>CM075200.1:1955000-2132500 GCA_037577475.1 Chaunax sp. Z400 | reverse complement strand
ACACACTCTCACACTCTCACACACACACTCTCACACACACTCTCACACACACTCTCACACACACACACACACACACACACACACACACAGTAACCAGCCTGTGTTGGCAGTGATTACCAAGCCGTCCTGACTGTTAGATGTGATCTCGATACCTGCAGTGATAACAGATTCTGAGAGGTCACACACACACACACACCATCTGCAGATGCCCATTCGCAGCAGTTTTCACAGTCTTAATATGGTAGAGCTGTTATCAGTGCACTGAGGGGGAGAGAGGGAGAGAAAAGAGGTTCCTGGATATGAACTCAGTTGCAGCAGCGAGAGACAAACAGGAATCATGGGTATGAATTGAATATTAGCAGGGAGGCAAGGGGAGATTGTGTCCTATGTAATTTCAGACTATAATGTGCTGGTACACAGTGTTCTGCCCTACCTCCCTGCCTCCCTCCAGGTCTGCATTCACTTCTTCTCATTTCTCTTCATTTCACAACACAAAGAGCACCAACTCCTCCTGTGTCACCGTCTGTGTGGCACTTTGTCGTTTGCATGAAAACCTCAAGCTGCTCGACTTCTTCTTCTGTCTGTTTACTGATGTGTTGTTGTTGTTGAGGTAATACCTGTCCTGGTGTTGCTTCTGTTTTATTCAGCTTCTTCCTGCTGCTGTGCTCGACTCTCTGTTATCTCTTCAGTCTTGCTTGGCAGATCTTCTTCCTGTCTGGGCATCTGTTTGAACTCCCTTCATGTGCCCTGAGGGGCCCTGCTGCTTCATCAGCCTGAGGAATATTGTGTCAAAAGGCTGCCCTTATGAGAAACTGCCTTCATGTGTATGTATGATACTTCGGATGATGTTTCTTTTTGAACTATTAGGATCAAAATGTGCATTTTCCATTTTTACTAGAGGTTTTAGTTCAGTCTAGTTTTTTTACTTCCACCAGTGTAGCCTGCCAGCCGTCTACTAGCCCAGCTTTAATGTCATGTGGGATCACAGAAATCTCCATGTCATAAAAGCATCACCACTCACCCAACAACTCACATTCACCTTGACATTCTACAAACTTCATGGTGAGTAAACTAAGCAAGAAGAGCAGACAGAACTGATTTCAGACAGAACTGATTATATATAGACGTTTACTTAAAGGCTGTATTCACAAACATTGTGAGGATACTCTCAGAGAACTCCTGGTCTAACTTAGCCCGGGACAAGGAAGCCTAGTTTAGCAGTGATTTCAGACTTTCCTCTCAGACAGGAGGTGTGGTTCTCCACATTGCAAGATGAGATGCATTTTTTGAAATTCCGTAACTGGTTAATAAAAATAAATAAATAAATAATAATAATAATAATAATAATAATAATAATAATAAAATAATAAAAATGCACTCTTCTTGATAGTTGGCATAGTATAAAGAGTTACTAGTTCTAATCAGTATCCTGGTTTTGATTATATTCAGATCTGGATATTCATTTCCCTGTTGACATGTAAATACTAATGTCTCAGTTACTGATGTCTGTGTGTTGTTTTGTGTCTGTGTCAGTGATGTATATCACCTGACAAGTTCATCTGTCATTTCTTAATAGGTTAATTTAAAACTAATTTGAGTGTAGCTATAAAAAAAAAAAAAAAAGATGAGGCCACTTTGGTTTGTCGAGGGCTTAGTGCTATGAAACATTATCATGGTGTCGTTGATATGGACTTGCTCCAGTGTTGGGAAACCAGCGTCCTGTAGCCTGTTAACGACAAACTATAGCAGATCTGTGTTACGGTGCCTTTTCCCATCCAATATATTTAATTCTTTCATTACTGAAAGACAAAAACTCAGTTTCTGTTCCAGAAGGGAGACTTTGGCTGCAGTCGTCCTTGTGTGTCTCAATTTTTGTTACGTCGCTCGGCGATGTGCAGCTGTCAGAAACCAGGAGAAGACGTATACATGTGCTAGTATCCCGGTTTCTTTGGGAGCACTCCAGCTAGAGTTTTCAGGTTTCTCAAAATCCTGCTTACTGAGTCTGGGATATGATGTAGACATGCACAAATACAAAAGACGGGATACTCCAAAAACCCAATGATAACCAGGATACTGATGTGTAAACACAGTCAGAATTTATTCACTTTTAAGACTTTGTGAGTCCTGTTTATGTGATGAACATCTCTGTTGAACAACTTGTAATTAAATTGTTTCACACATTCACATACTCATATGTATTGATTTACCTTACTGGTAATTTTAGTACTTCGTTTACTTGATAACAGGGAACATAACACCAGCGTTGTTGCAGCGCACTCCAAGAGGCAGGCGTAGAAGAATATCGTGAGGCAGAACACTCCTGGTTGTGTGCACCAGTGAGGAGTGTGTAAAGTGGTGCTTTGTGTTGCAGTCTGAAACGAAACGGAAGAGAGAGACTGTGAAAGAGGTGTGATAGTTTGTGATCACTCTGCTGATGGAAGGTTATTAGCGTTCATAGTGAGAGACGTCGCATCTTTAATGAGATCCACCACAAACATCCCTGTATGATCTCATCTGTTGCGTTTCATAACACAGAGAACGTCAACGAGACGAGACAAGGGTCACCAAAATAAAACAGGAAACAGAACTAATAAAGACTGAGACAATAAAACGTGACCTCATGCTGTGGGACGGGACATGATAATAACTCATCGTCATTCAGCGTTGGAGATGAATTCTTCTTTCCCTTTTGTCGTTCTGTCAGTTTCTCCTCTGATCAATAAACTTCTGAAAGTCCTTCTTCCTCCTCTAAACACTTTTTACTCCTTATAGGTCTCTTCAGGGCTCAGACGCTTTGAGAATAACTTTTCTTTACCAGGATCTAGTCTCAACATTAAGGGGAAAGTCATAATTCTAAGGGTTTTCTTATCAACAGTTTTTTGCTGGTAACATTTATGATAATGACTCTAGAAGACAATGAATGACTTGAACAATGCAGTGAATTGAATGTAGCAGCTCTCCAGTTATCTCAGACTGTTAAGCTTCACTTCCAGGGTTCTTGACTAAACCTTGTTGCTGCTCATGATAGGCTGTCTTCTGAGTCGTCCTATCGTCAAAAGCCAAACACCACCTGAGTGCTAATTAGCAAAGGCACAGGAAAGGAAAGACCAAACAACCAATGAAACATCACTTATATTCTTTTATGGCCAAATTACATATTACCTCACCTCGAGAAGAGAATCAACAACATATCAACGGCCTTATGGAGACTTTGTCATTTGGTATTCAAACCCACAACACTTTGCTTCATGACTGTTCGATGATGAGATGTGCTTTATATCATATGACCAGACAGATTCCAACATCTACATTTTCATAGTGAGCCACATCCTGACAGCTATGGTTAAGATTATTACATGCATAAATTGTGTGCTGCAGAATATTTCCAATATGAACATAAAGGCTGGGGATGGTGGGCTGGAGTTCAGAGAGGGAGGCTGCTCCTGTATTGTGATCATTGAATGCTCCTTGTTTGGAGTGTTAGGACATCTGGCTGAGGGTGTGATGAGACTTCATAGGAGGAGGACCTGGAGGGATAACAGTGCTTTACTACTGGAGTCACCTGCCTTTTATTTTACCTTCCAGATAAACAGGATTCCTGCCTCTGAGTGATGAACTTTCAACATGTGTTCAATGAACGGTGAATGTTGACATTACTTTGACTGCAGTAGATGAAGTCTGGAACAGACCAAAGTAAAATGATCATTTTTTTGTTTTTTGGATGATAGAACTGATAACCTCTGTAATGAAACATCATTTAGAATATGTACCTTTTTAAGGTTGTCATTATTCCAGAACTTTAAACTTTAATACAAATATAAGAAAGATTCCTCTTTTGGTACAATGACAAAAAAGAAAAGAAAAAAGTTTTATGATAATTTGGTAAGAACCCATCTCCTCGTGGCATCTAAGCAGCCGCTTGCTAATAATTCAGACCAAAGTAATAACAAACACCCGTGGTGTTTTTATAGCAGCAGGTATGCGACTGTTCTCTGCTGTTAATAATGCAGCCATAGTCTGTTCAGTCAACCAGTGTTGAATAAAATTAAATAAAAGAGGTACGTAAGGAACCATGATTTTTGTGTACCGTTACACCCCTAATACTCACCTATACACACTTCAACAGTAAGGACTCATAGTGTGCTATAATAGCTAATGTCCTATGTTAGCATTATTTGTGGAAAGTAAAGGGAAGCGCATATCGATGCATCTGTGATAAACACATGCTTCATCATAGCTTTTAACTGTCAGCGCAGAGGAAAAGGGAAATAATCTAACCTCAACCATATGTGAGTTATGTCAATGTGTAAATGTAAATGTACATTATGTAAATGTACATTATGTAAATGTATATGTAAGTTGTAAAATTGCAGAGAAAGTGATAAAAGGAATGGAACCTTAAGAAATAAAACGATGATAAATATTTAAAGTAAGAAGAACACTGTGTGCATGTGATTGTGTGTTAGGTTGGGCATCATTTGGATTTTAACGATTCTGATTCCAGGCACGGTCAAAACAGGCTACATGCTTATTTCACAGAAGAAACATGTATTCAAAAAAATACAACAAGCCATTCTGTATAAAGAACATATCATTCATTATGAATGACTCTTTCATTTATTCATGTCACATACTGGGATCACTGGCAGTAAACTGGCTACTAGTGTTGGCGATCTATGAAAAAATATATTCAGTATTTGGATTTGACAGTTTGTTGAATCCAGTCAAGTTGTTTGTCGTCTCGCTGTTGAGAGTGAGACAGACTTTATTTAATTTTCACGATTTCCATGAGGTGCTGCTGGATGTTGGCACTAATAGTGTGTGTGAGTAGTGCATCGTGTGTGATTGCAGTGTGTGAGTAGTGCAGTGTGTAGTGCAGTGTGTGAGTAGTGCAGTGTGTGAGTAGTGCAGTGTGTAGTGCAGTGTGTGTGATTGCAGTGTGTAGTGCAGTGTGTGAGTAGTGCAGTGTGTAGTGCAGTGTGTGTGATTGCAGTGTGTAGTGCAGTGTGTGTGATTGCAGTGTGTAGTGCAGTGTGTGTGATTGCAGTGTGTGAGTAGTGCAGTGTGTAGTGCAGTGTGTGAGTACACCACAACATATTTCAGTAGCTTCACAGCAAAGCATTGTTCTTCACAGCATTCTGCAGAGCAACTGAAGGAGAAGGGGACGTGTTAAAAAAAAAAAAATCAAAACATGAATTACTCCATACGGTTTTAATCCAAGTCTCCAGAAGCCATGAGATCACAAATTCATTTAAAAAGTCATTACTTACATCCTTTTTTAAGGTGGAATCTTCACTACGTAGCTAAAGGCGTTTGGATGGGCTCCACTAGACGGGATAATCAGCAGAGCTTTCTATGTTCATAGTAGAAGTAATAAGCTGTCATAAAGCATCTTCAGTGACTTGCAGTATGAGACAAATGCCTCTATTTGGCACTGTAGATTTGTTCTCCGCAGAAAATGTCACAGATATGCTTTTTATTAGGAACTCGAATACTGCTACAGAACAAGTCACTGAACACATAACAACACATTTGTAATAATACTGTTAATATCTGTATTATATCTGATCGAAGATCTGATTTTTTTTATAACTTTGAATACAGATGTCATGTCTCTCTGTGATGGTATCAGATGTGTTCCAGAGAACAATGATGCTTTTATTTTACTGATTTTTAAATAGGATTGTATTTATGTGTTTGGTCAGATGTCTACTAGCAGAAATCTATTAAATGGTAAGTTGTGAATATTGAAATAATGATGATAATAAACTAATAAACTGTCCTCCTGATGGGCCTCCATTGATCTGTGGCCTGTTGAGAACCCTCTGATTTAATTACTGTTCATGGCATTTGTCTCCTGATCATCCCTTATTAATCTGTGCAGCTTTATAATCCTGTTATTTTACACTTGTTTCTTGTTCTGGCAGAAAACATCAGTAATTAGGACTCTTGGCTGGTCACATTACTCTGGTCTTACTGTTTTAGTGGGGAGTGGTTGTTAAAATGGACCCGTGTCACTTTGAGATGAAATGAGCCAAGTCCTCCCCCCCCGTCTATCACAGTGTTTCAACATCACCAGCCAACCCAGAAATGATGAGTCATATGTTGATTCTTAGATATCTAATAGAATAAAGACACATGTATGAAACCTGAGGAAATTGGAATCAGATTTTTATTAAAATATTTATCTTGTAGAATGTGTCCAGCTGCTTAGTTTCCTCCATTGATGATAATTATGTTTCTTCCTGCTGTTATCATTATACATCTTTATGGCTTCAGTTTGCAGACACATACCTCCTTTTTGGGGCAATTCTCAGGTTTAGCAATCAATTGTAAATCTTGTACATATTAGTTTGTGGCTTAAGCTCAGGCCAGATTGACAGGTGGACCCTTGTGATATGAATACGTATTTAATTATGCCCCATTAAGCATGCAATGTTGAGATAAGCAATGCATATGAGCAAATATGAGGGTCGCAGGTATCATGCACACACACACACACAGACACACACCAATTAGCCAGTTCCCTTTGTATAATGGACCCTTTTAGTGTGCCAGGTGACAGTTAAAAAGCAAAACATCAAGCAGGAAAGGAGGCATTTGCATGTCAGTAATCACTAATGGGCTTATAACAGGGCTGCTAACTAAACCTGACTGTGGTGGGGATGGTGTGTGGTGACATCACAGCAGAGAGACTGGCACTTCATGTCCTTCATGGCGTCCTCACAGCCAGAGACCCCCCGCAGCAGGAAAGGGGTTGAAGAGATCAACATTAAACAGGTCTTGGTGGTTGCTAGTGAGAGGACCACGATGCCAGGAGCAGCCTGGAAAAAAACAGAAAATAAAAAACAGCATCGGTAGTCACAATCAATCAGTGGACTAATGAATTATGAAGTGGTGCTTAATTTGAATCATGCAATGATTATTTTGTTCATTTATTAAGCAAACACAGCTTCCTGCCTCCAGCTCAGCCCGTCGTCAAAACAAAATGTTCCTATCAAACGTTTCCACAAACCAATGGTTTGTTTGATTCAGAACAAACAGCATCATAATCAATATTTCTACAATTCTTATCACAGCTGACTGGAGGAAGAGCAGATGGTGACGGCCTGAACCCAACAAAATGTTATCACTGACTTCCAGGCGACAAAACTAAAAGCATTTACTAATCCTATCAGCTGACTGTTTTCTGTTTGAACTAGGTTCTGTCAGTATTAACACGCTAACACACGGGATTCATTTGGAAAATGTAGTCTGTGTAATTTTTTAATCACAAAGTTTGGCCCTAATTTCCTCTCTTCACTCCACATGACTGAGGAGACGGTCAGCGCAGTGAGGCCTTGACCCGCCCTGCTCTTCCTCTATTGGCTTACTGTGATACTCTCTGACCATAACCTTAACCAATCATTACCACACATGGGGGGTCATGCTACAGCAGAAGCACAACTTAGCCATGCTAACGTCAGCTGAATATGACAAACTGGTAAAGTGACAGAGTCACTGCTGGAGCCATGCAGGTACACTGATACCCATCCTCTGACTAATATAAATAATATAATAGTCACTTTATCACAAACACTCAGAGACTCTTTACTGAGACAATTCTACATAAAAACTAAGCTGAGGTGTTATTAAGTAAAAACATCCTGATCATATAACAATCCATCATGCTTTTCTTACATCTTACATTTATTTATTTTAACTCCAAGTAAAATAAATATATACATAAATATATGTACAGTATGTTTAAAATACTATATATAGTATTATGTTTTTATGGATTGAAACCACTACTGTAAACATATCTGTGGTTTGCAGAAACGTCATTGCCAACATTTATCCTGGTATTTGGGTTGTGAGGAATGTGAGGAATTAGTATCATTGGGTTTCTGATAACTGGTCTTCTCACATTTATAGACTTCATTTCTTTATAAAGAACGGCGATAACCTGCAGTGTGTGTCTCCATTATACATTATACTGTGTCCTTAGTGACAAGGACACGTGGAGAGTGAAGATTCATCATAGAAACAGATGATTATGTGAAAGGTTGTGTCCAAACTGCTGCAAACAGTGAGTTTATTGATCAGTGTGACTGATAAGATGTAGCTGAGCAAGTTGTCTGGATGCTGAGGGTGGACACACAACGACACAACAGAAATGACTGAGTGTTATTAGAATGGCCCATAGTGCTTTGTAGTCATGGTTGGACTTTTCCAATGTGACTCTGCTTCCACCTTTATGGTACAGTTGTTATTACCTCCACCAGGGAGGTGGTGTTTTTTCACCCGTGTGTGTTCCTTTGTTGGCTGGTTTTTCAGCAGGATATTACGCAAAAACAAGTCAAGCGACTTCTCTGAAACTTGGGATCTTGGGCCAGAGGAGATCCCATTACATTTTGGTGCGGATCCAGATAAAGGGGTGGACCCAGGATTTCTTTTTTCTTTTTTTTATCACTTTCTTTAACATTGTGAGAGCATGTTTTTCAACATTTCATTTAATTTCTCAGGGAATAATGTACACTAATGTATCTTGGAAAAAAAAACAGGAATATTTAGGGGGTTGGTATTTATGAGTGTCTGCAGTTGGATGTCGATCCAGTTAAAAATCTATATCCACCAATTTTAAATGTTCGGCTGTTACAAGTTGAGTAACCTTAAGTTATGGTTATAGGTCTTTGGGTTTGCTTTTGGATTAGGCCTGAGTGGAGCCTATCCCAGCTGACTTTGGACAGGAGGCGGGGTTCATCATGGACAAGTCACCAGTTCATCACATAGGAAGACAAACAACCATTCAGACTCACATTCAGACCTACAGTCAGTTTAGAGTCACCAGTTCATCTGTACTGCATGTTTTTAGTGGTGGGAGGAAGCTGGAGAACCTGGAGAGAACCCACACAGACACTGGAGAACATGGAGAGAACCCACACAGACACTGGAGAACATGGAGAGAACCCACACAGACACTGGAGAACATGGAGAGAACCCTCACAGACACGGGGAGAACATGGAGAGAACCCACACAGACACGGGGAGAACATGGAGAGAACCCATACAGACACGGGGAGAACATGGAGAGAACCCATACAGACACGGGGAGAACATGGAGAGAACCCATACAGACACGGGGAGAACATGGAGAGAACTCACACAGACACGGGGAGAACATGGAGAGAACCCACACAGACACGGGGAGAACATGGAGAGAACCCACACAGACACAGGGAGAACATGGAGAGAACCCACACAGACACTGGAGAATATTTAAACTATGTAATCTATTAATTTCTGTCCAACAGTTTTACTATTGTAGATTCCAAAAATCAACAAACAAACAAAGTAAGATTTACATTTTGCCATGTCCTTTTTAGGATTGTAAATATTCTCTTTGCCTTTGTTCATCCTCTCTGCCATCTAATTTATTCAGCTACATCACTTCTATATTGATCCCCTTCACCTCTTCATTATTTTGTTGATTCATTCCTTTTGATGAATTCCTCGCTGGTCTTTGAACCGTGCAGCAGAAATGTATTGAGCAGGGAAAGCACATCAGATAGGGAAGCAAACTTTTCACTGTAAGTCGGAGCAGAGCCACCGTCTGCACATTAAAGGAACGCTGGAACAGAAGCCATTCATGCGGCCGCTGTGTCTCTTTTGTCTTGTAAACATCCGACAGAGGTGTGCCATTTAATGTATGGACAGCATCACGCTTTGCCTTCTCACATCTTCAACCTTTTGTCCTCCCTGAAAAGGAGCTTCTTCTTTGTCTGCTCCTGCAGATCCTGCATGTATTTGTTTGCTGTAGAGGAGGAGCTCAGAGCCCGAGCAGCAAAGGGGGGCTTTTCAAAACTAAGACGTGATACTGAACCTTCTGTTCTTAACCCAAACATTGCTTGTGTTATTTAATGTGTAAATGTAGCGTTGGGGCAGCAGGAAGCTTTTGTTTGTAGGCACATCTCTTGGTGCATCATGTCGGGAGAACACTGAGCTCAGCTTTTGTTCTTAACTCAGATATATTCAGCTATTCAGGCAGAAACTCCTCGACCTTCTATAGCGTTTGCTTTAAGACCGTCAGACATCGGAAAGTGTTTTGTGTCATGACACAGAAACAATGGGATGTAGTTAGTGGTGATTTCCATTCATTAGACTTTATAAGGCACTCTGACAGTGCAAACCTCCACCAAAGCATCCTTTTCTGTCATTGTGTCGTTGCATCTAAAAGCAATAGTCTCATGATAGTTTGAGCAAACCTTAGAACTAAGGTTGGGCTTTCATTGGAAACCTAACCCTAGAATTTGGAACCACGTGTGGAGCTCAGTAACTTTGGTACCAAACAGTTTCAGCTAAAAACTAGTCTCAGTCTGTGAAGTCTGTGAAATTATTATTATTTATGTCACAGGAGTGAATTAATCCTATAAATGTAAACATTCTGGACATTTCGTCTGAATGAGGCTTTAGTTACCAGAGTAACAAGAAGACTTTGACTTCACAGTGGTTCAGGTTCTTCTGTCAGAAATTAGCAGACAAAAATATGCTTTGCTTATTCATATTCTGGGGGCCTGAAAATTTTTCTGAAATGTATTTAGACACTCAAAATATCCTTTTTAAGGTTGAGGTCCATTCCAAATGTGATCTGTGGAGAGACTGTTAATGAACACTTTGAACAGCTGTGGATTACTTCTCATACCTCAGAAATGTGTCGATGGTTCTTTGCAGGAGTGGTAAAGGTTACATCTAAAATAAACAGTTCATTTGTTTTTCTTTAAATGCATGGTGTGGTTTTGTCTTTGACTTTTCAGCCTGTTGTAGAAGTAGATTTATGTGGACACACACAACATTTACACCAATGCTATTGGTTCATGCAGATAACAGCAGCAGCAGGTCTGACACTTAGATTCTCATCTGGCTGTTTGAACTTTTAGCTGATGGTTTTTATGAGCTGAATCTGTGACATCCCTGATATACCATTTCTACTGTGTGATTAAACTGCATATCTGCACCTATTCATTATGCTAACGATAGCTTTTGTGCAGAGAATCATGAACCTTGTCAGCCTCTTGAAGGTGTGAAGGTGATGGCATGAATGGGAATTCTCTGCTCCGTGTATCATCAAAAGGACGATAAAAACTTGACTAAAGGTGACTACGTACAGTAAAAATCATTTAGTGTCAAATACCAATTACTGGTGAGTCAACTCTCTCTCTCTGCCTCACACCCACACACACACACAATATTCTCACTGTGAAACTGTAGAAGTGTATTATTGCCCTGATGAAGCCGATGATTGAACTCCTTGCCTCTGCAAAATGCCAACTTTTCAGAATCAGATAACGGCAGAATTCTGGTGAATCTGTGGTGCATTTAGGAAATAATGCAGGATTTCAAGAGGGTTTCATAAACCCACAGGTCATATCAGGTCATATCAGGACATATCCAAAAACAGCCACTATGACTGGAGTTAATGGGTTGATAGCTGTTAACAAGAAACACTTTAAAGCCACCTATGAATCAACATGACAATTATCTGAGCTGTTAGCCTCCCACTCATAGTACTCTATAATAAAAGTAACTTCTGATGTCGTTTGTAGCCACTTTCACACCACATACCTGCCATACACCTAGAACATTAAGGCCAAAGAATTATTTAAATTGTTTCACTTTTGCTTTCTGGAAATGAAAAGTTTTGTTTTGAATTTGGAAACTTTGTTCACTAGAATAAAAAAAAGTGATTATTTTCTGTGCTTTGTCGCACTACAGAAAATAAAACAGTCCAAAGCAGCAACATGTTCTCAAAGCTCATATTTTATCTTGACTTCGATGCAGAAGCTTGAGGTTAGTCAGATTTGAGATTTTCACTCTCTTTGTATTGCATTATTATTTTTTTGTTTTATCGTGTGAAGGAAGTCAAAATGTCACCTTTGTGTTGCTGAATACCTTTCAAACAGCCCGGTGGTCTGTTTTATCTCATACTGTAACATCTCTAAAACCTACTCTCACCTTTCAAAGGCACTTCATGGAGCTAATCACACCCAGTAGGTGCAATCACTCAGCCTGTGTCGACAAAACCACTGTTTCAGATGCTTCCTGCTGCGAAGAACGTCACTAATTCTCCATTTAAATTACTCCCAACACCATCCCTATCTTTATGCTGTCAGAGTTCCATCTAATCAGGCAAAGATAACAAGGTTTTAGTGTCAATTAAAGTTAATTCAGGGTTACTGATATGTGACAAGACTACAGTTCCTGAAGCAATATGTGAACCTTTTGGTCTTTGGTCTAAATGAAAAGAATCCACTTTGTGTTGGGGTAAGTTATCATTATCCACCATGTAGAAGTCTTATGTAGCTCATAGTTCATGCGTATGGATGATCCAGTCTCTAAAGCTTTCAAAGAGAGAAAACAGTATCTGTAATAATTACAGATTATTTGCTTCATTTGATGCTGACAATTGTTCTTATAACCATTTCTTATTCTGAGTGAATGTTTCAGTTCAGAACGTCATTGCCAGCCCTGGTCTTTAATCACAGCTTATTACTGTTTATTTTGAATAAAATCATGCTAATTTTCCTGTCAAATTTGTCATTGAAAACCTCTTAATATAATAGAGTAGTAAGAATTAAGGAATCATGAACAATTGTTCAACTTCTAAAGCTATTAGTTTAAATTTTCAGCTAAAAATACAGACATTGGTGGATTAAGTTCCAACATGTGAAGAGATGGGGAATAATAAGGTATTATGGGGGAGAATAACGTACTGTATTATTCTTAGCCTCCGTTTTTCATCCACTTATGTTGATCGTGTTTAGATTTTTAATCATCAGGTATCTTATTTTGGAATTAATTTCAACTGTATTGAATCGATTATAGTAAAAAGTCATCACAGTCACACACATTTTCAATACAATTAATTTCTAAATTAAATTTAAAATTTCTAAATTTTGACAATTTCATATTACTTGTTTCCATGGAAACATGTTTTTCAAGGTGAGTCTAAAGGGTAGTCTCTTTTTTTCCCGGAGCATATCTCACAAACTCTACATTCTTGCCTCACCAAACTTTACACACATCTCAATCATGTTAAGCAGTTTTTCATAGTTTTTGTTTTCCATGGAAAGATGATTTCCAGGTGACTCTGAAGGTTAGTCGTCTTCTTCATGGCTTATATCTAAAACAATATCCAGTGTTCTAGGCTCACCAAAGGAATGGAGGATATGTCAGATACTGATGCATGTGTTTCTGTTTTGTGGGGGTGGTTGTCGAGGTGATATGTCATCTTCAGGTTGTCATGGTTTTGTCCTAGTTTGTTGTTCTTCTTATTTTGAAGGGTTATTGTCATGATTGTGTGTTACTGTTTCCTGTTTAATTTTCAATTCTACTTCCATGCTGTGTTTTTGTTGCTCCAGTTCATTGTTGGTCTCCTGTCACACGTTCCAGACATTTTTCTAGTGTTCTCAGTGCATCTTGTGTTTTCTTGGTTTTGACTTTTTTTTCTGCCCTTTTGGTTTCCGTGCCTTCTTGAATTAACATGGACTTTGTTTGCCTTCTTTGTTCTGCTTTATGGTTTTGACCCTTGATTGTTTTTGGGATAAGGGTTAAATCTGCCCCCCTATAGTGTCTCTGCCTTGTGTCTGCATGTGGGTCCTCCTCACACAGTGTAACACAGATGACTCTTGTTTTCTAGGCCTTCATCATTTATTCCTTTTGCTCAGATGAGACATAAAACATAGTACTATAGCATTAAAAAGTAAACCGTAATTTACTCACATTTTATGCTGCTGGTGGTCAGTTTTAATCCTATCACATTGTTTTCTAAATTAAGTTTAATCCTAACCTCTATATCCAGATACATATGTGATGTGTGTGTGACACCAGGGCCTTCGTCATGATAAATAATCTCTTTCCTTTCCCTCCACCACGTTGTTGATCAGTGTCCTGTTTCTATGAAGCCAGCATTTAAATTGCCATCATTATGAGCTGTCAAACGTTGAATGTTACCACTAATTCAGCTCCCCAGTGTGCAGAGGGTGAGACAGTCACTCACCCTCCTCTACCTCCTCCCTTCTCCTCTACACCGCATTGGAAACATGAATATATTTCATGTGTGACTGACATTAGCTTACATGTGTTTAGAGTATATCAGAGTCCACAGTGAAAACTGCGAAAAAGCTGAAACTTTCCTGTTTCGTTTCACATTCACTGCAATTAGCTTCATTCTTGGCCACAGCAGACTTTAATTCTCAGGTGCACCTTATCTACTTACAATGAGTGTCAGTGTTGTGGTCACTGCTTGTTCCTGCTTGTCCCAACGTGACTAAAAAGTCATGTAAGGCTTAAGCAAAGAGAAATCCAGGAGCAGATTTGATCAAGACTGTCTGCATTCTTTAACAGGGGATCACCTCATGTACCGTATGCTTCACTTACAAAATGTAAAAAAAGAAAGAAGAGAACTCGTGCTGAATTATGTTGATGCTGCTTACATTCATCCTGTTGCTGTCAGACTTTGTATAACATCCGTTTCTGGTGTTTCATACAGTTATCTGGGCTGATATCAGTCAAAATAAAAAAATAAAAATAGTTACACACTGCCAAGTATCTGAGATGATCATTTCCACTGCATGAATCCCTCAAACGTCTTCCGTCCCTTGTTAGCAGCAGTGACAGTAGCAGCTTCCTTTATGCTTCATCGGCAGCTGTCTCTGGAGGAACGATGGAACGTCTCACCTCAAACTGCTTTTACAGCTTGAGCGACAAAAGCTGCAGGACAGAGAAATGATGAAGCAAAGTGATCACACACATTAACCCGAGAACCTGCAGGGTCTGCAGAGACAGATGTTTGTCACCCCCTGGATGATCACAGACAATGGACAGTTTGTACATGCATATGGATTAATCATTGAAGAACAGGGTTTCTTATTCCAATGCTCCGCAGTGCAAACATTCAGTTGTCGCTCGTTTTGGACATTGTGCTACTCGTGTCTATAAAAGGCAGTCATGTAGAGAAGTACATTTATTCAAGTATTGTAGCCTCTATGTACACATGTGAGGTACTTGGAGTAATTTTTGTTTTCATGACACTTTCTACTTATTTGTACATACAGGTAAAACAAGTTTAATCACCTGACCACTATACTGTACTGACTCCAGGTTCACAAATGGGAATATTTGCTGCTTGTACTTGTCATTATTTTAATGATTTAAATTGTATTTAATAATTTAGAGGTTTGGACTCTTAGTTGGACAAACAAGTATCATAATAGGGTCATGTTTACACTAATTGTAGATTTTTAGAGAGCAAACAATCAATTAAAGATGAAAAATTAATGATTCACCCGTAATGAAAATAATCATTAGTTTCAGTCCTGCACAATATACAATATATATTACTATGAGTTCTACAGGCCTCCAACCAACTGCAACAGTAAAATATTGCTTTTGCATAAACGAATGTCAAACAATAATAATAATCAAATGATATATAACTAACAGTCACAGGAGATATTTTTCTGAATATAGTACTATAAATACATTGTCTGGAGTATACATAGATACCTTTTTATTTTTACACATACATTTACTGTAAGTTGTTATGCCTTTTAATATTTCAATGTTTCTACAAATCTCCATGGAGAGGTGACTGAAGATCGGGGCGTTTAAAGTTAGGCTATGAATACTTATTCTAACACTGATTATAGGATTCCTTTAAATAGGATAAATATTATAGGACATAAATCTAAGAGCTGCTAAACTGCCTTTCATTGTTCTGCAACAAGGACAATAAAGCTCTCTATTCTCTATTCTATTCTAAATTCAAAGGTCCTCATTGGTGGATATGAAGAACTACATGTACAGTTAAATGTGCATAAATCCTACATGCTTGGCTCTTTAGTCCCAATGAAACACTTTCAAAGTATTAGAACTCATATTCAAAGAAACAGGCCATCAACACTTTTTATTTCACAAAGAATGTTTATTTCTTTTTACCGACAAGTGTGAAGAATAGTTTAAAAGGTTATGATGCTGTAGAGACACATTAGACATCTTACATGAAAATACTAAAGTGCTTTTCTGCCACTAATGTCCACCACATGCTGTAAACAACGTCTCCAGTGACTTTTCAACAAAAGTCTGAGTTTAGAAGTTGACTAAAAGAATTGCTGTAAGACACTTATAAAAACACCATCATGAGACGGAGGCTACCTATAATCTGTCCTTTATTTCTAATGTGTTGAAAAAAATTATGGTATCTGAAATAATTTGATCACTTGATAACCAACTTTAAGGGTCTTTTCATTTTAGCGTTTGACATTAGAGTAAAAAAACAGCTGTGAACAACACAGCTGTTGTTCAGTGCCCTTTAAAAGGATGAGGTTTTAATTTTAATTTGGATGAGTGTGTAGCCCGTCAGCATATTCCTCACACTTATGCCGCCTGCCTTTCTACATGGCTCCACATAAACAGGCAAATGCCATAAGCCTTTAAATGTCAATTAGCTGTGATTCATTTCTCCGGTGCATTGGGAGCAAAGCAGAGTGTGGCCCTTCATTTAACCACCACCCTCTTTGACTTTCCATTTACGTGTAGCTGATGCTCCAATCTACTGTGACTTCAACTGAGTGCAACAGTCAAATAAGATGCAAATTGTGTCATTAAGGTTTGCGAGCGAATTATAGGAAGGGCTGAAGAGATGGGGGGTCATCGTGCTGCTTTGACACCAATTTCCCTGACAGCAGGACAGGAACATGTGCAACATTGGGAAAGTATAAAGAGCATAACTACATCCAACAATTACATGTGATCGCAAAAAGTTTGCCTCCAACAATTGGGTGTAACAATCCAAAGTGTGTGCTAGAATAAAAAAGGGGGGAAAATGCATATCTGGATCAAGACAAAGAGACGTACACCTATTATTGAACCGTGTTGTAGTTCCAGGCCTCTCATTATAAGATGTATAATGTAAAGTAATGTGCTGTATTACTACTATATTAGCGTCTGGATAGAGTAATTAATTACTGTGTCATTCATTGCAGAGATTTCTGCACATGTTTCTATCAATAACCTAAATGATTATGTGATTGATGGCTTTAGTCAGTCAGTCTAGTGTGTGTTTGTATTTCAGCCAGTGTTTCCTCTACCGTTCAATTCATTCAACACACTGTCAAACACTGTCAGCTTATTTATACTGAGTATTATTTGCATTTTGATGTGTTTAATTCCGGGAAATTAATCTATATTTTTGTGCCTGAGTGAATGAAAAAGAGAGAAGAGCAATGAGAAGACAAGAGCAGAGGTAACTGAGACAGAGATGAACTGTTCGTTCATTCTTTGGGAAACAGAGTAGTGTGCATTTATGCATGTGTTTTGCATTTGTGTGTGTGTGTGTGTGTGTGTGTGTGTGTGTGTGTGTGTGTGTGTGTGTGTGTGTGTGTGTGTGTGTGTGTGTGTGTGTGTGTGTGTGTGTGTGCCTATGTGCTTCTGTCTAACGGTGGGAATGGATAACTGGTTTGACAGCTCATTGTCTCCCTCAGGGTAAAGATTTTGGTTCAATGAGTCAGTCTCATATGCACTCACACTACAGCGAGATGCTCTGATTTATGCACACACACACTCAAACGTATGATAATCTCACACACACACACACACACACACACACACACACACACACACACACAGTGTTATGCATATATATATGCCTATACACAAAACTCATTTTTGCACATGGCGCAGACACGTGGATGCATGCAGGCTGTAAATCCCTGCAGCACACACACTTAACACTCTTAGTTAGTGTGACAGTGTTTTACAGCTGCTTTGCAGGCTAAACCCCAGCCTGCCCATTCACCTCCGCACTGTGGCATGTAACATATTGTCCTAATCAATCCCTCACACACTAAGAGGCTTTTTCAATGGAACCCACCCGGGGCTAGCTAGCAATGAGCGAGTGCTTATCCCCCTTTTCTTGTGCAGAGAATGAGAGGCCTGCTCCCCACAAGAATTTTATCTTTGCAGGCGCAGAGGCTGGCAGAGAGGGCAGAGACCGGGGGGGTGGAGGAGGAAAGACCTCAGAAGGTTTTGATCCTGGGTCAGCAGGGGGTTCATGTCAGGGATCTGGATCGCTGCATGACTGCCAGGCAGACAGCAGAAGAATAAGAAAAATCAAAGTCTGATATGTCAATTTTTCTTAAAGTGGACATCAACAGATATGATGATTAAAGTGCCACGGGAAGGCTCATAGGATGGTTCTGTATATGAAGCTTCCAACACATTACAGAGCAGCAGGACTCTGACTGTATTCTATTAATAAAGGATGACAAGTTTCTGTTTGTCTGTCCTCAAAAACTGCACAGAATTCAATGAAATGTCACATGTTTTGTTGGGAACCTAAAGGTTTGCATCTCATAATCAGTTTCTTCAATTTACTTATTTTTACATGTGAATATATATGACTTTCCTGTCATTTTGCTCACCTATAGAATTTATGGTCTGTTCATATCAGCAAACCTTCCAGTTGTTTTTCTTATTCTGTTTGAGTCCTTTTCTTTCTTTTCTCCATCTGATGATTACAAGGATTGCATTCATTTAAGTTAATTTCAAGAAATGCAATACAGCACATGTACAGTAGTTTGTTGGCTTTTAATATAATTTCTCACAAGGCACTGGTTTAGAGCAGCTTGTTGGCAACTAATGCAAATAAAAGTAAGAGGCAAGGGCAATTCAGGTGAGCCACTGACCTGCTTTAAATCAACACATTTTCACAAAAAGAGAAGGCTTCCATGCTAGGTTTGCGTTTGTAATCCTGTTGCTTCACAGAATTTGTGCCACTCAAGGTTTTCTGCAGCTCTCAAATGTAAACGAGTCATAGTTTCAATCAGAAGTCTGAAATGCATTTTCCGCTACATCACTTTTATTTGTCAAACCCACCTGAAGTTCAGTTGAAGCCTTGCTCTCCCATGGAGTGTATTTGAACGCAGGTACCTGACAGAATCTGGAGCATCTGTAGCCTCTTTCAGACAGATTGTGCAACAGCACCAAGACGAATTCCCTTCTCTGACCCCTTCAGTGTGTTCAAACTGGACCAGCACAAAGCGTCACCACACCACCTCTGTGTGTGCGTTCATAATGTATGCCGGCGTTCTGCAGTGTTTAGAGGTGTGATGCACAACGTGACAGCGAACATAAAAGCTGATATATATCTCATTTTCTGTGTCATTTTCTTTCAAATAACGGACTTCCTGTTATGAGTGCATCGTTAAATCCCCCGGGTTGGTTGCAAAGCTGAACATATTACTGCAACGTCAGACCCGTTCCACAATGCCGGGGACTTCATTCAGACAGACGTCAGGGTGGAATAAAGGAGCAACAGGCCCAGAATGAAAACACTGTCTGAACAGGGCTACTGGTTTTATTTAAGTAAAACAAAAAGGGTATCACAGCCTGGATGTGATAGTTTCTTCTTTTAGTGAAAGGCACAAGGAGATGGTGTGGGTTCAGAGGAACAGCTGATTTGGATGATCACAGAATAAGAGATGAATGTTTTGATCCAGTTTTCCCTCAGTTTGTTGGAAAAGCCTGCAGGGCAGCAGGTTCTGCACAGTGTTGAGACAAAGCTCAGCTGTAATCGTCCTGCTTTCATCTCTGTCTAAGTTGAAATGTGATTTATTTATTTATTTCTTTTTTTGAGCAAAGATCTTCAGGTGCCTTCCAATGACTTACTGCGAGACTCGAGCTGTTCCTGAAGGCTCGTCCCCCAGCGATGCCTCCTGTAGACGAGAGCTTAGCTGCAGAGTTGGCTGAGCCTGCCTGAGGCTCGTTATCAAAGGCTCATGATTCAGTATTTTTAATTTTCTGTCTTGAATTAACTCGTGTCCCTTTTGAATTCCCTCTCATTGTTTCCTTTATCTTCTCTATGAACTTGAATTAAATCATCCAAAACACATTAAGAGGTCGATCTTTCCTTCTGACAAAAACAAAAAGAGTGGGAAGGAAAAATAATCATTTCATTTCGATAACATCAGATTCCTAATTAAATACTACACCGTTACCGTGGTGATCCCGCTCTCCCTCTGTCTCTCAATCTTCTATTCATCTCTTGTTTGTTCAACTTCCTCTTTCATGAGGAACATGGTAAAATGATTCAAACAGCATTGGCTTTGTGGCTGGTGCATAATCTCCCTCTCCTTTTCACCTCCCCCAGGTATCGGGGCACAGAAAGTGCGAGTAGAGGAGGAGGTGGAGGCGTATCCCACAGAGTCTGTTGATCTCCGCTGCCAATTCATCGATGGAGGAGGCCGAACCAAACTCACACAGGTAGGATGACGGAACGTCACAGTTGTGTTTTTAGAGACTGAAGCTCAAAACCTGGTATGGATTGTATGCTTAATGGAGTGACCTCACTGGAGGAGATTTGAGGACATGATGCAAATTTATTGTACTGTTTTTGGAAACAGCTGTACTAGATCCAATTTAGATGTAACCTAAACCTTTGAAAAAAGTTTTGGCTGTGGTTAAAAGTTGTTGCACTCATAAAAATCAAAATGTTCTCAAGTGCAATGAAACATCCACTAAAAGATACTAAATATAGTGGCAAATAAAACAGATAAAATGAAATTTTAAAACAGCGAGTTGCATGCGTACAAAAACCAAAAATGCTGCGCCTTAAAAAAAAAAAATCTAAACCATGCATACTGCTGGTAATGGACATTTGTGCATATGGATCAGCCTCATATCCCACCCTCTACACAACCACAGTCACCCATTAATGGTAAAACGGCTTACACAGCACTTTTCAAGTCGACCCACTCTTCAAAGCACTTAACAACACTTTCACATTCAGCCATTCACACTGATGGCAGAGGCCGCCATGCAAGGGGCTGCCCTGCTCTTCAGGAGACGCAGCGCTTCCTATCTTAAGTGCTTCGTATGCTCAGCCGTCCAAACTCCCACGGCCATCAACAGCAATCTAGGGTTCAGCATCTCACTCAAGGACACTTAGACATGTCAGGTGGAGCCGGGGATTGAACCACCCCTGTCCTAACGATTAGTGGACGACCCGCACTACTTCCTGACCGACAGACGCCCCAAGTGATCAATGCATAGCAGATCATCAATCATTGATGCTTAGAAATGAACCTGCTGATCAAAAGGTTTGTATAGTGACTCATGGCACTATGGATATGTTGAGGTTATGATTAGGATTCTTAATGAGGACATGGAGTGTGTTGACTGGTGGAGAGCAGCCTTCCAGCCTTTATCTGATCCATTGTGCTCATTGAGGTAAGATGGCAGACAGCCACCATGTGGTCTCCAGTGCCCTCTGTGAGCCAGACAGCATCCTCGTGTTTACTGCAGCGATCTCCACACTAAAACTATGTGAACATACATGATGATATATGGGTGGGGGTGAGACGGAACATGTATACTAACCGAAATATTTTGGTACGGGCCTTTCGGTTTGTTACTCACGTGTACCGAACAAATGCAGAACTTATTTGTGTGCATAAGGGACTCAAATTCAGACGGACAACTTCAGCGAAGGACCGGATGTTGTTAGTTCAGTCAGTGCAGTAGACTGGTGGTCAGGGTGACCGCAGCTGTGTGGGAACACTTCAGTTTCACATCAACTATAATGATGAAGGACAAAGACAAGTGGATCATTACAAAGCTGTAGGCCGACATTGTGCAATCAGGTATGTAGCTGGTAGCACATAGAACATGCTAACTCATCTGAAAGGGTATCTACTGAGTGTTAACATTAGTGGGACAAGGAAAAAAAAGGAGTTCAGTGTAAACCCAGCTCCTCATCACATTTAAACAGCCGCTTGCTAATAATTAAAACTGTACCAAAGCAATAACGAGAACAAGAGGTGTTTTTATATCTATATATATATATATATATATATTTATATATAGACCGTTCTCTGTTGTTGAGAACACAGCCATAGTCTGTTCAGTCAACCAGTGTTGAATAAAAAAGATTAAAAAAAACAATTGAATGTTTTCTGCTACTTGTTTCCACTGTACTGAAAATGTAGTTAACAGTGATTTTTGTGTCGTTACACCCCTAATATAGTGACTTCATATATAAAACCATATGCCCTCATGTTACTGCCCGTCTTCTTCTTTACAGTGTTCTCTGCTTTCCCTTTTCCTCTATGTCATAAATTGAATAAAGGGTTGTTAAATGTGTATCAGTGAATTTAATTCCCTCTCCTTCCTTACTTACCTCAACATTTTGTATTTAATGCTTTCACTTTGAAAAGTAAAGAGAAAAAAAATCAATTTGATGTATCATCACAGGAGTGTCTATGTGGTACAGATCCACACAGACAGAGCGGATTTCAATAAGTACATATCAGAAATCTAAAGAAGAAAAAACTGTGAGATCACTCTTACAATGAGATATTTGATTGTTTCCAAGCTGAAGAGGCCTTTAAGGTCATCCTGATAGTTGGAACCTTTAACTACCTCATGCTTCAATAAAGATAAAGCAGCACATATTTCAGCTCTTGTTCAGAAAAGGCATTTTAAGTTACAGTAAGGTGATTTTATTTAATATTATTTTGTGTGTTTTTTGTGTGTTACATCACACTTAAACATTAAAAGCACATTTAAACAGGTGAGTCTTGAGTAGTGATTTGAATGTTGGGGGGGCAGTGCAGTCTCTGAGTTCTTTGGGTAGGGAGTTCCAGAGGGAGGGGGCAGCTACAGAGAAGGGTCTGTCCCCCCAGGTCCGCTGCTTGGTCCTGAGTGGTACAGAGAGGAGGTTTCATGAGCACCCCACCCACCCATCTACCCATCCACCCACCCATCTACCCATCCACCCACCCATCTACCCATCCACCCACCCATCTACCCATCCACCCAGGGTTGGCTGACCCCACCTCGTCTACAGATTTATTATTGGAGTTCAAAATAAAGGTTTGCTCATGTGCTTACTAACATGGGCTATAAAGCTAAACCCAAGAACAGCGTTTAGTTTGCTGTAGAATGTGACCATGCTGCGACTAACACTTGATGAGTGTCACCATGCACTAGACATGATGGAGGGTTGTTGCGTGCTGGTTGGTTGTCATCATGTGTCAGTTACAGGATTAGTGCTTCTGTAGACGACAGGCAGCATCCTGACCCGTGTCACTATGGAATGGAACACATAAGCAAACAATTACATACTTCAAGTCACATAAACGCATGAGACACCAGCCAGTCACGATCACCCCGTCAGCAGCCCCACTGCACACCATCATCTTCTGAAGCCTCGACATCGATGCTCACAGGCCTGTCCCATGTCTGGATCTGACTTTCAAAGTCCTCAGGCTCGTCTTGGATACAGTACACTGGAACTGTGTCCTGTTCACTGATGAGTGCAGATTCTGTCTGTACAGACTCACAAGAGTCTCTGGATATGGAGAAAATTATGCCACCTGCAGCATTTGGTAAAAGAACAGGTGGGGAGGATTGAGTTTGATGGGTTTGATGGCAGCTCTGCTAACCTTATGAAACCTTCATCCTTCATAGCAAGGAGACTAAGCTCACTGCTTAGTGTTAGGGGATAATACTCATCAGGATAGTTTGCATGTAAAGGTATCTTTGAGTCAGGAGTCATTGAACTTATGTTTTAACATGTTTAATCAACAATGTAAATGTTCAGTTGCTTTGATAATATTCATCAAGCAATAATTTGGTTTCCTCTTTCCCTCTTGTTCAAAGTATTATAATATTTCCCTCCTTAAATAGAATTAAAATGTCAGTGTTCGAAATGAATGGATGTGCTGGTCTGCAAGATCCACAGTTAAAAAATAAACTGGTTTGTTTGCTTGGTGTCATTTTTACCATTTGAGCAGTGCACCTAATAAATACACAACTGTTGTGGGTAAATGATAAGATCTCAGTATAGCGACACACATCAGGCACTTTGGCATCTACAGCTTTATTCTACAGCAGAGGAGCAAGGGGCAGTCAGTTCACACACACACACACACACACACACACACACACACACACACAGACACACACACACACACACACACACACACACAGACACACACACACACACACACACACACACACACACACACAGACACACACACACACACACACACACACACACACACACACACAGACACACACACACACACACACACACACACACACACACACACACACACACACACACAGACACACACAGACACACACACACACACACACACACACACACACACAGACACACACACACACACACACACACACACACACACACACACACACAGACACACACACACACACACACACACACTCAGCTACAGTGAGTGACAGTAGAACAAAGTCTCTGTTAAATTAAACATTAATAAAGTTATTTTTTTTTACATTTCATACATTTAAAACCAAAATGCATGACTTTTAGAGTTCATAGTGTTTGACTGGGAATTAGCAGCCATGCTACGTGTGCGTCCTATGTGTGTTTCATAAATCAGGGCTCCTGCACTACAGCGACTATATGAACCATAATACAAAGAGGAGACACCTTTTCTCCAAACATATTGACATAAAAATAAAAATACTGTATACAGTTAGGTTTCGACAATGTTCACATAGACAGAATAAAATGATTCAAATATATCTCAGAAAACAATTAATAAAGTCTTATAATCAACTTATAACTGTTGCCTTTGACAGAATGATCAGTCATTTCTGTTTAGGTTAGTTGGAAACCACTTCAGAAACCAAACAGGAATATACTGTAATCACAAAGCTCATCCTTTAACCCACCTAAAATCAATTCAGCAGCCACCACAGCCTTTAGGTAACTAGTAACCACTGGTTTTCATCAACTCTGTTCCTACCAGGTGTCTTGGATATGGGAACCCATTGATGGTCAGAGGGACAACATCGCTGTTTTCCACCCTACTTACGGACAAAGTTTCCCCAATTTGTCCTTCAAGGACCGAGTTGTCTTCCTCCAGAACAGCCTGGAGAACCCGTCCATCAGGATTTCTAACCTGAGGATGACGGATGCTGGTCGTTACACCTGCGAGTACGCTACCTACCCTACTGGAAACGAACAAGGGACAACCACTCTCATCATGCTTGGTGAGTTATAGCTCCATCAGCTGCTCTATACTTCAGACATAACGGAGAGGTTTTTGTATTATATTAAACAGTGAAGGGTCAGTACACCAAACCGGCAACAGTAGTTCCACTTTTTGGATAAAGAAATGCTCCAATCGGGGTTTCTGCTACATCAGCTTTGACAAGTGCCTCCCTATAGCCATCTGCTTATCACTGCTTCCTATAAATGAGGCTCCCTTTGGACCCAAAGTCTAAGAAGAGGCAATTTAAAGTATTTGACAAGTATTCTCAGGGTGTATCCTTGTTAGATGCTGACGTAAAAAGGAAGATGGGTGAGAAAGAGATTCAGATGTGGCCCTGCATATAGACTCTTTAGAGGCTTTAGAGACAAACTGTTCATTTAAATGTGTTGTCCTGACTTGATCTTTATTCCAGACCTTACTCCTCAGGGAGGGCCAACATGTTTACTTAGAGCTTCATATGGGTAAACTTTATTAGAATTATGATAATGGTAGTAGATCAATCTTTGATGTTGAATCACTTTTAGTTAATGAATGTATATTTGCACAGAGCAGATGAGGCTCACTCATATGGCTGATATTCATGTTTTCAAATTGGCTCCTAAAGAGGCCAAAATGGATCCTCTAACCTTTAAATAATGCACTGAAATAATTTGTCAAAGTATATATTTATACTTTTTCACATTAAAGGTTATTTTTCTTTTACCTTAATAATGTTCCTCAACATAGTGGTCAAAGCAATCTTATTTTCCTGCCCTGCTTCAAAATGACCACTTATCAAAAGGTTAGGAGCTCAGCAAATTACACTGGTTCAGCAGAGAGTAGTTAAGTAGATTCTCTCTGCTGGCCTTTTTCACAGTAACACACTTTTATAGTGTCATTTTGTCACACAAGTGCATCGGGATCGACCTTTTTTTGTTTTACTTTTGTGATATATTTGAACTATGGCTGACAA
Source organism: Chaunax sp. Z400 (assembly GCA_037577475.1). Taxonomy (NCBI): domain Eukaryota; kingdom Metazoa; phylum Chordata; class Actinopteri; order Lophiiformes; family Chaunacidae; genus Chaunax; species Chaunax sp. Z400. The sequence goes on along the minus strand of CM075200.1, from coordinate 2,106,466 downwards.
TATAAATGTGTTAACGCTCATGATTAATCTTAATAACATCACCAAGTATACTATATATATATATATATATATATATATATATTTTTTTTTTTTTTTTTTTTCTCTCATAAGTTTTTTTTAAACTTGCGATTAATCGTGATATTAATCAAAGTCTGTTATTGTGATTAACTCAATCTAAATATTTAATGGATTGACACCACTAATATGAACACCATTTATTTGGGTCTGTCTGGCCTCAATTACTTTCTTTTCAAGAGACTTCCTGTGATGATTTGTATCAGGGCGATTAATATCCAGCATAGACTTATTTAACAGTTTTACCTCAGGATTTTCTGCTTCTGACTCCTTTTGATTTGCCCAGATTTAACATCCAGATCTCATCAAATATACTGTTGTTACTTACTCGTACTGCATGTTTGCATCAATCTTCCAGCCACTGAAGATTGGGGGGGGGGCAAAGGGGAGGGAGAGACTTGACACACAGAGTCTGCATGATGTAAAAGGTGTATCACAATTTTGTAAAAACAACTTGAAGTTAGTTATATGCACAACTATGATTCCAAAAAAGGCTGAGATCCTGTGTTAAACATGATTAAACTGAATGTGATGACTTGCTAATCTCATACACTCAGAACTGAAAACAATGCAAAGACAATATTTTAAATGTTTTACCTCATCAGCTTCTTTGATTTTTGTGCTTATTCTGAATTTGATGCAACCTGTTCAAATGAGTGGGAAAGGGGTAACAAAAGACTGGGGAAGTGGTGGAATGTTAAAAAAAAACCCTGGTTGGACCATTTCATGGGTAAAGAGGTTACCTGGTAACATGAAAGGGACGTCCTTGCAAAGGCTTTCACAAGCAAAATAGTGCAAAGTTCACCACCAACATTTTCACTATAAGGGCTCAGGAACACGTTTTTAAAACCATTCCCAGTAAACAAATGATTTTTGCTTACATTTCACAAAGTGTCCCAACATTTTTGGAATCGGGGTAGTAGCTCTGTGATCACTGTCTCATGTTGCAAACAGGAACAGATATTAGCTAATTCTGCATCATTTTTGTCGTATCAGTTTTCCAAAATGTAAAGAAACACAAACTAATTGGAGCTTAATTTGCAGCCCAGAGTCAACTCACTCACCTTATGGCAGCTTACTTCCTCTGTATAAACAAGAACATTTCCAAACTCACTCAAGTATGTAAATTGTGGTTCCAAACCTGATTGTCATCAGCGTTCCTCACATAAGACAACTAATAATAATTGAATATTAATATTACGTGTTTTCGTGTTGCTCTATAAATGTTTTTTTTTAGAATGTCCTCTGACATGGTTCTTACATTCCTGGAACTCAGACACTCCCTTTAGCATCCGTGTTTAAAATCTGCTGCCAGATGGACAAAAAAAAACAACTCAATGTCTTTTGTGGACTACTAAAAACCCTGCTTTAATGATGTAATAGGTAATATAATGTGTAATTAGCCCGGGGCAAACGCGACGCACACCTGCTGGCTTTTATTCTCTGCTAAGTTTAATTCCCACATGTCAACAGACTGAACCACAGCAAACATTTAGCAACTTCAGCCCACAATATGAAATCTGGAGAACTGCTCACAGTTACCTCACTTTTCTTGATTTCTGAAACCGAGTGGATGTTAAGTCGCTGTTTAGCAGCTGATGCATCCACTTTGTGCTCGGAGACAGCTGGTGTTATTCATCCACCCACATGTTCTCTCATTTTGACTCCCCTTACAAAGGAGTCAGATGTCTGCTGTCTTTCTCTCACAGTCAAGAGCACTGAGGAGGATTCATTTCAATAATAATAGTTCCCTTATTGTGCTCATAGTTTATGCCCCATCGCGTCATTGCTTGTACAATAAACAGTCCATGTCTTCTGAGCTCCTCTCATACTTCAGGCTCAAGAGATGATCAGAGATGAAGCCCTTTGAACTGAAACACTGCATTTGCTTAACTCCCATTCTGTGCAGTTTAATGCAGTCTGGCTGCTGCTTGTTCCATTTCTATTATATTTCATTTGTCAAGGTAAAATGTGGGTGACATTGGAGCCTTGCTTTATTATTTTTCTTGGACAAATTGAGTTCAGTTTCTTAACATTTGGTCTCGGTACAGTACAACGCCTGAAGAGAGCTGGTTCTCTGAAAGATTTCAAAGCTTGCTTCTAGTGTTGCAGGAGTTTTGTCCTTGTCAGACTTTTTCCTTTATTTGGAAGCAGGTGAAACTGTGCAGAAGTCCACGCTCTGCTACCCTAGTTGTTGCTGCCAGTGTAGTTCATGAAACAAAATGTTTTACAATTCCTTTTGTTTTGCCCGACTGGGCGAGTAACATTTTGATGTGTTGATAGTGTTGATGGGTAAAACCTTCACACAACAAACAACAAGGTAAAATCCACACTGGAAGCTTCTCTCACAGACACTGGGAGATGCAGAACTTGGCTGTCTTGCAGAGGAAACACAGATACACTGGCGGCCTCAGATGGATATGCGCTACGCCACCTCAACTGCTGCTGCTGCTGAGAAATACCTGGTGGAAAACGCACTGATTCTCCTTTTGTCTGGAGCTACATCATTACCAAGTTCTCTGGAAAAGATTCTGGAGAACTAAGTTTCTCAAAGTCACTGTGAGACAGTCATATTTTATCTTAAAGGATATTCAATCCATATGAGCCAATCACATTAGACCACAGTGAATCCATAACTACTGGCAGCCAGTCATATTACATCTTATTGGATATAGACCCACCAGCCCCCCAATGATATCACGTCTTATTTTGGTATGAATACATTATCCTGACAGCCAATTGTATTATAACTTATTGGATGCAGCACCACTGCTAGCCGATCTCATTACCACTAACCACTCACTTGCCAGTGAATATCATATCCTCTTCGATGGAGACCACACAGAATGAATGATAGCAAATTATATTGCATCTTATCGGATATAAATTATCCTGCAGAACAGAAATACAATTGCAGGTGAGGGAGAGTCAAGTAGGTCATTAGCCTCCTCTAAGTGTTTTTAAGGCCTCACAGTGAATAATAGTCTTCATTGTTTTGAATGTGAAGACTGAGACAGTGAGAGGGGATCAGTGGGTCAGTGGCTGGAGTTCACAAATCAACAGAGGGAATAAGTGATGAAGAGGAGTGGAGCCTCTGATTTTAACTGAAGCCCAACAAAAAAGACTAAAACAGAAAACAGGTGTGCAATAAACTAAAGAGCATACCAAATTCTTGTTTTTGTTTTTTTTCAAGCATGAATTATGCTCCTTCTGAAAGAAGCATTATTATTTCACTTTTAAGTACACAGTATGTTTGCAATTATTAGGAATGGGCATTTCAAGCAAAATTACTATAGCTAATGCGCACACACAGACGGGGGGTAATTTTTCAAATCACACTAAACAAGTTTGCATCTCACGTACATAATCATCATCTAGTTTCTAAAGTCATAGTTTTTCTCAATGTTGAAAACCATCACCTTCAACTAAGCTGATAGGAAGCCCATCTTTAGCTGTTGTCTGTGAGATGACAGCTAAAGATGAGATGACAGCCCTTTTATACTCTGCACGTCTGACATCAAGCTGACTTCGTCTGCTGACTAAACTAGCTGACTGTTTGTCTGGACGGACCTTCTGCTGCTCTTTGACTTGTGATCAGATCATTTTACCTGTCAGAGTTGCTGCTGTACCTCATTTTCCTTCATTTGTCGAAATGAGAACTACATCAGACTTTGTTACAGCCAGCATGCTTCTGCTGTCTGCCTTGTGATCTATGTGCGTTCTTCTACTTTTGTTAATAGTGGTTGCAAACAGCCTGTAGGTGTATTACCACTATTCTCTGGTGGTAGTACTGCATTACCACCAGGGAAAACAATAACGGAAAAATATTTGTTTTATGACAAAACGACAATCATGTACACTAATCGATTTTTTTATTAATTAATGATTATTCCAATATTGAAAATCAATGTCCATCCCTAGTACCTATTAGGTCAGGTAATTTATTGTCCCCATGGGGAAATGGGGAAATATCATGCATGGTTTTACGTAACACACACAAAGGATAACAAGATAAAAAACACAACAACAACATTATCATCTCCCACAAATCACAATCTTACACAATCCCTTTATCAAGTTTAACCAAAGTGTTACTACTAGTTAATACTAGTTCAACCACATAATTGTACACATACAGTATACTGCACAGACCCTTGCTAAAATGCTAGCCTGACCAGAATATTACACAGTAGACAAGCCACAGAGCTAAAAACATATGAAAACCTGGTGACCTGACTAGACCCACTAGGCAGTAAAAATTAAGTAAAATTACATCTGATTAGTCATAAGAATTTGGGATTAAACATTTTTATTCAAGGATTTAATCACTTGTGGTATGAATGACTGTTTCGACTGGTTCTCAAGAAGGATGGCTGCTGTAACCAACGTGCAGAGGGTCCAGCTCAATATTAAACAAAGAAACTCCATTTCAAATGCACATATCATCGGGGTGCACATAAAATGTTTGGTCTGGTTCTCAAATGAACACCTGAAGATATTGCTTGATGCTCACCTTTTGCACTGCATAAAGCAGACATGTTTTAGGTCAAGGTCAACCCACAACCCCCAAAATAACGGTACCAGAGACTGCCGACCCCCACTACCCCTGGAGGTGAAGCATACAAACATTAAGTGCACACGCACTAATAGGCTTATTAAAACACTCAACACATATTTTTATTTGCATGGTTTTATTTTAAATTTACAAATCCATTCCCAAAAAAGTTGGGACGCTGTGTAAAATGTAAATAGAAACAGTATGCAATCATTTGCAAATCATTGAAACACCAACATTTCAAATGTTGAAAATGGGAAATGTAATTGTTTTTGAAAATTATACCCTCATTTAGAATTTGATGGCTGCAACACGTTTCATAAAAGTTGGACAGGGTCATGTTTACCACTGTGTTGCATCACCTCTTCTTTTAACAACACTCTGTAAGGAGAACAACTGATGTCATTTTAAAGTGGAATGTTTTCCATTCTTGTCTGATGTAGGATTTCAGCTGCTCAAGAGTTCTGGGTCTCCTTTGTCCTATTTTTACGAATGCATTGTCGTTTAACTCAGCTAATGAAACTTTTTATACATCTGGCGCAACTCTGCAACTGAGACATGTTTGAATCACACTGCAAAAAGAGGAGCTAAAATACAAGAAATAAACATTGAATTTGAGGGGAAAATGGCTTCATAGTGGTGGAATCATCTGTCCATGCAGTAAAATCAACTATTTAAGACATCTTAAAATGAGTTGGTTAGAAATAACCAACTCATAAATAATAAATAATAATAAATGATAAAAAAAGCTAGTAAACAACTTTTAAAATTAATTAATTAACCCTATGTTTCCAGAACAGAACAATTTGCTGTGCACAAATGTGACTTCAGTCTTCTATGTATTTGTACTGCAGTGGTTCAAGCCTCTGGTATAAATGCCCTCCTGCCTCAGCATGTGCTGTACATGCATCCCTTCAAACCACTATGAGTAAGAATGTGGTTCTACTGTACTGTAATGTTCTTAGGAAGTTGTGTGCAAAGGAAACCATCTCTGGATGAATAATGGTGACACTGACAAAATCCTTTTTTGGCGTTCCTGCTAACTTTATGTTCCAGCAATGATGACATACTAAAGCCATTTCTTCACTTTATGTATTGCTGTTGTTCCAAAACTGTATCTGAGTTCAATTAAATATCTTGACTTTCATTGTTGCTGACGTCCTCAGATAAGGAGGACCTGACCAAAGCAAACACAGAACCCTTCTCCACATGCTGAAAAGATGTCACTTAGCAGAAATACAGCTAATATCTATTGTTTATCTTTGCATAGCTATAGTGACTTTGGAGACTATTCTGTCTTTTTTACATTTTAGGCACCTAACTGCGGCTCTCAATCTTAAATTCACTTAATTATCTGGAATTAATTCATTTTGTCAGCATTTATAGCAGCCAATAATGAGTTGTCAAAACAGCACACACAGCAGAATAATTTCAGCATAAACTATTCCTGTGTTCCTTGAATATTTATGCATTTTTAACAGTTCAGGAGGCATAGAGAGACAAACAGATGTTTTTTTCCCCAACAGCATCTGGAAGTATTCAGCCGCGGTGTGTCACACTGAGTGAAGATGTTTACAAACCTGGGCAGCTGGTTAGTCATGAATTCAGAAAATTTAACAAGGTCCAGGAGCCTTTATTGATTTCTGGCTAATGTATGCACCAAAGGAGAAAATGAAAATGACATTCCTTTGCCGCCTTCATCAGGTTACAGCAGTGAATAAATCTGTGTTTAGAAGAGCAGACGAGGCGTTGATATGTGCCACTAGTGACTGCTGCTGTATCTAAATGCATCTGCTCTGCAGGCTCAGATTCAGTGGTGCCAGACATCGTTTGGTTATCTTGCATCGTGTTAAAAACTCAGCTGATCTCTGGTGACATATTGTAGTTGGTGAGGGTATAATGTGAAGGATTTTGTTTGTTTTTATTTTGCTCATGAACCAATGACGTTCAAGTGTTCCTTAACAACTTTCTAAGGCTCTTAAGGTCAAATCAAAGTCATCAGAATGTCATCAGTTTGACGGTCTTTGTGTTGACTTTCATCAGATTAATCTGATGTTGGTGGATGACATTGACGGATGGGGGGAACTTATCAAAATATCAATAAGCAGCATGTCAAAGGTCACTCAAAAGTTAAACTTATGAGTCCTCAAATAATAGGACTAAGAGCTACAGCTATGCTGGTGGCTCTGAGACTATAATCAGGCACAGAAGAGCTTTGAGCTAAATGCTAACATCACCATGTGAACACTGACAGTGGTAACATGCAGGGCTGCACATAAGGGAAGGAAAATAGTATTATGATGCTTTTATTTTCTGCAATATATGTTGCATTATGAAAAACAAAATACAATAATTTTCACCAGATGATTTGAAATATTCTATTTGCAAAGAATGAATCGTTCCACTTTTAATAGAGGGCTGACTATTTTAAATGAAGACCTTATGCTGAGTGTATAGCTGGTGAGTCTCTCCTCCACTGACCAAACAACACTGAGTTCATTCAGAACCTGCATTTCACCCACTGACAACAAACTCAATGTATTCAAGAACCCTTAAACTGGAGTAAATAGTATGGTGTAGGTAGATTTATCATGGATAATGAGAACCAGCAGAGTTTCTCTTTTGCATCAAGCAGCAAACAAGTTGTTGCATGACTTCTGAGGTCCCCAGGACTTCTGTTCGATCCCCAGCCCCTGCAGTCTATATGTTGAAGTGTCCTTGGGCAGATACTGAACCCCTGTTTGCTCCCAGTATCTGTTCCATTGGTGTGTGAGTGTTGGTGTGAATGGTTACTGCTCCTAATGAGCAGGTGGAGCCTTGCATGGTACCAATGTCACCACTGTATGAATGTTGGTGTGAATGGGTGAATGCTGGCTTGTGTTGTAAAGCTTTGTTTGGTCAGTCAGACTGGAACGATTCTATATAAGTACAGTCTATTTTACTTCTTTAATTTGTACTTGCACATCCTTCTTTGTGATTATTGCGTATGCACGCGTTGTGATGTCGATGTTGAAATAATATGTTGTGCAGCTCTAGTACAGACATAATGTCCATTATCTTATTTTAGCACGTTTACATACTAAATGATCGTTTTCACTAAACACAAAAGAGAGCTAAGGCTAAAAGGAATGACATTAACTTTATAGGTCATGAACCAAAATATTGGACAAAATAAAATTTGACCTGATGATGCTACTTTATAATAGATGTTTGTACCAAAGAGACATTTCATTAAAATGCAAAATGGTGCGGAAACGTCAGGAACTCGTTTGTCAGTCGCCCTCATCCGCTGGAGACATGGAATGCCTTTACATTAAATGTCAATCCTTATGCTTGTTGTGGAGATTTTTTACTCATAGAGTATGTTTGGCTGATGTTCTAATGGACTTCATCAGACTCTTAAATTTGCACAGATTGCCTAGATGGTTCTGGGTCAAATATGGTTGATGTAAGGATGTAAATGGGTCAGTCATGGCAATAGCAGAGGAGCTTTGGTCCAAAAGTGGCTTTTCTCTAAGTAACCACATGTAAGATATCTGCAGCATTTGGATACTGGCCAAGCCAAACAAACAAATCTGGTTTGGAGCTTGGTCTTTTAAAGGCTACAGTGTGGAAGGGGTCTGTCCCAGTTCTACACAGTCAAGGTAAAGGTGGTGTCTTTGCAGCCAGATTGCTGTGGCTTTATCGCTTCAATTGCATGGCTGAATGTGAGCCACATGTAAGTATTAAAGGGTCTGTACGGGGTTTCACTTTATGGGTTTCAACACAAACTCTTCGACTATGTCAGCTGTCCTGTGTAAACACCCTCTAAATGCAGCAACAGCTGGCTTCACATTTGGTTGCAAATCTTTTATTCGTAGATAATACAGTTTATTTATTATTCAAACTGGCAATCTTCCAGTCACATGCCATGTTCTGTAACTACCAGTGTGGATAGATGGATTGTCGCAGGTTTAAGTTAGTGCATTTCCTTGCTAAAGACTTCCTAATAGCTTCCGGGACAGTGTGTCACAGTGAATATCCCTCTGAAGGGAGAGCAAGCAAAAGGCTCACAATGAAATTTATTTTTGGAGTGGAAATCTTATCTCAATATAGTAATCTGCAATTGTAAGCATTTGGAAAACTGCTTCACTGATAAATACCACAATCCTTGGCTAAACAAAAATGCAATTTGAATACTTATGAAGGCATGTGGTGAATATGACTTCTACGGGGGTGTTTTCACTTTTTAGGCTTTCTAAGTGCTTGAGTTCATAAACCAAACACACCTCATGCAGTTAACAGTGTTTGGAGACATTACTCTAATTTGCTGCTTCCCTGTCACCCTTTGGTGTTCAGCTTTGTGTTCGTTCCATTAAAGGGGGATTGAAGTGTTTATTCAGCGCCGTTAGCATGGCTTCCTGCTTGTCTCCTAATTAAGCAGCACTCAGAATGCCTTAGACTGATGTGAGGAGTAGCAGTGGGCTCAGTTGGGATGTATACTCCCAATTTGTTGAAATCTGCCGTTCAATCCAAACTCTTTCTACCTCTCTGCTCTACTCTCCTCTCTGTCATTATGTCTGTTTCAATTCCTCTGTTGTCACCTGGTGGCCTTTCTCATGACTTTTGCTTATCTCCTTCATGTCTGAAGGTGGTCCTCACTTGTCTTGGTTCATCTCAGATGTCCATGTCTATTCATATATTTGTCCCTTTTCCTGTCCATAACACAAGTGACACAACCATCGGCTTTTAATTTAATTTAATGCAATTTATAATTTCATTCCAAAAAGCTAACTGAGGGTAACAGGGAATGTCTTGCGGAGGCCCCTGTCTGTCAGGTCTTCAACTCCCACCTTAGAGGAAACTTCTCACATGTCCCAGGTGACGTTGGGCACAAGGAATCTGAGTGAGCCATATTCAGGGCCTCCATCGTAGAGGTCAGAAGGTTGTTGGTGCCTGTTGTGAGGGCAGGTTATTACCTGCTTGTGGAAGAAGGATGCCGTTTGCGATTGGCTAGCCCAGAGGTGTCCTGAAGCAGCATAGGTACCAAGAGACCAGAAAGACGGTAGCTTCAGCCGTCACTGCAAACAAAAACCCAGTTGTGGGAGGAGTTTGGGGAGGGTATGGAGAAGGACTTTTGATTGGAAACTTTGGCAAACCATCCGACAACTCAGGAAGGGAAAACAGAACTTGGCCCAGGCTGTGTACAGGTAGAGGTTGTTGAGAAAGTCAAGGAGCTCCTTAGTTTCAAGGTGCCATTTGTGGATGAGATCTGGCAGACAAGTGTGGAGTTTCCACTTTTCAAAACAGGGGACCAGAGGGTGCGTTCCAATTACAAGGTTTTCACACTGCTCAACCTCCATGTGAAGGTTTATTCCAGGGTGCTTGAATGGAGGCTATGAACAATTGATGAACCTCAGATTCAGGAGGAGCCAGACCATCCATGGAGTATGAGATACCAGGGCTATTGCTATGACCCATTCATTCCCTATAGAGCCACTATCTAAAGGAGATATTCGAGGTGTTTCGGGTATCTGGTTAGGATGCCTCTGGGTGCCTCTATTTGAAGGTTTCCCAACAGCTAACAGGGAGGAGACCCCAGGCTGGACCCAGAACTTGGGAACAAATTGAAGGGATTGCATATTTCATCTAGCCTTGGAATACCTTGGGATCCCGCAGGATGAGCTCGAAACTGTTTCTGGGGAGAGGGACGTCTGGAATACCCAGATTGCTTCTACTGCAACCTGACCCTGAATAAGCAGAAGAAAATGGATGATTGGATGACGACTGAAATCTTAATCAGAAATCCACTTGTGTTTACTAATGCATATGCAATGGGTCCTGTCATTTTAACTACTGCTACGTAAGAATGTCAGAAGATTAGGAACCTACCACATGGTGATATGTCACTCTCGTACATATTCAGAATGAGTAGACACTGGCACTTAAACATGTAGGACAGAGACTCAGCCACATCAGAAGGTTGCACAGCAAGATCCTACAAATAAATTTGTTAAATATCCAGTTTTAATAGAAAGGATATGACTTGAAGAATGTTTTCCAACTGCTTTAGAAGTCAATGTTTTATGTCGTTATGAAGGGCATGGAGAAGGTGGAGATCCCATATCATTTAAGTACAGAGATAACAGTGCTTGTTTTCAGACAGCCTCACATGAAAGACATTCATTGTGTTTCACTTGGTTGTTATCATGAAATGTGACAGATTTCTTTGTGTCAAGAATAAAAAGATGAGCTAGAAAGAGAAGTTCAAACCTGACTTCCTTCTCCCCTCGTTGCAGGCTGCCAATCACAGTATGAAATGGGGGAGAATGCTGAATTGTGTGGCAGCATATTCAGGGAATCTATTTACAAGAAGCACTTTGAACCTTCATTTTCTCTCACATCACTGTCAACAAACCGTTCCTCTTTTGTAGAGCAGTTCATACAGAGAAGGTTAAATACAAGTGTTTGGTGCAATGCAGCTCGTATGATATGTTATGAATATTGAATAATTCCTTTGATTGACATACTGTGATACTGATGAAACTTCAGCTTACATGTAATTAATAAGTATCAGACTGGAGTGTCCTAATGATAATATAATGACAGTATGGTACAGAAACCAAGTAAGCACCATCATGTGACCACATAATGTAAGATACTGTATTAAGCTGATGTCATTCGGTGTGTAGTGATGGACACCAGAAAAGTGCTGTGTATGCTATTTCATGAGAATTTGAAAGTGGTACGTGGCACCAATGATGGTTGAAGTAGGATAGCATTAAAAGTCACTGTGACATGGGTCCAAAAGGCTCTGGATGTTTGATGTTTTCCCTTTTCAAACCTGTAGCTCTGTGTTTCCTTTAAGGTCACCTCTGTCAACATTCAAGGTTAAACTTTGTTGATTTGAAATACTGGTGTGCTGAGCCTTTGAAAATAAATGTATGCATTAAAAGATTACAAGCAATGTCAGCCTTAATTTGAGGCCTTGACGGAAGGCATTTAACCCCGTTGATGCTAATGCTAAAGGCTAAACATATACCTTGCATTTTTAGTTCTGGTTTATTGAATGGTATTATGGTTTTTTTTCTTATTGTCCAGGATATTTGCCAACATTAATTCAGTGTGACACTGTGTTGAGATATTTGCATTGTAGATGCAGTAGAGTTGTAGAGTTTGACAGCAGAAATCATTTTGAAAATTAAAATAACATTTGTGCTGTGTCCCAAATCACATACTTATATAGTATACTGCATGTGAGTATACTCACTTGTGCAGTGCGTGAATTTCAACAGTGTAGTGTGTCAAATCGCACACTGCTGTGGTGTACATATTGGAAATGACAGCCGCAACATTTGACCGTGAACATCAGGTCACTTGATGATAAAAATATCTGCCAGGTATTTCATTTGACAAAACTGAACATTTCAATGTGCTCCATATTTCATCCAAAATGGTATTTTTTTATGTTTATGGCCTAAGCAAATGGTTTTGTTTCCTGTTGCTGAGTATTTTATGTGAAAGCTTTTATTTTGAAGGATCAGAAGTTAAGCGGCTGTGTTCATACGAGTTCTGATTTGACGAAGGAATAAAGTACAACCGGTCCTCGTGTTACACTACATCATCTGCGTATTTTATTCATTTATAGTTAGTAAAAGCGTGTTTCACACACCCTCTCCGCTACAGTACTTTTGTTTATTTGCTACTGTTGTTAGGCAAAAGTTAAGCATCAGCCGTAATTTTCACGGGCTTGATAAGCTTATAAGCCCCTCCCCTTCCCTCTACGTAGCAAAGATGGCAAACATGGAGGGTGAGAAGTGTCCATCGTTCCACACTCAATTCATTGGTTGTTTTGAGTGTGCCATCCGGGTACTCATAGTATACTGCATTTTGGCATACTTATAGTGTGTTTTCTTTATAAGTAAAATATTTCAATTCCCGTCCATCCATTACTGTCTCTGTACACATACAGCCACATTCAATAAACTGAAAGGCATTTAGGGGAAATTAATAAAATCACATCCTGCAGAACAAAATGTGTCACCAGTATATGGGAGTAGTGAGCTACATGTATTTGAATTATTATTATTATTATTATTATCACCATTACCATTTGTTCTCCACTGTAATTTAATCCCCTTCGACCAGCCCCAGTCCCATTTGGCCACTGACCACTGTGAATGTCCAGGCTCTGCATTCACTGGGCAGCCACCACCGCTAACTTTGTGCGGCCTATAGAGCATATGCATAATGGTCCTCAGTGCTCACAAAACAGCAGCGTCATCATGGATAAACCTCCATCTTCAGCCTGAGGAAGACTCACCATGGCCATGTATTGGAGCCAATACATGTCAATGACTCCACTGGAATGACTATAACTACATTTTATTTTTGTATTATATTTGCTATATTTTATTATTGCATGTACAGTACACTGTCACTTGATCTTTTTGTTTTACAAAGTAGTTTGAGCTACTTTTTCAGTGTAGTTTTCACCAAACTAGACTGATCCCAGCTTCCAGGGTGATGTAATTGGCAGCTACGCCTTTAAATTACGTTTCCCTAACACTGTGTGTCACACATGTTTAAGAAGAGCATGTATACATTACATACATTTCAACACTTAAAAACCAGAAATAATTGAATTCACTGACATATTGTGTGTTAGAGGTTGGATTCTTCTGTAAGAAAGAAAATGTAAATTTCCCCACTGTGGGACTAATAAAGGGATATCTTATCTTATCTTTTAAGAAAAGGACATTGGAACATCACCACAATGTAAAACAAGTCCGCTTTGATTTATCAGAATTAATGTGATGGGAAAAGGAAAAGTAATGTTATGCATATGGATTTTGTGATGTAAATGGCTGGGAACTGCTGGTATGTTTGATTTTTCTCTTCAATGGAGGGACTACCTGCAAACTCTACCTTGGTAGATGTCAAAAATGTCAAAATTGCATTATACTAAAGTCATAGATGAGGCTGTTTCTTACTTTCATCCCTGAAAAATATCAGATTACATTGTTTTCTCAAGTATCCGAGTGTTGAGCCTCATCCTGGATTATAAGAGCATAATATCATTAAACCATGTATTAATTGGATTTAAAAGTTCTAATGCTCCATAGCTCCTTATATTTAGCTAATGCAACACTTTCTAAGGATCTAGCTGTGCTTTCCGTTTCTGTCTCTGTGATGATGTGTGGCCTAAGGTCACACTGCAGTACAAATGCAGTAGGATGCCGTGGTGTATATGCACAACAAACTGATTGAACCTCCTCCTCTGTTCTCTCCCTGTCCTCCCTCTCCTCTTCCTATGCCTGACGTTTGATGTTTTTTTTCCTTCTCTCTGTTTCCGCTGCCATTTTCTTTGTACTGTTTCTCCTCCCCTCTTCACCCCACATGTTCTTTCTAAATTCCTAAAATCTTCTCACTTTCCCTTCACCTCTCTTTTTTCCATCTGGCTTTAAGATCCTGTTTCTGTGCCTCTCACTCTCTCTCTCTCTTTTTCTAATGTGTCTTTTTTCAATCTTTGCCCTTATAGCCAAGCCAAAGAACTCAGCCAAAGTTGTGACCGTCCAGGCTGGCTCCAAGTCAGTGGTCGTGGCCCAGTGTGAGGCGGCAGACGGCAAACCGGCAGCCACCATCACGTGGCAGGGGTCAGTTGAAGGAAACCACTCAACCAGCATGACGAATGGGCCGGACGGCACCGTGACAGTCCGCAGCGAGTACCGGCTGGTTCCCACACCAGCAGATAACCACAGGGAGGTGACCTGTAAGGTCGACCAAAGGACGCAGGACCAGCCGTGGATGTACCCTCTCAAGCTCTCTGTGGAATGTAAGACACACATGCTCACTTTTATGCTTATCCTCACATAACAATGTGTTCTGGAGCATTATTGATAAATGATGCATAGCAACCGGGCAGTGGCACTCAGTAGAGTGGATACCTTTGCCAAGGCCATACAGTCCAGCCCTCTGACTTTAACATTACTGGATTTGCAATAGCTAACCATTTAACTCTTGTGGATCTGGATTTACATCAAACCAAATTGCACACTGTCATTGATACCAGCCTCCTAAATATGCCAGATTTTTTTCATCCCAATCCATGCATTATCCCCCGAGGAATTATGTAAAATGTTGAAAAATGTTTGCAATGTAAAAGGTGAAAAAATAAATCCTGGATCCAGCTCTTTAGAAGAAGAAGAATCAGCTTGTCACATACAATTACACAGTATATACAGTGCACTGCAGAGAAATTTGTTCTCTGTATTTGACCCATCCCTGAGGAGCATTGGGCAGCCATTATGGTGCCCAGGGAGCAAATTGGGGTTAAGTATCTTGCACAAGGACACTTTGATTTGTAGACTGCAGGGAATGGGGATCGGACAACCAATCCTCTGATAAGTGGACGACCGCTCTTACTGTTCTTACCTCTCTGGATCAGCAGAAAAAAAAAAGAATTAAATAGGTCTATTCTGGACTTTGCTGTTCACACGCACTCACTTCACCATTCATCTACCAAACATAAAACAGTCAGCCCACATTTAAATCCAAGCCATACAACAATGGTGACAAGATGCTGCTTCAACGCTACTGTGCTGCACTTTATGCACACACCCCTTCTAAAGCACTTCATACAATAAAAGCATCTGGTCTGCTCACTGTAACATGTGAAAACACATTTGCATTTCATTTGCATAGTTTAAACACTGTGGGTGTAATAAAGGACACAATAAAAAGTAATGTGTATTTGTTACAGTCAATGTTTTCTGATGGAAACGAGTGCAGAGAAACCGATCAGTATCCCAGTGTACAATGACAAATTTCTGCTTGCAGTGTTTGTGTACTAACATTTAACTTATTATGTGGGCAGATTATGCAATCAGCTGCTGGGACATTAATTGAGGGGGATTTTTTAAGGATTGACACCTTAAAACGACCCCTAAAGCCAGCTGTGCCTTGGCTAAAGTTGTTTAAAACCTTTATTCACCAGGCAGCTGTTTTCTGTGATCCCTCATTTACCAATCTAGTAAGGATACAGCAGCAGACAACCAATATGTATTTATATTAACTAACCGACCTGGCATACAGTACATGCATGACAGTTACTCTGCCATTATGACATTCCATTTATGCTTTATTTTTTAATGTGATCCTTAAGTGATTAGCAGTACAGCAGGTGGCCTGTGTGCACTTCATTAATTGTAGCATCCTCCAAGGTCTTAATGTTCTCCAAAATTTCTTCTTCGTTGTTCATTTCCAAGTGAATTGTGACAAACAAAAATCCATCTCTAGTTGCACAGGACAGACACATTTATTTTTCCCAGTCTTAACCCATACGTTTTAAAGTACCATTAAAAAGTAATTTGCACAAAATGTTTGTGCTCTTTGTGCGACTGACTTTCATTTTTGCTCTTTTATGACTTTTGCCCTTTAGGAGTACATAAAGTCAAGAAAGCATGACTTTGCACGCAAATGTCCACAAACAAATTGCCTTCACCTAATCCATTTAATTTCATTCATTCTAATTTACATGGATTAAAATATTAGGCAAGTTCAGCATGGCTTTACAGAGATTAGGGATGCTGATTGCATTGTCGAAACTGTGTGACCTCACTAACATTCCCTGCAAAGATGGAACAGATTCAGCCTCCTCTTATAATCTGCAATTTGCACAGCATACACACGCACAAGCCGAGACAACATACACACATAATCAAATTGTCTATCAAGCAAGAAATAATAACAATGCAAACCTCCGCCGTCATTAACAATAAAAGTCAAACAATCAGACCAAGCCACGATAAAAGTGTCTAATAAATCGTCTTCAGACATATCACCAATGACTCTATAAACAACTATAATAACATATCCACAAAAATAAGTTCATTTACAGAGAGAGTATTCATACAATGTTAAAGAACAGCCCTTTTATTTAAAATGTGTATCATATGCTATTAAATATTACTAATTAAATTAAATGCTATTAAATATTACTAATCATTTTACTCTAAATAGCTAAAAATAATTGTCACAACCCTTTAGAAACAAAAATATAATGAAATAATGAGATTAATATTTGGATTAATATTCCTAAATATTAGTCGAAAATATCTTTGATTTTGTTATTCATATCTATATCTTCTCATTTATTGTGAAATGCATGAATATGTCAAAATGCCCTATCTGGCAATGTCAACAGAACTAAGGAAATAAAATCATGGACCTTCATCCTGATCTGGTTCTGCCTCATTAAATCTTCCTTGGCCCTGGACTAATCGCTCCACAAAATGTTTCGCAATCCTTTCGGAGATGTTTCAGATATCTTGTGACAGACAAACATCGTGTTTGTTGCAATATGGGGAAACTGCAGAAGAAACTAGAAAGCACTCGGAGACCGCAGACCTCCTCTAAGGCAGCTCAGTTTCCCTGTATTGCCATTTCAGTCCAAAGAAAATGTCATTGCGCTGAACTCGTCCCCAGATGTACACACACAAAACTCAAAACCACACACACAGGCAGGAGAAAAGGAAGTATACGTGGTAATGTTTCGTTGAAATTCATAAGCTGTAATATGGACATGAATCAATTAGATACATTTGTCAGGACAGCAGCAGTGTCAGATTCCTGTCATTTTGTGGCAAACAGCCTCATCTTGTGGAGTCTTGTAATCATTATATTACAAGTGTACATGTGGCAGTTTAATCCTATAAAAAATTCCTAGATCCAGCCAGCCATCCAGATCACCACCAAAATCTAATCGATTTTTCCTTGGACCACTTCCAACATCTCCTGAAAATTTCATCAAAATCCATCCATTACTTTTTGTGTTATCTTGTCAACAACCAACAAACCAATCAACAAACCAACGCTGGCAAAAACATAACCTCCTCCCTTTTCAGAGTAACTTCACTGACCTTTAAGACTCAGACTAACAGAAACTTAATAACAATCTAATCTGTGTGATATATATTTGTGTGTAGGCATCTCTGCACCTGTACTTACACTTTGTGTTCATGTGAAACAAGGCTGAGGGATCTCAGCTGTCAAGCTGTCAGTGTGTACGATGTGAGCTGTAAGACACACACAAACACAGATATGTTAGCACTCATGAGGACACAAACACACATTTCCAACCTCTGAAAAACTTGACTTCATATTGTTTTCCGATCAGTTCATTAAAACAATATGGACGTCCTGATGATTGGCTATATTAATGTGTTGCAACTGCAGGGAAAGTTGTGCTCCTTCGAGTTACGCTTCCTCTGGTGGTACATTTTAGTACTGCAGGCTGTAGATTTTGTGCTTCCTGTTAGATCCACAGAAGAAGACGCTAAACAGGAAGTGTGATTGTTAGCTGTTCTGATGAGGTTAGACCAGACATGGGCAAACTACGGCCCGCGGGCCATATACGGCCCGTTGGGCTTTTTAATCCGGCCCACCGAAGTTGTCCAAATTACATTATTAAATTAAATTCTATTATAGTTAAACCTCATTTATTTGACCTTTTCCCTGTATATTGTAATATTGCAGCTTAATCATGTCGTGAATCCAGTTGTAAAACTTGTTAACTTTATACGCGCAAGGGGACTTCAGCATCGTCAGTTCATTACGTTCCTGGAAGAAACCGATGCAGATCACCAGGACTTACTTTACCACTCTCGTGTCCGCTGGTTATGTTTGGGCAAAGTGTTACAACGAGTGTGGGAGCTCAAAGAGGAGATTAGTGCCTTTTTGGAGTTAATGGGGAAATCCGACTATTTCCTGAGCTAAGCGACAAGAACTGGCTTTGTGACTTTGCGTTTGCTGTGGACATATTTTCGCACATGAATGAGTTGAACATGAAGCTACAGGGGAAAGATCAGTTTGTGCACGGCATGTACACAAATGTTAGAGCCTTCAAATCCAAGCTGACTTTATTCTCCAGGCAAATTTCAAACAAATCTTTCGCTCATTTCCCCACACTAGCCATGCAGAAAGAGGCGATCCGAAATGCAAAGAAATACAGCAAATCACTGGACGACCTGCACGGAGAATTCTGCCGTCCGTTCTCTGATTTTGAATAAATTGAAAAGTCACTTCAGCTGGTGTCCTGTCCCCTGTCACAAGACCCTGAAACAGCACCACAGGAGCTGCAATTGGAACTGATCGATCTTCAGTCTGACTCCGTCTTAAAGGAGAAGTTCAACTCTCTTAAACTAAATGACTTTTATGCTTCACTTAACGAAGCCACGTTTTCAAACCTCCGGAGGATGGCACAGAAGATGCTGACGTTGTTTGGCTCGACCTATGTATGTGAGCAGACATTCAGCGTCATGAACATCAACAAAGCCCGTCACAGATCCAAGTTAACCGACCAACACCTCGGATCTATCCTGAGAATTGCCACAACAAAACTAACTCCAGACTTTGATGCACTGGCAAAAAAGGGAGATCAACAACACTGTTCTCACTGAAACTGAACGTGAGTTTCTCTACTGTGTTATGAAATTAATGCATTTGGAAAACAATTTGTACAATGAGACTGGCATATGCATGCTTTGCTGCCTGTTAAAGGCCAAATCCTTTCATGTAATGGCTTTTACATGTCATTTATATTAGTTCACACAAACACTCCATCCATCTGTTCCTGGCCCGGCCCCTCTGTCAAATTTTAGAACCCATTGTGGCCCGCGAGTCAAAAAGTTTGCCCACCCCTGGGTTAGACACATGGCGTGTATGAGGCCTGCTCAACCTCCTGCCATCCTTTCACAAATCTTCTTTTAGATGGCACCATCTGTAAGTTTGACTTTATGTTCATATCAGTTGATTATATGTTGGAGTTAAGTCTTTTATTTTGTTTATTTTAGTTTAACCTCGCATATGACTGGCAACTAATTACAGCTAATTTTTACCTTGGTTTGACAGTAGTGGAACATTTTAATTTTAATTTTTGGTTCTACCAGAGAGTGCTACCAATGCTACTACTGATATTTATTGTATCTACCCATTATAAAAAAACATAATGAAAGTTGACAGAAACATTATTTTCCCCATAAACATTTAATTTTGGGGCTTCTGCTCCATAGAGCCTCATTCATTCTGGACTAGCCCGTGAGCGCACCTTTGTACCCAGAGGTTCTTAGACATATCTCCATACTATTAGAATATCTGTGGTTATCACACCACGTGAAACATTTGTGTCGTGTTGTTGTGAACGCAGCATAAGAATAGCCCTTGATCAAGGTGAGGACGCTACAAAAGTAGGTCCTCACAAACCTAGAATGCTCTCACCGTGTGACTTCTGTTGTGTGTGTCTGTCTGTGTGTTACTGTGCTGATATGAGGGATCATAAGTGTGTGAAGTGTCACGTCTCATGTCTGCTGCAGTGTAACTCAGATCAGCTTTTATAGGTCAGCGCTCTCAAGGAGGAACGCTAACAAATCGCACACACACACATCAGACCACATGCTGTGCTATAGCCCTCCTGTCCCACTGCTTCTTTCTCTCACTGTCCTCTCCCCACACCCCCCTCTGTCTCCCTCTTTTCCCTCTCGCTCCCTCCATCTCTAGATGTATGACATGGAAATGCTGCAGTCTTTTCTGTTTTCTGTTTTAACTTCCGACACACATCACTTTGGTTCTGCCTTACATCAGTGTAAAGCTCCTGGCAGTGACACTCACTGATTTCCTCATTCTGCTGGTTTAAGTGTGCCTTCCTTTCAGCGGGAGCCAGGTGTTCTTTTCTGCATTTTTTTTTTATATTTCTCCACATTGTCCTAGAAATCTTTAAGTCTTGAGGAAAGAGGAGGAAGGAGACGGATGATGTCTGAAGCAGAGGTATTTATTTTTTGCTTGATGCGTCAAGAAAAAATAAAGTTCAGCAATACAATAGTCACCAAGTGAACAGTGTAATCCGCAAAGTCTGAAACTCTCTCCCTGAAAAGAGCATAAATTAATGTCTATGTCAGCATGTTATGAACATCATGTGTATTTATTCTATTGGGCACTTAAACGTAAAGAAAAATGCATATCTTACCTAAACCATGTTGTATGCCAAGGGCGACTGTTCTGTCTCCTCAGTCCTGGACCTACAGTACCTTGATCAGACCTAACAAGTGATCGACACACTTGTTAGAGAGGAGCGTCACACTATAGTGGCCTGTAACCCAGAATGAAAAGGATAGACTGTATACACAACCCATCCTTTTTCATAGTCAACCAGTTTGTGTGCACAACCTTTTGACACATTGTAATAAATAAAATCTCAAAATGGTAGAGATCCATGACGCATCCTGATGTCATACTGTTAACCATTGATCATCTAACCACCTGCACAGCACAGCACATGTAGCCCCTACAGTTCTTCCTAGGACTAGATGATTTCAATCCCTTGGTAGTTACACTATCCTGATGGCATCTGGGCTTGTGGGAGACTTGTGGGTGACAGTGGATGAGGGCCTGGTTGTGGTTGGTTACTTCCTCTGGATGCGTTGAGGTCTTCAGGAGGCGCCCAACCTTCACCGAGTGTTTCGCTCTCTGGTTGGCGGGCCGGCAGCGGTGGAACAGGTCACTGCCCCTCTTATCCAGGTCTGCAGGCTGTAATTCATATTATGAAAAGAAGCTTGTGACCCAAAAGGTTTGAAACCTTGAACCGTGAACTCAGTGCCTAAAATTGAAAAGTTTGTGCAAAAATGCACAGAGCTGCTCATGTTAACATGAATATTTGGATACATAGACAGAAACAGTTGAGGAGACTTTGTGTTTCATGTTGATTTATTATTTTACCCATTTCTTTGGTCCACAATAAGGAGGTTACACAAAACTTCCAAGCTCAGTTGTGTAATGGTTATACAGTGCATGCATTGTTCTGCACTAAATAATATTACATTTTCTTTATTGGGGTCTTACAAATGATTACATTTGATTTGAAAAGGTGAGCTTTGAATGAGCACAGAGTTCTACTGTAGTATCAGTACAGGACTGAGTACATAAACATGAAAGGGGAGAAAAGAATGACCCCCAGGAAGCCCGTCAGTCAGAAACACACCAATCACAGCTACATGTGCTGCTAACAGCAGCTGGAAGCTGTAGATAACACCGTGCAGAAAACTGAGAAAACAATCTGCTGCTTACATGAATTCACTTTAGGAAAAAGGCTCAGTTTTCGTCGCCAAATTCTTTCTCTTTCACAACTAAAACAAGGAATGCTGAGACATACAGAAAACGCTACAGGTCTGAATTAAACCACTGAGTTGATAGCAATGACAGCAGAGGCTCATGGGTATCGTGAAATCAGATCATGGCCCCCGTCTCTGATATTCTATCTGATAAGAATTCTGCTTTTAGATGTTTTACTACAAACAATACCAAAACAGTCATACATTCTGTCATTGTGTTACTTACAGACACAATCATAGGAAAAATAAATAGTTTCCAGTTTTGCTGGGGATGATGATTGAGAGTCCTTCACCAGGCCTCACTGCACAGAAAAGATGATTCACTGAAACAAAGCACACATAGTTAACACTGTATTGTTTGCGTTGTTGAATTATTACTCCTTTGTGTCTATGTTTTTAAGAAGATATTCCTGGAATCCTCATCTGTTCCTGCTTCACAACCCTTAAGCTAGCAAGTCAGCTAGTTAGCTACAAGCTAACTTGTGAAAGGCCTCCATTCTCCTTCAGTTCACCAAACGTTGGTTCTGACATGTATCATGTATCTGAGGACTGGGAGATGTTTTGATCTTCTGAATTCACTTCTCTTCCCCTCTTTACGACAGACCCCCCCTCTGTATCCATAGAGGGCTACGACGACAACTGGTACGTCGGCCGTTCAGACGCCGTGCTCACGTGCCTGGCCAACGCCAACCCTGCGCCCACCACCGTGACTTGGACCACGTAAGAATCCCCCTCTGATCACCTGCAGATGATCCTTCTGCCTCCACCTCACTCAGAAACAGTAGCAGAGTTTCTAGTTGTTCCTGTAAACACGACAGAACAACAGAACAACAGAACAATAACTCTTGTAATGATCAGTCTTTGCTAAAAACAAATGCTCTTAACGATTTATCCTGAAGGACAGATGGTGTGTGTGTGTGTGTGTGTGTGTGTGTGTGTGTGTGTGTGTGTGTCTGTGTGTGGTTTTCTCACTGAATGTTGAGCAGGGAGACACAACAGCTGTTCACGTCTGTGATTGTGCTCACATTAATGCAGTCTTTTAATACTGCAGTCACAAACTGTCTCTTTTCTTGTTTTTCTCCTCTATCTTTTCCCGTCTTTCTCTGTTTTACATTTACCTTTACTTCTCCTTCTCTTATCATTCTCTTATCATTACCCCCCCCCTCTCCGCTCTCCTCTTTTTTCTCATATTATCCCGCCTCTTTTTCACCTCCTCTTCACCATTTCTCTCTCTTGTTTCTTTTTCCTCCAACTCATATGTCCTTCCTTCCTTTCCTCACTACCTTCTTCTCTGCAGGGCGTCCGGTTCTTTGCCAGACACAGTGAAGGTGGATGGCAACAAGCTGACGGTGAGGAAGGTGGATGACGCCGTCAACACGACCTTCATCTGCGAGGTCGAAAACAAGCACGGGGCCAAGAGGCACCAGATCACCACCAACGTCATCGGTAAGTCCATCAAACCCTACGGACACACACACCAGTGTTGAAGCATGCACACAATACAGAGAACAGGAGATGTGCGACACACACACAGCACAACATCCCATAAAACACAACAGGATCATTTCCGCAAACAGCTTGTGGTCTGTAACTGCGCACACACACACACACACACACACATATATAAATATACATGTATATATATATGTATATATATATACATATATATTTATATACAGGCCCCAACCCCCCTTGATCATGCAGATACACACAAGCATGCACAGAAGCACACATCTCTCTGTCGAACACACACAAGCTGGGATCATGGCTGATCTGAGAGCTGCGGGGGGGCTGTCTCTCTCAATCTCCACATTGGATTTTTGTTTTGCCCCTGTCTAGCCAGCATTCAGCAGTGCGCAGCAGAGGCTTTTGATTGACCCTCTCCCCACAGCAGGGCCAAATTGCAGGACAAGGGCCAACAGAAAATGTCATAACTCCAGATTGAAACCACTCTCTTGAAACTGGAGTCTGGGAAACTGTAGCAGTGCTGGACACAAATTAAATGTGAATTGTGGTTTTTGAGTTTGAGAGATGGCCCCTTGTTTGAGCGTTTTGACCCTGCAGTGGATACGGTGGTGTTGGGATTTTTGGAGGGTTTCAAAATTCTTTGAATGGGTTGAAGTTGGTGTGAGCCAGTTTGCACAGGTTTGTTTTCCTTTCTCCTCTTTTAACTTTCCATTCTTTGCATCCAGTGTTTATTTTAAGTACAACTAACATCTCCTTAGTGCTCTATGTGGGACACGACGGCTGCGTTTGCATGCACTCTTGATGTTTCTGTGGGTTTTTACTTTTGACGTTTGTGGGTCCGGTGATCCGGCTGCTGTCGCCACGGTGTAGGGTCTGGGTTATTTTGTTTTCTACCCTTCCATCTGACACTTTCACACACTGATCCTTCACGTACACATACACCTACAACTGCACTCACAAGCATGCACAGACACGCACACAAACCCAGGCGTGTGCCAACATGCTGAGATGTCTTACTGCACATCAGCAGTCAGCCTCTAAACCTGTTGGAGTGTCAGTTTTATCAGCGTGTGTGTGTCTTCCCACAGTGTTGTG
This sequence comes from Chaunax sp. Z400, assembly GCA_037577475.1. Classification (NCBI taxonomy): domain Eukaryota; kingdom Metazoa; phylum Chordata; class Actinopteri; order Lophiiformes; family Chaunacidae; genus Chaunax; species Chaunax sp. Z400. The sequence goes on along the minus strand of CM075200.1, from coordinate 2,082,133 downwards.
CTCCACATTGCCTGCTTGTCTGGTCAAAATGCTCTCCTTCCTTCTTCTACAAGTCTTTCTTCAAGGATTAGTTTGAGTAATCGCCATGTAGAGCTTTATAGCCAAACAAAGAAAAACTACTCTTTTTGCAAAAGACAGAGGCAAAGCTACATTTAGAAAAATCAGTGGGGAACAGGAGCTGGAGATGTGAATTGTCTCCTCTGAGAACAAAGATGCTTTGTAGCCAGGCGCTGTGTTAGGAGGGATGTGTGGGAGGTTCAGAAGTGGCTAAGCTGCTACTGTTCTTGCTAAAGGCCTAGCATTGTGACTGACTCAAAGTACCACGGAGGCTACTCTCTCCCCTCCCGGCACACTCACACACACACACACACACACACACACACACACACACACACACACACACACACACACACACACACACACACACACACACACACGTAAGCTTAACATGCTGAGATCCTCTGCTGACACACATTTCTCACAAAGCACACACAACATGCTCGTTTCACATGCACTTCTAAGGACTTGTGCACAGAAAAAAAAAGTTTTCTCTTTACAAGTACCTGAGATGAAGCTTAAGCTTTGTGATTCATCCTCCTCTGCGTTAAATGGGTCCTTGGTGTTTTACGGTTCGCTCCTGTTCCACTTCAGTAAAATGGGTCTTTGGGTATAAAGTAATGCAGTGACTTAATCTCTCAGTTGAACAGGTTTACTTACAGAGGGTTTGAGCCAGGCCAGAATGAAGCTGGTACGATGTGGGCTGACAGAGCACTTTGCTCAACAAACAGACTGAAGGACTGAATGCTTTTGTTTAGTGGTATAGCCGACACACTCATCCAAAGTGACTTCCCATGAGTACGTAGCAACTCGGTGCATTGCTTAAGGACACTTTGACACGGCTGTATATGTATATATTTGTTTGTCTGTTTGTTTGTTAGCAGGATTAAGCAAAAACTAATGGACGAATGTGCATGACATTTTCACCAAAGATATCTAGCATATCCTAGAGGTGATTAAATTATAATGATGATCCAGTTGATTGATGGGCCTTGGCGGAGGTTTGCGCTCTCCGGACCAAATGTGAAGGTGGCCCACCAGGAAAACTACCAGCACTCCAGATGGCCAGTCAAAAACTCCTGCATCATTTGACTCACTATGTACTGTACATGGCTGAATATGTGAGTTACTCATTAAAGCAGCTGATCCCATAGAACAAATCAATTACACCTCTACTGACCTAAACATGATGACGTCAGTCTAAGAAGTCTGTTGAAGGAAATGAATGTCAAACAAACCGAATGGACTTCAATCATATGAGCGACTAAAACCCTTGCAACCAAATTCCCTAACCAATCATTTTGTGCTTGTGCCATGAAATAGTTTGTTTGTAACGTGACATTTATTATAAGGTACCCATGGTGAATCAAACAATGAGAACTTCTGATCAGCGTGTGCTCAAACAGTTTACAATAGCTGGATTACCCAAACAGCAACAGCTCATTGTGTTCATTTCCTGCCTTCAGAGTTTAAAGGTCATCCGCTCACAGAAAGGCTCGAAAAAGTCTTCTCATAGACCCATAAAGCAGCAGAATCCTCGGTGCACTGTAATTCCTGTAGCCGCTGCACAATGGGAGGCTTAGTACTGAGACAATACTTGGAGCTGAACACATTTTAAAGAGGTGCTTTTTCTTCAGTCACCATGCATGTATTGAGCCAATAAGTCTGTTCAGACTGTTATTAACCATCCTGGGGGATCCAGTTATAAAAGTCCATCAATTCACAGCCAGTATTGTAATGTTTTATCACACATATGTGATCACATGTCACTACACCGCTAAATATGCACATAAACATGTGCATACCTGGGAAAAATGGGCAAAAAAGGATGTTTTTTCTAACAAGAATTTGTCATAGAGAGTATTTCACAAAGTTTATATTGTTTCTGCTTACTTAGCAGTTTACTATTTTCATAGATTTTGTGAAAATGATGTTGATACAATGAGTTCAAACAGCTGCTAAACATCGTCAGGAAACACTCACTACAGACACACACCTTCTACAAGGAAGGACAACATTTAATGCAAAGCATTTAACATTGAATTTACAATTTGCTGAGTTGGCACAATCATTTAGAATTTGCCAAAGCCGTTTTGCATCTTATACGAGAGCCACATACATATTCAACACATAATGTGCAATACACTGAACTAAATGGAGATCACACAGTGTGTAATCCATGATCCATAATCCATGTCTTAGTTGTGGCTTGTTTGTCTTGTTTCACGGAGGACCTGAATGTGGCTGGAATGATCAGATCTCACATGCAGCCTCAGTGCATCTTGGATGTTCACACCTGTACTGAGATTTGTCCGTGCTGAAATATCAAAGGTCAACGTGAAGATATCTTCTAAACCAAGCTTTTCCAGATATTTTGAGATGGGTTGATCGAGACTATATGATGACTGCTCCATTTTTAGGAATTGAGAGCGAAGAGATCAGCATCATCACAGAAAGCTGTGATAATCACTTCTCTGATGGTGTCTAATGTTCACACAGTCCCCTCTTTAAAGCCAAGAGATATCATGTCTTCAGATTAAAGTGATCCTGCTTTGGTTCTTTGTTTCCTGAAGAAAAAAAAACATCATGAGTAAAGCAACTGGAGCGATAGAAGCCAGTTCTAGTCTTTCAGAGCGAGATCTAAACTGTCAGAGGCAGAAGGCCTCAGCTCTCAATAACGTAACCATTAATGCCCGGCCACTTTGTGTACAAGGGCCCAACACATCCTTCTGATTTCCCTTCTGAGGACTGTTAACGGCTCCTCTCTGTTCTGCTAAATGCTACATGAAAGCACCGAGCTGTCTGGCTGTTCTGCTGCCGTCAAGCAGCCGTCACAGGGGGGGAGAGAGAGAGGAGTTGAAAGATGACCTTGTATTGTACTTGGAGGCATTTCGGGAAACCTAATAAGCACACACACACACACACACACACACACACACACACATACACACACACACACACACACACACACAGTCCATTTCTCTTTCCTGTATCCTGAGCTCTCAGGAGTAAATGTTGCTAGAGATTGTGTTCCTAAGTGTTTTTGCTGATGAGAGTGAAATGTGTACAGCTCTGTCTTTAACCACTACACAATATGCCACATTACAAATGATGCCAACTATGCTTGGCTTGCTTGGGTGCTGAATTTCCAGCTGGATCCGCCCAGCGCACCGTGCAGAGAGAGGGAGAGGATGTTGGCAGCAGAGAGTGACTGGAGTGGAGGATGGGAGGGGATGTGGGGTGGGGTGGGCAGCAGAAAATGTTGCAGAGGGGTTGAAACTGAGATAAAGGTCAGTGTCTGGGGTGAAGAGTGGATGAAAAAAATCAGAAGTGGTGGAGAGGTATAGCAGCGGGAGGAGAACGGCAGGACAGTCCTCAAAAAAACTCCTCCAACTTCTGGTTCAGAGCGAGCTGGCAGGAGGCTGTGACCCGGCTGTCCTCCACCCCTCTGCCCATCACTCCACCCTTCCCCCAACTCATCCAGTCCTTTCATGGGGAGTCCAGCTGGCACTGGGCTGCTGCTCAAACACAAACACACGCACACACTGATAAACACAGTCACATCTGAGGAGACCATTGCAGAGTATTTCCTGGATTGCCTGCAGCCAGCAAGATATCTGTCCGCTGGAAAGACACACACACACACACACACACACACACACACACACACACACACACACACACACACACACACGTACACACAGTATTTCACACATGCACTCACAGACAAATTGGGTGATGCAGCTCTGTGCATAAAATAATCAGATGATCTATTGGTGGGGGGAAAAACGCCGGCACTGACTCTCAGACATAAACTTGAGCTAACAGATGAGGTTTAATGGAATCCTTCTGAATATGAACTCAATATAACTCAACATTACTCCCCAAAGTTTGATAAAGATTTTGAGAAATTAGATGAGGCTCTTGTCTGATTGGCTGCCATGTGTCCTTTAAAGTAATATGACCTCAAATAAGAGGTGTCCTTCTGCCACCATTCTAAATCAGCATGCAGAGCTCTTTGTATTTAATTAAAGATGATGTCCCTAATGAGGATGTCCCTAATGAGGATGTCTCTAATGAGGATGTCTCTAATGAGGATGTCCCTAATGAGGAGTCCTTTGACATTTAAACAGGAAGTTTAGACCTAGAAGCTGAGCTTAACGGTTTGGTTGTCTGACTGTTTACAGGATAATTCAAAAAGTTATGATCAGACTTTGATTAAATGTATGGTGGAGGTAGGGTATGGGTATGTTCCAAGGAACGATCCATTAGATTTTGGTGGTGATCCAGATCATCATCTGAATTCAGAATTTCTTTAATTGTTGGATTTATGGATCATGTCTACAGTGCTTGAACAAAACTGACATGATAACATCCTCATAAATCTGCCACACAGTCTGATCTAGATCTATGTAATATTCTAGATCTTGTGATCCAGAATGTTTACAGTTATAGTTCTCATGGAGAATTCACTCCTGTGAGATAACAAATAATAATGCTACAGACTTGAACTAAGATCAGATTGTAGCTAAAACTGTGCTGATTAGGTGTCAGATTTGATGGATCTTCAAAAGCCACTACGCAGTACCGGCTCCACTCGACTCGACTCGCCTCGACTCGCCTTGGTATCAGGTTCTTTTCTGCAGGTCGTTTTCCATTACGGTAAAGTTCCTCCTCAAGGTAGATGGACGCCGTGCAAAATTGCAAAGATCAAAAGATCCAAAGTAATCAAAATAGTGCAATGATTTTATGTTTTTCTGGCATCATGGGGCAGCAGGAACCTGCTCCGTTCTGCTAACACATACATTCAGCTGCAGCAATCTATAAAAAATGCATCCTCATCATCCATCCCATTCAATCTCTCACACATATGTAAAGAACTAAGCCCGGAGCTAATCACCATGTGTCTGCAGCTCTTTGGTGCTTCCTGTATACACAGTATAATGAGCTGCTACAGTAACAGACAGGAAATGGCCCCTTGTTTAGACTACCAGTCTGATCCCATCTAATCTTTCGGCTTATTTAGTTCCCTCTAGTTTGGATCTAAGGCCACAAAACTGTAACATCTGATTGAGCCAATGAGTAACAAAGAACAGCGTGTCGTCCTTCTCATAGGCATGGCTATTCTTCTCATAGACATGGCTATCCTTCTCATAGACATGGCTATCCTTCTCATAGACATGGCTATCCTTCTCATAGAAATGGCTATCCAGGGCTATCCTTCTCATAGACAGGGCTATCCTTCTCATAGACATGGCTATCCAGGGCTATCCTTCTCATAGACAGGGCTATCCTTCTCATAGACATGGCTATTCTTCTCATAGGCATGGCTATCCTTCTCATAGGCATGGCTATCCTTCTCATAGACATGGCTATCCAGGGCTATCCTTCTCATAGACATGGCTATCCTTCTCATAGACAGGGCTATCCTTCTCATAGACAGGGCTATCCTTCTCATAGACATGGCTATCCTTCTCATAGACAGGGCTATCCTTCTCATAGGCATGGCTATCCTTCTCATAGACATGGCTATCCTTCTCATAGGCATGGCTATCCTTCTCATAGACATGGCTATCCTTCTCATAGGCATGGCTATCCTTCTCATAGACATGGCTATCCTTCTCATAGACATGGCTATCCAGGGCTATCCTTCTCATAGACATGGCTATCCTTCTCATAGACATGGCTATCCAGGGCTATCCTTCTCATAGACATGGCTATCCTTCTCATAGACATGGCTATCCTTCTCATAGACATGGCTATCCTTCTCATAGACATGGCTATCCTTCTCATAGGCATGGCTACTCTGGACACTAAACTCTGGACACTAAATTTGGTTTTATTCTTGTCTCACTTTGATGGGTTTTCACTCTTCTTTGGAAAATATTAAATTCACACTGCCAACAGTACAACACAGTGGAAACAAAATGACTCTTAATTAACAACAAATGTATGATCCACTGAGACAAACTGTGGTGGTATACCATAATTGAATACTAACATAATAACTGTTTGCTTTATTTTGCCTTAAGAGGGATTTCCTCCCAGGATCAATTAGTGGAGTAATATTTGAGTCCTCAAACAAGCTGGCAGAATATGGACGCCTCGCTGTTTCTTTGTTGTTGCCTTAATATTATTACCTGTGTTCGTCTCGCCTGTCAGCTCGCACACATACAGTTGTGATTAATCAAAGCTGATTGGCTGCTAAAGCACACGGTATTGTCAAAGCTTCACTGCAGCACAGCACGACATGTCTGTGTGTGTTGATTAGCAAACATGTTGCTCCATATAAAATGTGCCTAAAAATATTAATAGCATTCACAAGTCAAAAAGAATGTGGATTTCAGTTGTGTCTTGGTCCACAGCTGTGGTTAAAACTGGATTTTGTGGTGAAATATGACACAGGGTGAGATGGGTGAAGAGAAAATAAGAAAAATAAAATAAGAAAGTAAGTCGACTCAAAACGACATTTTTTTAATCATTTTGTCAGCACGGAAGGAGTGTATATATATATATATATATATATATATATATATATATATATATATACATATATGATATATGTCAGCATATTTAAGGGATTACAAAATATTCACATTCTGTTTGATTTATGTTTTTCATAGTGTCATGATTGTTTGGAAATTAAAAAAACAAAACAAGTTCAGCAGGGTGTGTTTTGTTTGCCTGGCTCATGGCCCACCCCTCCACAAAGTTTTGTGGAAATCGGTTCAGTCGTTTTTGTATAATTGGGTGAAAATGTCAACAAACACAGGATAGTAATTTCTGGATCCACACAAAAGTTAAATGTATTCTCTCGTGGCCGATACCCCGTCTCTGCACCACGTTTCATGGAAGCCTGTCCAGGACGGAATCCTGCTAACAAACCTCCCAACCAACAAATAAACTGACAAATGAAAACATAACCTCCTTTGCGGTGGAAATAAAAATACATTTTGTTGATATTTCACCATAAAAAGATGAAGATGAGTTGTGGCATGTTTAAAAGCATCCTAAAATTACATATTTTCAGTGTGTGGAACTCCCTTTTCATCGTATTGTGAAGTGCACAGCTTGGATGAATACGAAATCATTGTGATTTCATCCAGATGAACTTTATTTCCAGTCTTTCCGCAATGAAGTTTGTACAGAAAATGGACTCTTATTTGTGTAGAGACATATTTGTTTCTGATAGTTAGAGACAAAGCTGAGGAAATCTGATAGAAACTCCCAGAAATAGTAGAAAAGGCGCTGCTGATTCCCCTTGGTGTGACTTTTGAGACCACCACCACACAGGGGTAACGTCTGTCAGAGAGAAACGAGCTGACAAGAGAGCCTCCAGGCTACGGCTTATCGCACACATAAACCTGGAGGGAATACACAAACACACACTTTGCACACAGATGCATACAGGGTGGGTATGGGTGAAGCTTTCCACATAGAGAGATTTGAGGTGGGGCGAGGTTCATATCACACCTCAGTATCGCTGCACGCCTGGCAGTGGTAAATTCAACCTATTTCTCTGTGCGTCTCACAGCGAGATGAGCGTCCAGCCAACAGATCAGCACCAAGGAAACTGTCTGTTTGTAACATTTCAGCTGTGGTGTTTATGATCAGAGCTTGTTCAGAGTCTCAGAATGAGAATGACCCGAGACGATCAGAGGAAACGCTGTGGTGTTTATATTAATCGAGGGATGGTGGAAAAAAATTAATCCCAGATCCAGTTGTGTGAAATTTGGCAGCTAGCGATGAGACCCAGTTTTGTAGAGCAGAGCTCGCCCCACAGGCCGCTGCTCCAGTTGTATTATGCCTCAAATATCTGGTGTATTTTGTCGTGTCAGCAAGTTTTCTCAGAAAGCTAGGGAGGTTTGCAAGATCATGTAATTCCTTTGTTTTAATGCAGGTATCTCAAAGGGAGCCAGCATATGATGGTATATGAAGCCAAACACTTCATTTATCACCTGAAGAGTTCAACATTATTCTCACTGGTCACAGTTTGAGAATCCCTGTTTTAACAATTCAATATGACATTATAGAGGATGATATTCTCATACTGTGTTTTTGATAAGAGATTGAATTACAGATGTGGGAAACAGAACAAACAGTGTTCTACTGAAACCATGAGAAGGTGTTGATTCCTCAGATGGTCCCTCTTTGATGAACATTTAATAATCATATGGAAGAAAGCTCTGATAAGAGGCCCAGCTGATACTAATGTAAATAAAACCGAGTGCATTCTGACCGCATGTTTGGTTTTAAGTAGTTTTTCACATGGTCAAATGATTTTTGTCTCATGATATTAATATTGTAATTATTATTCTCTCTGTGTCTTTGGGAAATACAAGAAACAAACCTCAGGTGGGCAGTAATGAAATTCCAAGTACATTGTTTTGAGTATCTCGATTTGAGTATCTTGATTATTACTAGAATATTTCTTTAAAAACATAATGACTCTTCTACATTTCTACATTCAAGCTACTTGTTGCTTTAAAACATACCCTTGAATTCAGTACACTTTCTACAGAGCCCCTAAAGGGACATGGGCAAAAAAAAACCCAAAACATCTCTAAGTACACACCATGTCCCTTCAGGGGCTCCGTAACTGTCTTCATCACATGAGAAAAAACAGTCAGATTTAATCACCCCTCCTATACCTGTCGACGTTTGACATTTGTGAAATGAAGGATTCCTTCGTTTTCAGTATTTGCTCTGGTTCCCATGCACAGCCTCTATCACTGCATCATGTGGAGGTATGTAAACGTGTTTAATCCCAGACGAACATTTGAAACCAACTTGTCTTTGCTTGTATAGTAGCTGCAGTATTCATGCTATATTTGGTCAAATCAAGCCCAGAGAACATTTCTATGGGTTTTTGTGTATTTGTCTGGGTCCTCTGTCCAAAGCTGATGTCATCATCTTTGGTTGCAAGAAAGCTCCATTAAACTTAGTCACGTTGTCTCAGAAATGTATGTTTTATCTTGTCAAATAAGTGGATTCATTTCAGTGCATTGACAAAAATGTAGTTCTACACTTCTTGAATATGAAGTAAAAGCCTGACTGAGCAGCTTTTGCTTGCATTGAAGTAACATTTAATCAGGAGTATCTTTGACTTGAGGGATGATGTAGGGTTCTTTCCCTCCTCCATAACAAACTAAAACACAAAAGGACAAGAGAGAAAACAAAAAGAATTAGTCTATTACAATAATGAAGTCATAAATGATCTCCTCTGTCCTCTCCACTTATTATAAAATGCAAACATTTACCTGTGAGCCACTGGCTGCTCTTGCTCTGCAGACTGTTATTGTTTTAACAAATAGAGCCATGAGCTCTAGCCACATGCTAGCAATTAAAATGTGATGTTTATTCTTCTTTTGGGGCAGTGTGCCAGTTAAATGTTTTTTTTTGTTTGTATAGGGAATGAAAATCAGAGTAAACATTACTTCACTCCTCCAACAAGTGGAGGAAGCTACACCAAAGTAGCAGCTGGTGGGTCTCATCATTGACCTGTGTGAGTGTAGCAGCATCGGTGTGGCCTGAAACACCAATCACTGTTTCTATAGTCCTCCAGGATCCACTGCTATCTTTGAATATTAGGCTTTAAGAGAACGCACACTTTGGTAAAGGTGGATACATGTCTTCAGTATACATACATGTCAATGCTTATGCAACGTCTGCAAGTCTTGTTATTCCCATACAGAAATTCATTAGATCTCCTATGAGAAGATACAGAAGCCGATCCTTTTGTGAGTCATGTGACCACATCACACAGGCTGGTCTAGTGATCAAGATGGCCAACTCCCACGCAGACAGGCCAAGTTCACGTTCTACTTTAAGGGTTTCATTAAAGTCTTCTATGCATTTCTTTTGTTCTGATGGATGTTGAGAAAAATCAAGTCTTACAGGTGAGCATCCGATGAGGTCGGCATGAATTTAGTATCAACACCAGTTTCTTAAACAGGCAACACATTACAGCTTCATGTACATGTAGTAGAAAATATTGTAGGGGAAATGTTTACAGGACTGTTCCAAAAAATGTTATCTGAGTCAATTATAATTAAATTAAAATTGAAGTCGACTGAAATGGGATGATTCTTGGGGAAATGTCCTGTTGTGTGTGAACACAAACGGCACTTAATTAGGATTTGGCCTATAATTAGTTTTAAGCACAAAATAGGTCATAATAGCTGCGAATTTGGAAATGTGGCTCTGTGGCACAGGAATAAATGAGCAGAATTAACAGAGGGGATTAAGCATGTCAGGGTTCAAGAGGTGAACACAGAGGAATAGGGAGGGTGCGAGTCTCATCACTAGATGATTGTCTGGCAGGCGAGCCAAAAGTCCTCTGCCTGCAGCTTTCCCCTCTTTGTCCTTAAAGACGCTTCCACTACGAGACCAAGAAATAAACTGAAATACAAATAAGACTTTGCATGTTTTGTTCATGGGGAAGTATTATTCACACTAGCAGCAGCTGTAAAGTGAAAGAGGTCTAGATAAGATGGAGGAGAAACTGAAAAATGGGCATCGTTTTTATATAAGACACATAAATATTGCTGGTCTTTTGTCGTCACATGGTGCACAAGAACTCTGACAGGTCTTTCCATTGACAGCTGATATGAATAGGAGACTATTTTGGAGTATTTTCTTCTTTCTGTTCGTTTCCTTCTTTCCATCCATTGTCTTTTCTTCGTCCGTCGGGTCGGGTGGCAGCTGGCTAAGCAGGGTGTTCCAGACGTCCCTCTGCCCAGCAACACTTTCCGGCTCCACCTGGAGGGCCCTGAGGCATCCCTCCGCAATGTTCTGGGTCGACCCCGGCGTCTCCACTCTGTTGGACATGCCTGGAACGCCTCCAGTGAAAACTGGCAGATAACTCATTTTCAAAACTAAGAGTGGAATATTGAAACACACTTTCTCGGCGTTAAGTGTTCAGATTAAAATACTGTAAGTTGTTGGTGAACAGCCGTGTTATCAGTCACTTTAGGTCTCAAAATTAGCTTTAAAATATCACAGTGTCTTCATGTTATACCTCAGCAGTGTTAAAGTAGGAGAATGACCTGCCGTGAATTCAAAAACTTAGACTGGTTTGTGGTTTGTGGTTCGAAATCTATCCATCTTGTTGAAACGAGATTGATTATTCTCACATCGGAGCAGGTTGGCTGGTAGGCTGCGAGGTAAATAGTCTAAATTTTTTAAAGAGCGCTACTTGTTTCTCTACAGTCCTGAATATTTTACATTTGGGGCCTTTCTGCATCGATGCCTTTCTCTTTTATTGCTGCGGTCAGAAGAGAAGGGTGAGCTCACTGACAGAGCTGAGCTTCAGCCAAGGCACTGCTGCTTTCAATCAGGGAGAGGCAGCATGTGGGTGTCCCACGAACAAATGAGCGCACACACACACACACACACACACACACACACACACACACACACACACACACACACACTCGTCATGTACCGTATCTATCTCCTATGGGCTTCTCTCTTTTCAGGAGTTGCGGTTTTCTGATTTCTCTGAACTCGTTCAGCTGTCTGGCTCCAGGCAGAATTACATGTAATAGTTCATTACACACATACAAAAAGCCCGTGTCATGCACATTATGTACATTAAATACAGTCTCTGTGCCCTGAACATACATCTGTGGTTTATTATGTGGTACAGATGCACAAATCACCATCCTGCGTTTAACGTGCACCGACACACAGTGTGCTTTGTTCTCATATTTGTCTCTGCACACACACACACCTATTTGTTCAATGCACATTTGGCATTATAGACCCATTCACAGCCTCCATCTCCACTGGACTCACAGGGTCAGACGTTAGTTCTATTACCTGCAGCTCGGCGAGGGGGGCGGTCCATGATTACCTCTGTGCTTCTGCTACGGCTCGGCGTGCACACGCATGCAAACACGCTCTTCACTCTGTAGAATCAAACACGCACGCACACATAAAACATCAGATTTGTGTCGAGGGCTTGGTCTCATTACTCCTTTCTCTCAGCGTTAAAACTTCATGCGATTCCCTTCTGGCCTGACGCATCCAAAAGAAATCTCAGTAAACTGCACATCTCGCTCTGTGTTTGTGTGTCAGTGTGTGTGCGTGTCTGTGTCTGTGTTTGTGTGTGTGTGTGTATGTGCATTAATAGGCCAGACAGATCAGTCTCTAATCCTGCAGACGACTATGTTCAATTAGCCAGCAGGGCTTGTTCACGGCCAGCCTGGGTCAGACTGCAATCACAAGCTGCAGCTAATCCACTATGGACTGATCAATATGGAGTGGGGGGGAGGGGGCATGTGGGGTGGAAGGTTAGGAGGGAGGTGAGGGTGTGATGTAAGTTGACGTGTTTAACAGAAACAGAGTTCACATGATTAAAGACCCTTTAAACAAGACAAGATTGACTGGAGACGGGGAAACGGCAAGAGAGAATCAAAAGCAGAATCTATACTCATACTCTAAGTTTGGAACAGTCATCCAATCAGAAAGCAGTAAATGGAATGTAACATCAATGGAGACGAGTGATGTAAAACAGTCTGCTTGTGATTGATGACGCTGTAGAGGTTGTGTTTTCCACAGACAGTCATGGAGGAATGTGAGGAGTGAGCGTCTCGCTTCTTTCTTCTGTGTGTTTGTCACACCTGAGAAAATGGCAACAGGTAAAGACGACTTTGAGAGATGAGATGAAGCATGAAAATCGATTCTAGTCTTTGTTGTTATTCGCTACATTTTGATAAATAAAATGAGGTGTATGGGGCAAGTAGGAAATGAATCCGGGCAAGTATATTTGTGCCCCTCTGAGTCGATCCCTGCATCTCTAATGCACCTAAGTTTTGCTCTTCATATTGATAAATGTGCTCCTACCTACTAATACATTATTCTCAGTACCTCCTTTAACTTACTGTTTAGCCTTTTTTCTCTTGTGGACTCATTAGCTGCTTTTCCACTGCATACACAGTACCGGCTCTATTCGACTCGACTCACCTTGGTTTCGGGTATTTTCTGCCGGTCGTTTTCCATTGCGTGATGGTACCTGGTCAGGGTAGATGGGCGCCGAACTAAACCGCCGTGGCGTAGTCTTCAACGCGACGCACACCTCTGGTGATCCTATCATCAGCTGTTTAAGACAGGAACGTCTGAACCTCCTCAATATAGCGGCTGCAATAAAAAAAAGTAACGGTTGCTAAAGTAGCTTCACTGCTTGAGTGTGGTGGTCATTGATTTGTGCTGTACAGGATACTCTATGTGTGCCAGGCATTGACCAATCAGTGGTCTGAACGTTTGATGTGACCTCACTTGGAACCACAGCAGAGCAGGTACTAAAAAAGTAGAACCAGGTATATTTAACCTGGTGGAAAGGCCAAAAATGTGAGACGAGTGGAGCCGAGCTGCTACCATGCAGTGGAAAAGGTGCTGTTTATTCCATTTACTGGATTAATTAGTGTTGTACTTTTCATGGGACAATCTGTCAGTGTGGTGTTTTATCACGGTGTGTGTGTGTGTGTGTGTGGGGGGGGGGGGGGGGGGGGGGTGTAATGTAGCTCATTTAAAATAAATACTCTTGTAAATGTAGTCCCCCCCCCCCCACCACCACCACCACACACACACACACACACACACACACCGTTCCATCAGTAATCCATCCCAGCAAACGGCAAACACTGTAGAAAATCTACTATAAGCACACGGCAGGCACTTTAAAGACTGCATTTCTAAACCATTGAACAGACAGTGATTTGTCTTGATGTCATTTTGCCGAAGCGTCAACAACACATGACATTATAATAAAGAAATCTGGGCTGGGGCATCGCCGCCGTCTCCATGTCTCCTGCTCCTCATCACATTCATGAACAGACTCTGGGAGAGAAGGAGACCAAGGAAGGGGAGGTGAATAAAGGAGCACAAAGAGCAATGGCTTGAGAGAACTGCTTTAATCCTGTCCACACTGGGTTTGCTGTTTTACTCCCTTGATGGCTCCCCCGTCCCCCCCCCCCCCCCTTTTTTTTTCTTCTTTTTTTTTAAACTTTTTTTGAAGCATTGAAGTGATCCATGTGAAATGAGCAAAGACATGCCAGCACATAGCCTTTTCCCTTCCCTCTCTGTCTTCCCCCTTCTCTCTTTCTTCTCTCTTGGGCCCCTTTAGCCCCTCACTCTCCTCCTCTCTCCCCCATTTTACTCTCCCCTCTTCCATGATCCAGATTTGCTTACAAATGAGTCACCCAACCACAAACCACCCCATTTAAGAGGCAGGGAGGATGAAGGAAGGGAGCAGTGGGAGGATGGGGAGGGGGGGTCGGTGATGGAGGATTGGAGGCTGTCTTAGAAAGGGGAGATGGATTGAGTGAGAGTGGGCAGGAGGGATGAGAGAGAGAGAGAGAGAGAGAAGGGAGGGGGAGGCTGATGGCTGTTTTTCACTCAGCTGGTTTTGTTGATCAGAATCAGCCAAGGTCTGGATCCAATCAGCTCCCTGCATTCAGTCAGGCAGAATAAAATTAAAAGTATATTTGACTGTGAACAACACTGACATGCATGCATGCACATGCACATGTGTGTGCACACACATCCACACACAGCAGCAGCAGTAATGCCCAGACTGCAATGCAGCACACAGGATTGTTGAAGCAAGGGCTCTTACCAGGGTTTGGGATTACGACACATGAGTGTGTGTGCATGCGTGTGCACACACTCGTGCATATTAGCTAGAATCTGCAGTGAATTAATGAAGCCAAAGACATGTAGGTGTGAGACATCACACTAATTACGGCAGCAGTGCTTCAGCATCGCCATCAATAATGTTCATTAAACTACTGAACCCTCTCCAGCTGACGGCTCTGTGTACGGGTGTGTGGTGTGTGTACGGGTGTGTGGTGTGTGTACGGGTGTGTGTGTCGGTGTGAGAGTATTTCGTTCACATGAGCAGTGAGTAAGCAGCACAGTCGGATGACGGATGGCCTCAGATTTGCATTAAGTGCCTCTTTATGTGGATGCAGCTGACTGACAAAGGGTCTGTTTTTTTAAAGTTTTTTTTTTTTTTTTATCATATCTGCTGCCTCAAAGTTTCAGGCGAGCTGTGAGGATCAAAAAACATTCATCTCAGTCATAACCTGACATCACTTACAGCACAAGAGTAAAGGTTGTTTTAAGCCATCAAGGTCATTTGATTCTGTCCAAGTAAGATAAACAGAAATGGATGGAACATTTTATTAGAGCCTTAATATGTATCCTCAGTTGGTTTGGCTGCATAGGTAAAGACCGTACCATTAAAACTCCCACCAAAACCCCTCAATTTAAGAGTCCATGTGGTGCAGCTTGTTAAGAGAAGACGTAATGACTTCCAATAGTAGAATACCCCAAACTTCAAGGCTGTACTGTTTTCATGCACTAATGTTGATACCTGACACCAAGCAGATTCTCTGGAAAGATGGGCATCCACAAGTTGAACCCATGGGAAACTGTAGCCTGGGCTGATACTCAGCTGTTTCTTCATGTTTCCTCGCAGGGAGGGCAAAGTATGGCCAGGAACACAAAGGTTACTGGAGCTTAAAATCATCTTTTCCAGTCATTCTCTTACCTGGCAGCATGTCAGTTTCCCAAAAGCATCCAGTAAACAAGCTAGTTAAGAATTCTGTGACTTTTTCTTTTACGAGCTGTGGTTCTCTTGTAATCAGGCTGTGAGAAAATAAATGAACCATATAAAAAAAAAGACTCTTAACGAACTCAAACAAATAACAAAAAGGGGGCGTGGTCACAGACTTACAGGCGGAGATCTGGAACCAAACCTGTCTTTATACCACTGGTCTGTCTCTGTAATCACGGGCCACCCTGATGGCCCGGTGGGTAGAAAGTGCTCATTTTCACGTAGCAATCTGGGTTCGATTAAATCAGGCTTAAGAAATGCATGCACCACTTGACTGCAGTCTTCGAGCCTATAATAACATTTAAAGGCTAATTGCGAACGGTGCCCTGCAGACGTGACAAGACATCCTGTCATGTGGAGGCTCTTGACCCTGTTGAGGTCACAGTGCTCACCTCACACACACCTACATGTATGTAATTATCTGCTGCCTTAGGATGACACGGAAGCCTAATCAAGCAGGAGGAAGGTAGCTGCTGATTTAGAAAGGTTTCCTATACAATTAAGGGTGATGAAAACTGAGCATCTGCAACAGAATGGTTTCATTTGATTGAGATTAAAAGCATCTTTATGTTACTATTTTAAAGGCTGAAATGTTTGGAAGCCCTTCCAACACCAGCAACCACAGTGTTGAAAATGCCATTTCTATAATGTGTTGTGTGATTCTACAACAGAAAGCCAGCTATTTAAGGAGCAGATACCTGTTGTATCTGTAAACATACCTTCTGGTAGAGCTTACATATAACGGAGCTGTTTGAATAACTGAAACCGACCTTGTGTATAATCTGCGCTGGAACAAATAGATGCAGCAGATTTAATCAGCTCAGTCATGATTAAAAAGCAGATTGAAGTGTGTTTTTCACTGTGGCCCTGTATCACAGTACACCGACAGTAAAAAGAGTCATGATCTCACTCTGCACACTGTCACACATCACAAGCCATTAAAATCACACTGCACTACACTACTATTAGTGGATGTACATGTGCACAAAATCAACATTCAGGCACGCTGCTAACGTTTTGTTAACCTTGCAGTGTGTTTTAATGGCAGCGTTTTACTACAGTACAGTTAATCTGCGCTCAGTAAAACTCCTGGCTGCTTTCTTTTCCCTGTAAAGGCCTGATATTCCTGTGTACTCATGTCCAGATGGGGATTGGAGAAAACGAACGGGCAGCCAGCAGTCTGGTTGTGTGCTCATACACGTATATACTGCCAATAGCCTGTCAACAGTGAGTTACAGCTCTTTTATGTTTGTGTTTGTGTGTGTGTGTGTACATGAGCACAGAGTGTGTGCAGACTGTAATTTTTGTGCATTTACACTTCAGACTGAGGGCAGTTCTTTAGGTGAATGGAGGTAGGAAATCACCTGCGGAGATTGTGTGTGTGTGTGTGTGTGAGTGTGTGTGAGTGTGTGTGAGTGTGTGTGTGTGTGTGTGAGTGTGTGTGTGTGTCTGTGTGGTTATGTGTCTGTGTGTGGTTGTGTGTCTGTCTGTGGTTGTGTGTCTGTGTGTCTGTGTGTGGTTGTGTGTCTGTGTGTGTGTGTGTCTATGTGGTTGTGTGTCTGTCTGTGGTTGTGTGTCTGTGTGTCTGTGTGTGGTTGTGTGTCTGTGTGTGTGTGTGTGGTTGTGTGTCTGTGTGTGTGTGTGTGTGTGTGTCTGTGTGTGTGTGTGTCTATGTGGTTGTGTGTCTGTCTGTGGTTGTGTGTCTGTGTGTGTGTGTGTGTCTGTGTGGTTGTGTGTCTGTGTGTGGTTGTGTGTCTGTCTGTGGTTGTGTGTCTGTGTGTCTGTGTGTGGTTGTGTGTGTGTGTGTGTGTGTGTCTATGTGGTTGTGTGTCTGTCTGTGGTTGTGTGTCTGTGTGTGTGTGTGTGTCTGTGTGGTTGTGTGTCTGTGTGTGTGTGTGTGTCTGTGTGGTTGTGTGTCTGTGTGTGTGTGTGTCTGTGTGGTTGTGTGTCTGTGTGTGTGTGTGTGTGTGTGTGTGTGTGAGTGTAGCAGCTGCTTGGGAAACCTCCTGAAGTTCATAACCCCTGCAGGAGTCCACAGAGTGGGAAAAACTTAATTAAAGTGTGTGTGTGTGTGCGTGCGTGTGTGTGTGTGTGTGTCTGTGTGTGTGTGTGTGTGTGTGTGTGTGTGTGTGTGTGTGTGTGTGCGCGCGTGCGCGCGTGTGTGTGTGTGTATGAATTGATTTGTGTTTCTTTTGTAAGTTGGAATGTGTTTTTTTTCTTTCTTTTTAAAGCAGAAAGATGATCTTTCAAATAGAAAAAGGTGAACCCTCCCCTTTGTCTTCATCCATCCATCCCTCCGTTCCTCCATCCATCATCTATCCATTCTCTACCTGCCTGTTCTCTTCAGTTTTCATCCCGTCTGATTGGTCCGTGTTGCAGCCATTCGTTTGTAATCCTGAGCAGCTCAGAGGAGAGAACACAGTGACGCTCTCTCTCTCTCTCTCTCTCTCTCTCTCTCTCTCTCTCTCTCTCTCTCTCTCCTTTGTTCTGGTTTACAGTTTGAGCTTTTCTCTCTCTTATGTCCTCATCATTTACTCGCTGGTTAAACACGTGGGGAGAGCCGCTGATCAAAAGCACAGCATAAAACCTCTGATGAAGTGAAGATGATTTAGGCAGGAAGTGTCCTCAGCGACACAGAGGGATGGCATGAGGAAATGATTGAGATCGTCATGGAAGTGTTGGTGGTTTGAGGCGTGGGGGGTGTAAGATTGAAGGACTAATTGAATAAACAGTGTGGCTCTTGCAACACATGTGTCTGCATGTGTGCATGTTTGTGTCATCAAAGGTAATTAACCTGTGTGTGTGTGTGTGTGTGTGTGTGTGTGTGTGTGTGTGTGTGTGTGTGTGTGTGTGTTGTACTACTTATCTGTGTGTTAGAGATATAGAATAAAGAGTATGAATCATTTAAACAGTGTACAGTATGTGTGTGTGTAGCTGTGTGGGCTTGCTTCAGTCTCTGTATGTAATAAAGTGTGACTGGTGATGATGGGATGCATTGGTGTGTGTTTGTGTGTCTGCTTTGTTTCTGTTGGTGTTGGTTGGCCTTGCATAACTACGTTCAGTGGACAATATGTTGTCTCATACATAGTTTTGCTTAATGATATTATTGTAATATAAAGATGATTTTTTTTGCCACTAATACAATGACAATGTGAAAGTGTTATAATTATACTACGCCCTGCACCAATATTCAGACATTGGAATGGGTGTGGAAAATAGAAAAAAAATAAATAAAAATGGGACCTTCAAAAACTGAATTTATGTGAAAAAATATCCTAAATAAAAATAACACCTAAATAAATAAAATTATTATTATTATTATTATTATTATTATTATTATTATTATTATTATTATACAGGCCTGATGAGGATATAAAAAGAACCAGCATACTGAATGTCTTTAATTTTGGTGCAAGAAATGGTGAATAAAAGGTTAGAAGCACCTCAAAGCCTCTTTAAATGCAGTCATGTGATCTCTGTTTCTCATTTAAACAGTACGGGATTGTTCTAATCTGTAAAACAATAAACAGGGGGTGTTAATTGTTGATTAAATTTTGCACTATGACTAACAGTCGCTGTAGAGTGCAGTGAACAGCTTCAGGCAGTCCCTCTGGTGATCTGCTGCCCCTCATATCTTTGGAGCTACGTTCACATTCTGACCATCTTTACTGTTGGTTGATAGCATTTAGCACACAGCCATACTGGCTGTGATCAGCGGTGACACTTTGAGCCAGAGATGGCAGTGAAATATATTTTATATATATACATATTTCATATGTCCTGCTAAGACTTTTAAGACATGTATTTATATAACGTATAGTATCATCAGCATACTGACCTATGGGGGGGGAAGCAATTTGCTACAAACTGTTCCTTGGGGACCTGCAATCTTCTGATAACTCTTGCTGAAATTGCTCTCTCGATTTAAAAGCAGTGTTCCTCCTGGGTTAGGTTCACATCACGTATATACTGTATAAATACCTTTAATAACCTGGCTGTACTTTGCCATAGTCTTACTTTAGAAGAGCACAACATGTCCCTGGAAAATGACACAGCCAGTGTTCCTGATCGTTCATGAATAAATCCTCACAGATTCATCCACATGCTGTATAAGTAGTGCTCTGTGTAGTAACCACAGTGTCTTTCCTATGCACCATAATCAGCGGGAACATCGTAGCCCATTTCCATCCTCATGTCTTATGTCCTTCAGATGGACCCGCTGTGCCTCTTTCATCACCAGTATTATTGCTCAAGATGCGAGTTTATTTCTTGTAATCTCAGATCCAGTGCCTTTAAACGCACCTTGTCAAAGACAGCAGTCAGGTCCTTAAGCTTCAGCTCACTGTGTCAGTGAAGACCCTCAAATCCTCTCCCTACTGTACATTGTTGATTTGTTGCACACGTTGCCTGCGGGTCCCATTAAACCTGCCATTATAAAATGTACCTCAGCCACAAACACCCCCCCCCCTCTCTTTACATCTGCTAGGATTATGAGCCTGTGCCTCCCAGACATACACAGGGAGGGTAAATCATGGCTTAATTATTTTTCCTGTAGTGTGTCTATGACTTTATATCACAAATCATTTCACAAATACACTTCAAATCTTGTGTTTGTTATTTCAGCACAAGAAGCAGAGCAGAAGATAAGATAATAAGATAATCCCCCTATTGACGGTGAGTGTTACAGCAGCACGACAAATAAGGAGAAATAAATAGACAAATGTAAATAATTACAGCTGTGTAAGATAATGATATCATTGATAACATTCAGTGACAGCCCACTGATTCAGACTTCTTCTGCAGGCTAAAAGTAAATCAAAGGACAAAGATGTATAAAGCACAGATAAACAGCAAACCGTCATTTGTGTCTGTGACATGGCATTAAATTAGGAAAAAACAAAACCTGCGTTATGTTATCACAAACAGATGAGGTACTTTTAGAAACGGGTGTTGCTTGATGAGGCTTCAACACGTTGTTTGCCAGATGGAAAAAGGGTGTTATGTTTTTCACTGTTTCTGTCTTTTTTCTTTCCTCTTCAGGACTGAACCATTCATAATCCAGAATAGTGACTGGTTAGACTGCTTGGTTTGATTTCATTTACATTTAGAATCAGAATCATGCCAATATCTGTCTTAGTGCTGGGCTTCTGTCTAACATGAGTAAAGCTAGTTCTGTAGATGTGTTTTATTTGCTCTGACTGCTGTTATTTTACCTCAGCAGCAGGTCTGGTTTTAAAACGTTTTGTATACAGCAAACATTCCAGTTTACGGTGGTCCTAGGCCGCATTTACACCAAATCCCAGTCCTCCTATTCATTTTGAGCATGTGCAGTTCCTTTAGGCTGACAGTACAGGCTACAAACTGAAACAAATTCAACTTTCGGTGTTCAGGAAGTAACGTAACCTGGCGATCAGTGAAGTCAACAGTATTGCCCTTCAAGCTGTTTACAACTTTTTATTATGTTGCTTGGTTCTTCAAACATCATTGTGCTTTTCGAGGAGACCTCACCAGCAGGGGAGGAGAAATCCTGCAAATGTGTTGTTGCTGATGGACAAAGTCTGTCTGGAAGAGTTGGTGATCCAAAGCAGGTTAGATGGAAACGAGGCTCTGTCCAGGTGGGGTTCACAGACCACAGGATGATCCTACGCCGCTGCACAACCCTGGACTAAACACTGCAACGCCTCATGTGGTCTGAGTCAGGCCTTATGCTGAAGACATTTTGAATTATTGTGCATTATCTGTACAGCCTGCAAGCATTTAATTATATTTATATTATTATTATTGCAACTTTGTGTAGGACGAGTTGACTTTCCCAGAAGCAGACTGCTCTTGTGAGTCATTCAGGCAGCTTTAAGGGGTCACCAATGGGAGAGCATTGTGTAATCACTGTTCAATAACACATAAAAACCTTCTATACCTCTGTCTCCTGAGCTTCTGGACGTTGAATCCAATACAAAGGACAAAGGAATGTTTTATCTAATACAGGAAGTCAGACTCTGTCTAAGTCCATGGTTGTTGTGGTTTGTCCTTTTGTATTTTATATTCAAGTACAAGGTGTTTACTCAATCATTATGGGTACATGTTTTATTCGCCTTGTCCTTCACAAAAAGCTGCTAATAATGTTCCCTGAGGACCTTTTACAGTCACTGCCTCTGGATTATTATGTGCCTGATGGAGCAGCTCTCTCTGGTTTCAGTCCTGATTTCAGACTAGTGACGAGAGAGGAGAGAGGAGAGAGGAGAGAGGCAGTGAAGGGGATCAACAAAGATCAACAAAGATTATTTAGTTTACAATATTTTCATACCCCTGTGTGTCATCCCTCCCTCTCTTCCTCGCTCTCTCTCTCTCTCTCTCTCTCTCTCTCTCTGTTTGTCTATCCACCTTTCTAAAATCTTCTCATTTAGATTATCCCTACCACAGTGGGTGCAACTTATGGATATAGTTTTCTTGGCCCCCTCTCCCTCTCTCCCCCTAATCTCCCCCGTGTACATGACACTAATACAGAAACTGATATAAGCTCCCTTGCCTCTCTCTTTGACATTTATCACTGTGCTTCTTAATGCAGGCAGGCTGCTGCTGTTGATGAGAAATAAGGATGACAAGCCTGGCCTATTTTCTCCTGACGGCAGTCTCTCTGCCTTTTTCTGCTTTTTTGGGGGAAACTATGTTCATATAAAAGTCTGCACTAAAGCAGCTGATTGAGCGGGTTTGACACTGCATGGCATTGATCATGCATGTGGCACATTTTTGTCAGAGATAGTCCAGGAACCATTGGTGTTTTTTTTATATTGTAGATGATGTCAGAGAAATCCTGCAGAAACCTTGCGTCTGATTAAATGTTTTTTTTCTATTGTACATAGATGTATATTTTTTCAAAGGGAATGCAACATCAAATGATGTCGTGATGATCTCATGGTGTCACGTGTTCCCTTTGATTTCCATGGCTCTGTCCAGTATTCTCATTTCATAGAATACATTAACAGGAGATTAATAATCACTCATCCTAATGTGAGATCATCATGGAACCGAAAAACCTGCCACTCAAGAATAGTTAAAACTTCACGACATCTTGGAAAATATTTATTTTATTGCCAAGTATCAGTAGATTTTGATGATCGATGTTGATCTCATGACTGGACATTAAGTTTGGAGCTGCAGGTGATTAGATTTGCAAATAGAGTGGAAGCACGAGAAAACAGCTCGCCTCACTTTACAGAGATTTAAAAATACACTTAAGTTGTACCAACACTTTCAACGCTCACTGGTTGACATGTTGAATTTGAATTCTTTAATACTTACTATAGTAAGTTTGATTCTGATCGAAGACGCAGACATACACAAGCCAATGAAAGAACCAGGGTAGTCTTTCAGAACTGTGTGCCTGATGGTCGAAGCTTCAGAAGCTTCAGAACCCAATTCTCAGTTGATTTTCTTTTTCTTTGAGTTAGCCGCTAACTGCTACTAGCTGCTTTCTAAGTCTTCCAGTTTAGGCCACACGCATAATACATCGGCAGAATGTCACAACCCTGTCCTGTCTTTCCACCTCTGGCTTTAGTCACTTTTCATTTGTATTCAACACTATGAATATTTCCAGGAGAGACTGTCTGAAAATGAGCTCTGTTCCCAGGATTTACAAAGCATTTGTCCTCCTGCTCCGATTAGCCACTGAGGAAAGATGTCTAAAAGATGTCTATTAAATGGATCTGTCTCACATTGAAAAGACGCCCAAGAGGAGCTGGAATGAACATATTTATGATATATTTTAATGACATCCTCTGAATGTCCATGGTCGACATAATGAGCACTGATTTCATTCATAGCTTACCTTTAGCACATCAAACACTCTCTCTTTCTCTCTGCCTCTCTCTCCAGTAAGAATAATAGATATGTTACATTACACGTTATTAATGTATTTAGTCACAATATAAGGGACAAAAATAAATCATTCGTCAGATGCCTTCCTGCACCTATCTTGCACATTCAAAGACAAAAACATCTCCTAGCCAGACATTTAAACATTGACCTCCATGTATATGTATGTATGTTAAAAAAGGGGCCATAGTCAGATACTGAGTCTGATTTGTGCGTCACACAGACACACATATACAGTCCTGGACAATCTGAATCAGGTATAAAGACTCTTTCTCTCTCTCCGGCTACAGATATACAGCTGCTACTGTGAATATATACCTTATTCACTGACTCACAGATGAGACAGTCAAACTAAAGGCATCACAAGGAGAGAAAAGGTCCCTCAGCAGGGTCATTTCTGTTTGAATATCAGCTCTAATCCCTCAGCTTTGGACTTTGAGACAAATGACCTATCATTTATTTAATTTATTTAAAAGTGAACATGCTATAATGGCTGTTTGCAGGAGCCTCGTTCTTCAATGCCTGCACTGAATAATAGATTTTCTAAAGGCTCTATGAACAGAAGAATGATCGCCATCAAAAACCTTTATTCAACTATCTCTCGCTCAGATGCTTCAGATATAAATGACACAGTAAGTAAAAATAAAGTGTTGGCTTCCACATTGCTCACTCATTTCCATGCTGTTCTGTAGGTTTTCAGTGAGAGGAAAACTGGGACAGGCAAAGTTTGGATTTGTCATCCTTCACTTCAATTGGATATCAGCAGACACTGTCCCCTAATTTAGACATCATATCCTGTCCCTGGAGCCTGTCTGTCCCGCGCTGGTGTGACCCTCCTGCATCCCGCCATGAGGCCCGAGCAAGGGAGTGTTTGAAATCACACCCAGCTCGTCTGCTCTCCTCCTTTTACCAAAACCATCAATCTAGTTTTCTCTCCACTCGGTCCGCTTCTCTCGTCTTTCATCTCCCCTCTTTTTTTATTTTTTTTTCTCCCACACCCTCAGAATGAGCAATTTGTATGAATCACAAGTTCTCACTGTGAGCTCACTTATAGTGACATCCCCCACTGGTTCTGTCAGCAGAGCTCACACTCACCAGGGCCATACAGATCATTGTTTGATGTCCGGTTGGATTTCATTGAAAGATAAAAAGTGTGCTTCTCTCACTGGCACATTTCAGCCCGACTCAGATTGTCTGATAGGCCTTCTCTCCTGTGTTTACCAGGAGTTCTGGCAGAACCTCGCTGTTATTTACATAAAACAGGAAAGGGTTTGAATTTCCTCAAAGAAAAATCAGCACACAAATTTCTGACAAAACTAGCTGGCTGGTGCAGCTCTTTCCTACATGTCCAACGCTTCTCCTTGTGTTTGGACACTTTCTAATCTTCTCTTTTTAACCCAGTGTGAGTCACTCAGACACATCTTCCAGTATTTGAGCCAGAACTCTTTTTTTCTGTCTTGTATTCCTGCAGAGAATCCTCTCTAAAAATGTCCTGGCCTGAATCTCACTCCTCATTCTGACCCTTTTTTTTTTTTATACCTTTGGTGTCCTGCTGATCCGTGAGATATGGAATGGGTCCTGGGTTGACAGTAGGTGATCGTTCTGTCCTGTGGTTTGATTAGCTGACCAATAACAGTGATGTGGGGAGGAAGCAGTGGAAGCAGAAGATTGAAAGATGAGAGGGAAGAAAGGGGGTGAATATAGTGAGGATGATTAGGAGGCTGGGAAAAAATGGGAGGGCTTTAGGGATGTCAAACATTGTGGCATCATCCCATCTCTTTCCTCTGAACCTCTTTCAATAACCCTTCTGCCTGTCTGTCCTGTTTTCTGTGTGTCTGTCTGTCCTGTTTTCTGTGTGTCTGTCTGTCCTGTTTTCTGTGTGTCTGTCTGTCCTGTTTTCTGTCTGTCTGTCTGTCCTGTTTTCTGTCTGTCTGTGTGGTTCTTCTCAGACAGTGCCTTTAACCCTTGGCAAAGAGAGCACAGAACAAACTGCTTTTTGCTGATGCTGTAAACCCATCTCTCATTTTTGTTTCAATCTTCGACTGAAACAAGAGGGAGAGGCAAACTTGGCTCACACCAACATGAAGTATAGAACTTTTCCCCCTGCTGAAAAAAAAAGGGGGGGGGGGGGGCAAAACTGAAGCGCCAGCAGCTGGACAGACAGACATGTGTGTAGAGAGAGAAATGTCAGCACAATGCAGCACAACCAGCCGCTTGAAGAGAGTGAATGAGTTCCATTCAGCCTGATCCCAGCAATGACTGACTGCCCCCAGACCAAGGGATTACACTGAGGAGAACAGTACTGCACACTTGTAAGAGGATTGTAAGCACACATAGAAGAAGACACAACTGCTTTCACACACACTCACAATACGAGAAGAACTGTGAGCCAGACTTCCTTAAACCAGCCATCAATTCCTGCACTTTTTTTTCTTTTCCTCCACCCATATTTCCATCCCTCCTTCCAACCCCATCATCCCCTCTGCAGAAGCCTTGGAGGATCCGTCCAGTGCCGGCGTTGTAGTGGGGGCTGTGATCGCCTCCCTTTTGGCCCTACTATTGGGCGTCGCTCTCATTGCCGTCCTCCTGACCAGAAGCCGCCGGCAGCAGAGACGTGGCTACCCCAGCGGTGGAGACTCCATAGCGACTGGCAGTGGTGGCAGCAATGGTGGAGACTATGGCAATAAAGCCTGTCTGCTGTTCAGTGGGGCTGGCAACAGCAGCAGTAAGAACGGGACCAGTGCCAACAACAACGGGCCCATTTACACATACCGGGAGGGCTGCGACGCCACGGGGACTCTCACAGAAAAGGCCAACGATTACCACCACCATCATCATCTCCACCATGCCTCCATCGGTGACCCTCCCTCTGCACACGACATCCTGCTCAGTGCTGAGATGGATGAAGCCGAGAGGAGAAAGTTTCAACTGGATAAAAGCATGGAGGAAGACGAGGAGCGATACAATAGGTTTGGAGGTGTCGGGGGAGGCGGGGACATGCTACCCCCAGCCTATCACGTCCGCAGAGGCCACAGCTGTGAAGAGGAGATGGACGTGTACCTGGACGATGACATGGAGTCTCAGAGAGATGGCTCTGTCATCTCCCGGACTGCCATTTATGTCTGAGGACAGACAGAGGAGAGAGGAAAGGTGAGGGCTGAAAGTAAGGAAAAGAGAAGGGGTGCAGGAAGAGGGGAGACAGAGCCGGCCCTCTCCCCCACCAGATAGATCAACATTACTTCCATCAGCCAAACACCTGCCTGCTTAACATTCAACCTGATTAAAGAGTCATCAGTTAAATCCTCTCTGCTTAACTGTATACTTTTATAAGGAGGAGTAAAAGAGAAATAATTCAATGGAAATGATGTCGTCGTGAAGCTGATGAGGGAAACGTGGCAGTGCTGCACCATGTGGCTGAATATGTGACTGTGTTTAACTGTATCGTGGAGGCACATTTCATTCAGTGTCAGCCAGATGAAACAAAACGGAACAAAAACAAAACAACATGAAGCAAACAGAGCCCACAGCGACTCTGACGTGATGCTGCTTATTGCTGCGTCCTCGTTTCTAAAGCTTTGCAAGTACGTGATTGTGTTGAGTAACATTGTTTGTATTTTATATCTGATATCTTTATATCTTTCAACGCCAGACGCACGACAAAATCGACACTCTTCAAAAATCTCCTTCCTCTTTGGAAATAAACAGAATAAAAGCTTCACCAACATGTTGAACGTGAAAAACAGTTCAAACAGCTTCTGTGGATGTAGCTGCTGAGCTGCAGACGCAAGATCCCCCCCCCCCCCCGAGTTGGTTTAAAGCTTCAAAAAGCCTTGGCGACAATGATGCTGTTTGTCTTCATCCCAGTAATGACTTCATGGGCCTTAAAGTGACCCCCCCGCCCTGTGACATCACCTGGTCTCCTGACAGGTGCCACTGAAGCAGGGACCCAGTGTGTGCTAATGTGTGGCTGTGGTGTTAATGATGTGCATCATCTATATATTGGGCGTCGTCTCACTATAGCACCGTTGTTGTTCTTCTTGTTGTTGTAGATGTTGTTGCTGTTGTTGTTGTTACTGTTGTGTAATGGTGTTGCTCTCTCTGAGGAAAGGACGCACCGGGAGCCTTGGGGTTTGGTTGGCAATGACTCATTTAATGGATAAAATAAAAAAGATGTTTTTTTCTTCCTCTTTTCTCCCCTTTTCTCTCTCGCCATGTTTCCTGTTGTCTCTCTTCTGTTCCTCCCTCTTTCTCACATGCATCTTGCACCATTCCTGTGTTTCCCCCACACATTACATCTCTCTGATTCTGCTCCATCCTTATTTACACAATAGGCGGCTAAGACGAGTGGCGCAATGACTGTATGCAGGAAAAAGGGGATATTTATGTTCCATTCTGGGTCGCATTCATCGAGGCAGAATATTTCCCGGCTTTGTTGGCGGCTGTTGCATTTCATGTATTTATTTCCCATGTCCTGCAGGAATTTTCTTAGGCTATGTACCGGATTATTCCATGTTTTGTGTTCTGATTGGACGACACGGTCGAAGACGCGTTTCACGAGAGGATAAAGCAGGCTAAATAAAACCCCAAACGCCTTTGTTTCTTGTACTTTTTCTTAAGACGTGACAATGGTGGGATTATATTTAATGAGTTTACTGAACATGCATAAAAACAGTAGAGAACTGAGACGCAGCTCTTAAGTCTCTGGAACACATTTGCCTTATTGAGTCAAAAGTTTCAGTTCAGACCAGGTTCAGACCAAATGGCTCATTATTTCAACTGGAATTCTATCATTGTTTTTCTGTTGGTTGGTTGTGAGGCGACACAGGGAAGCTGTGAGGTGTTGAAGTCTCTGCATCACAGGCAAACATTTGTGGAGCTGTATAGAGACCCTGGTCACAGTTAAAGATAAATTAGAAGTTACTGAGGTGTTAAATACTCCTGCAGCTGACCTGAGAACACAATCTGCTCTTCAAGCTCCCCTTGTCACATCACAACCACACATCTGTAGACATGCAGTGTTTTACAGACAACTTTATTTAATTACAAACTTAGTCAGGTCTGCCATATTGTTATTTCTCACTGTTTTTGTACACAAATAATATTCATGAGAAAGGATCTGAGAAGGGTATCTTTCAGCAATGTGATGACGTACAACATTAGAAAGGTCAGCACATTTAACCCTTCGATGCACAAGCTAAGACTTACATGCATCAGATGTGTGAAAGCAGCCTTGTTGAGTTGTGAAATGTTTACAGGTAAGTCATCACCTGAATCAATTCCACCTGCTTTGGTGACAACAGGTACAATGGAGATGCAGAAACAAGATCACGCCCAAAAAGGGAGGAGTTTAGCAAAGGTAGCAAAGAAACAGTCATGTATGAAATAACATAGAGAATGAATGTGGGTCATTTTTGGACCCATGTTGTACATTAGAAGGGTAGAGATACAAAAATGATTTTTATTCAAAAAGTAATAAAGGAAAAATTAAAAACAAGATCATTGAGGAATACCTGAAAACTGAATGATGAAATAAATGAATTGAAAAGATATATTAAATAAAAACTTAGTGGGGTCACTTTGGACCCATTCTGTGCATCAAAGGGTTAAACTGTATAAGCAGGCCTTTTTAACAAAAGTGATCTTTTACTCATTATTGGTCTCGTCATTACAATGTAAGCATCTATTGTGAAAAAACAAAATACATTAGAACAGCTGTTCTGTGGGTTTGAGATCTGAACACATTCTTATCCAGAAAACTGAAAGCTGAGATACTTAAGATTTGGAATTCAAAGCCTCGGTTGATTTTTCTGTGTCAAGGATGTTTCAGCTCTTCTTCCCTTGTTGTTGATGGACGTTGACGTTATATACTGTGCAATCTGTTATTCTGTCATTCTATTCTGTGATTTCAGTGGAGACATTTCACATCATTGTGTTTGGTTACCAGTTAATCTCAATGTAACAGAAACAGCCTCTGTTGCCACACATGTCACATGTAGTTGGTCTTGTTTGTTATATCTTTGCAGTACAGTTTGGGTCAATGTACAGATGTGTATTTTAAACTCTGAGGGGTGCATGCATGCTCCAAGATCCACACACCTACACTCTGGAGAACAAAAAAGACCCAGTTCATCATTTTGATAAAAGATGCACTGTATGATCCAACCTGACCGGTATTTGAACCTACAGTTGATACCTTCAGTAATGTGCTTTATTTATATGTTTGTAATCTTCTTCTTAGATTTTAAGATTCAAGATGTTTATTGTCATATGCACAGTAACAACACAGCGGTTTTACTGTACAATTAAATTCTTAGTTTGCCTTCACATGAAGCAAAGAATAACTAAAGTATAATAACACAAACTGTAATTAAAATGTGTAAATGTATAATTAAAATGTAAAGTACATTGTGCTTATATTGCAAACAGTAGATACTGCACTATAAATTATTGTTAATGAAGGTTTTCTCCCTTTTTTGGAGGCTCTTCCCTTTCATCAGGCTCCAGTTCATTTACCCTCTGTTTAGCATTTGTCGGCCTCAGCACGTCTTTTCTTCAGGTCTTTCCTGCAGCGCAATAATTCCAAACAGTTAAGTATGATCTCAGATATGGCGCCTAATTAGTCCCAGAGTCTTGTAGCGTGCATGTACCCATAGTGAGAAAACTCATCATCAGTCAGAAGTTTTGTTTTCGCTCAACCCATTTTCAATAAAAAAACTTTCTGAAACAATTCTCTGTGGAAGAACTGATAATTAATTAGGCTGAGCTGTGTTATTAGTCTATAAATACCAGACTCTCACAAATCTTTCCCTCCTCAGCACATTTCACAGCACAACACAGCACAACACAGCACAGTGCACCTGCTCTGGGATATTTAGCCTTCTCAACAGATCTGCCACAGGACAGGACATGATTTAAGTTTTGCTAACTTAAGGCCAGGCACACTCACAGCAATCTCCCCAAAACACTTTAACACAATCCTATCTGGAAACAACACATTCACACTTTGGCCCACTGTACAGCACAGTTGGGTCATTGCATTTACATGTGGAATTATTAGTTTTTACTTTGCCTATTTTGCCTATATTGGAATCTAAATATGTAAATTAGTTCAGAGAGGCTGCTTGACTTGTCTACAAAAATGGCTCCAGTTAAGGGAAGCAATGCAATTCAGTGCAATTCATTTTCTAAGTTTTTTCATTCAATTTATAAGCCATGACTTGGAAGCAGCTGCTGCAAAAAGAAGTGACGTTGGATCACTCCTGAATTCACTTGGTGGATTTTGCTCCACAGATTGCTCTTTCCCCTGGCTGAGATCCTATCCCAATCCATTCTGTGTGCATTTACAGATGCACATCAGATTTATTTATTTTTTATGCCAGATGCATAAAAGTTTGGCATCATCATTCAAAAACATCCACTTTGTCAAACAAGTTACATATTCTGCAGAGAAATATGTTGTCACACAATAGCATACGAAAGACTTGTATTAAAAATGATTTGATTAGAAAAACCAGGCCACTGTGATAAATATCTGGCATTGAAATTTGTAAAGACTGAGAAGCTTTAAAAATTCAAGATCTTTTTGTGTGCTGAATTTCAGCTGAATTGGATTAAAAGGGAGTAAAAGATACTGAGCTGAAAACCTACAAGAAGACATTCTGTTTCTTTGTGTTGAAACAAACAGAATGAACTACTTCAAATGGTGCTTGACTAGATTATTTATCTTTGACCAGAGAAAAGAAGATTCAGTCATGCTTAAATAAGACTTTCTCAAACTGCCCTTTTTAGTGAGTGAAATACTGTGTCAGTAGCCTGCCCATTGACTCAAAAATGGGGTCACACTACTTACAAGCGTCCCCCTCTGATCTTTAGCCTGCTGTCCCGCCTCATGTGGCCTGTGCTCACGGGGGTTCCAGTCCCGGACGCAGCCCCTGTGAAGTCTAATTCGTGCAGCTGTGACTGTGGAGCTCATGCTAAACAGGGGACACTGTTAACAGGTCACTTGGCTCTGTCAGGGGGAAACAGAGTGGAACGGAGGAAGGGGAATGATGGAGGATGACGCTGTTAGCACAGTACTCCATCTGGGGAATACCAAACAGGCCAGGAAAAGGGGAAAAAAAGGGAGAATTTCTCTTCTCAGATCAAAGAACTCGAGAGTTTAAAAAGAGGAGTTGCAGAACAGAAACTGAAACCTCGGCCCCTGCCGAGAGGATGAGAAGACATCACCGGGTTTTTTCACAAACCATCTGAGACGGAGAATGTTTGAAACGCTGTCAATAATCCACCACTGAGCCTGCAGTTAGAAATGAGCAGATTTGTTACATGTGGAGTCCAATTGTTTGGCTGCAGTGTAAAAATGACAAGAGTGTCTGAAAGGAATAAGACATTGGCAAGATGGGATTTACAGCTCTGACAATGAAAGCTGGAGGTGGGAGCGAGGCTCAGAGAATATTTTTGACTGCTATGCCACTCCTACGCTTGGCGTCTGGCTGCCTCCAGCCAATGACAGCTGACAGTCCTTTTCAACCCGCCCAATTAGTGGGGGGGGGAAAAAAAGGCTGCCCTGTTTAGCGTTCCTCAGTGCAGTCTATCGAGACAGATCTTTTTAATTGTAAAGAAATGTTCAGTAGCACCCCGGGGACCTCTGTGCAGGGGTGGAATTGTATATATCCTCCTTTTTCATATCCCCTCTTTCTTTGCCTCGGCTTTAGCACCCAGTACAAGCTGTTCTCTCCATGTTTAATTCAGCAGAAGGCATAAAAGTGTTCTGCATTATCTCTCTGCTCCGCTCCGGAGGAGGATGACGGCACGATGGAAGGAGGGGGAGAGAGAAGGGGGTAGAGGGAAGCAAAGAGAGAGGAGGAAGAAGAGGCCTATTAGGTATTGAGCTTGGCTTTTGTTGTTAATCCAGTTAAAGCCTTGCCTCTGCCAGGCCAGCTGAGACTCCAGCAGATGTGGATGAAGTTCCCTCCTCCCATCACTGGTTAGAAGAGGTCTCATTGTACTCTACAGCCAATCTGCTCTAATGAAACGCTGTCCTCCTCCTCTCCTCAGCTTACCCTCCTCTTCTGCCTCTGTGCTGAGTTTCAGCTTTACTTAAGGGTGCAGTTTCTTTTTTCTGTGCAGGTTATTTCAGGTTTTAGGTATGCGTGTGCATGTGAATGAATGAGTACATTTATCCAAACCGAACATTTTCGATACGGGCCTTTCAGTTCTGGCTGCATTCATTCGGTACACGTGCGGAAATTGTTTGTTTGCGTACGTGACTCACATTCCGAGGGACAACTTTAGCGAAGGACCGGATGTTGTTGGTTCAGTCAGTGCAGCAGACTGGTGGTCATGGCGACCAGAGACAAACAGGAGTTTGAAGACCCTCATCATTGAAGTCAGCTGTGTGAGAACACTTCAGTTTCACAGTCAAATATAATGACGACAGACAAAGACAAGTGGATCGTACCAAACCCCTATGAGATGACCTGAAGTACTCCATCAATACCAGATCAATGTCGAGTCTGTCCTCGTACGTCTACTGCCTGGAGGGGCAAGGGGGGTATTTTCAAGACTTTTTGATCTTTCTTGCTTGCTGTCAGTGATAGTGTTTGGATTTGTGACCTATGCTTCTATCATCTGGAGGGTTATTGACCTTTAGGGAACTTTCACACCGACCTGGTTTGGTCTGGACTTTCTGACTTTTCAGTTTGATGCGGACCAAAATTGCAGCTGTGAAACCTTCCCTGAACCAAGGTTCAGATCACCACCAAAAAAACCTTAAACTTTTATTTCACTTTCTGTGAGAGAGGACAGGAGAGCAATCCCACCTGAAGGTATAAACACTGCAGCAGCAGTATGTGTGTGCAATGCCACTACAAAGAGCAGTGTGTCTGTTTACGATGACCTGGACAGCATTCTGGGTAATCAATAATAAAGCATAGGGAGACAGCCCACGCAGGTGATGACAACAGGATGCAGGACGGCAAGAAAAGTTTAGTATGCTTCCCAAATTTCAATGTGAAACCAAAACTAACCAAATGTAACAAAAACCCGAACCTTGCTTCGTACTTTCAGGTGTCACTTGATCAGGTATTGTTTTGGCAACAATCTGGTGATACGATACCTATCATCATACAGGTGTTACGATTCAATATATTGTGGTATATATATATATATATTACTATAAAAAGCTAACATATAGTTTCATAGGCCTTTGTTCTGTGTGTTAAGGAAACACTGAGCTGAAAGAAGCTAAAATGCTTTGTAGTCATGATTCATTGCACGTTACTAATTAGTGCTTTAACCGTACTTTATGACTTCTAATAAGCGCTGGTTGTGCACAAACTCACTGTTGTAGACACAATCGTCTTTCTATGGCTGTCTTTATTTCTTTCTTTTCTCTGTATTTACTTCCTCTCATCAGGGTGTCGTCATCTTCTATTCAGTCCTTCGGAATCCTGTAGAACTTCTTTAATGAAGTAGATTTTATGGCCTCTCCCTATTCATGGGGTCGTCAGCTGGTGAAATTCAGAATCTTAACTTGAATCAGACTGAATGTGGCATTGTATCAGCTAACATAACGCTGACACCCCGAGATGCGAGGCCTCATCTTGACCTTAATATTGATGTTTAGAAAAAGAAACTTTTTTTTTCAGTTCTCCTGTGAAGTCATTCTTTATCAGGCATCTTTTTTGGTGAGTGATCAGGCTTTTATTTTCTCAGATTTCTCTTACCTCAGATCTGGCATCACGTCACTATATAATATAGCGTTTAACTTCATGTGAACCTGAGTAGATCTCTAATTAATCCTCAATCTGAAGAAGGAGAGGAGCTCAAAGAGGTTCCTCTGCATGGTGGAGTGAGGCAACTTTGAACGAATATGTGAACAAACTGGACCTTTACAACCTCTGACTGGATGTTGTAATGTGTATGAACAGTTGTGTTTTTGTATAAGGACCCATATGTTTTGATTGTTGTTATATTGTCCTGCTTCAGAGTTTAAGGAGTACCCCAACAATTTAGCGCTGTCAACTCCTGACAGTTTAAAAGCATGTATTAAATAAAAGCAGTGGAGCCAGACATGTTATCTTTTCCATCATAAACTCTCTCCTTCCTGTCAAGACTCAAAACTCACCCTACATTATGCACAATGTGCACAAGTCAGAGATTGGGCTGTGTTA
Organism: Chaunax sp. Z400; assembly: GCA_037577475.1. Lineage (NCBI taxonomy): Eukaryota > Metazoa > Chordata > Actinopteri > Lophiiformes > Chaunacidae > Chaunax > Chaunax sp. Z400. Next base: position 2,047,411 of record CM075200.1, on the reverse strand, counting down.
TGCTTATAGTGGCTGATGTAGCCTTGAGCTGCTTGTCACAAGCAGAGAAGAGGAGTGGGTGACAGCGGTGTGGTAAAGTCTTTTTTAACTCTTCAGCACCAGATTTTGGTCATTTTCTTAACTGTCAAACCCAACAGGGCTCTCTCTGAGCCACAATGGGCTCCTTACAACTTTCACATGTGGAATACTCCTGCCCTGGAGCTGTAAACAGACTTTGACATCCAAAATCAGTGGAAACCCTCCCCAATGTCCTCTAACCTTAACATTGTCACAGAGTTATGCTTTGATTTGATTGGTCGTCTGCCCTCTTCTACTGTGTGACCTTGCTATGGCTTTTGTTTGTCTTAGTTGCTCGGCTGTTTTCAATAAAGCCAGCTGCTTGCATAAAGTAAAGTTTATATTTATGTATTTTTTCAGTTATATTGACTGTCTTGGCAATAGTTGTTTTTTTGTGAACACCCTGTGAGGTGTGTCTGTAGACCTCTATCTGTCCGAGGAGGAACAACCTTGGAAAACCTTGTTTTTATAGATTTATTTTCTTACAGCCAAGCGTTTGAATTTCTCCAGTGTTTGTTTAGTGTTTTTTTCTATAATTATGAACTCCTCCATGATGCCTGATCCAGATGGTCAAATTCTATTTTCTTACCACAGAGAATGAAAATTTGATGTACTTTTTTAAAATCTGATATCACAACCTTGACTTGCGTAATAAATAATTGCAATCTTATCGTTGAAAATCAGCGACATCATCAGTCACAAAAGAAACATCCTCTCACCTGGAGACTTCTAGGGGACGATCCGTTTTGCCATACGCTGATGATTCTAAGTGGATAATTCACCGAGTGGTGAATGATTCTTTTCCAGAGCAGAACTTTATTTTGTCAGACGTCTCATCAATCAGCACGATGTAGAAACAAGACGGATGACTTCATCTTAGTTTAGACTGCCTGTGACGCATTTCAGGGAAATGTTTAAGTCCTTCAAACATGTCAAACTGCAGGGAAACAGGCAAAGGTTATCTTCCCCCACAGGCAGATACTTTCTTTTCTTCTTCCAATCAAAATGGGGCTTTTAATACGAGATAGAGGCACATGTTTTTGTAGTGCAAAGCCCTGCCGTGTTGCATCTTTTCACAAGATGAGAAGAATAAAGCTCTCGCTTTAACAGCTTCAATATTTAATCTGTCAAAGAAGAGGAGATGGAAGAAAATGTTAATGCTTTGTTTACATCGGGCATAAAATCAAGGTTTGATTCCCAAACTGTAAACTTAAAACAGCACCAGAGGAGAGACAGACCTCATCTCCTGCCACGTTTTTGACTGAAACCGACAAGAAGAAGGAGACAAAAAGCTTCAGGCTTTTTTTAAACCTGTCAATAAACGGTGAGACTGAGGATTTCAGTCTTATTTTTTCCCCACACTTATTTTTTGTGGGGAATAAAATACATGAACGACCTCTCTGGAAATTCTGTTTATTGACAGATGTCTCATTTTGGGCTGACACTGAAGTGTTTTTTTTATTGTTGTTGTAGTTGTTGTTGTTGTTGTTGTTTTGCTCAGGTTTTGGTCTTCCTCATCAGTGCACATATTGCAGTGAGAAACTTCCAACATCATCTGCCAGGTCAGACAGATGGACAGATGTTTGGATGCTTTGGTGTCTCATTCCCAGAGAAAAGATGGACGGGGATCACTGTTAGCTGCTAAATGAGCTGATCAATGTTTGTCGTGTGTGTGTGTGTGTGTGTGTGTGTGTGTGTGTGTGTGTGTGTGTGTGTGTGTGTGGTGACATGGAGTTTTTAACCATAAGTCCATATAAGCTTGAAGGCTTACTCTGTTGGGCCTTTAATGCAAAAATCAACTCACTAACTGAACTGACTCTGGTGCTCGGCTCACTTTTTGGTGTTTGGTGTCTTGTTTGAATTGCTCGGTGACAAATTAAGCACATAGGGCTAAACTAATAACCCTCATTAGAATGAAAGTTTGAGGTTCTCTTGAATTCTTGTCCCTCTGGTTTCTGAGCTATAGATTATTGTTATAGATGATAGCAGCACCTCTGGGGACTTTAGCCCTGTGTCATGATCCTGTCCTTTTGCTGGTGAAAGCAACCCCTGTAATTTCATGAGCATTAAAGGCAAATTCCAAAAGAAGAGTATTATATATTTATTTGTAGCTATTAGGAGCCCAAATCCAAGACAAGACCACTGTCTCTATTTAGATCACTAATATGCAGCCTTTTACAACGAGCTGAGGTCAGTCTTAACTCCACCTCCTATATTACTGTTTGCTGTTTGCAATGTTCATTTTTAGAAAGTAGGTCAGCTCAATATATGTGAATTCTAACTTTAGATTACCAACTGCTCCGGGCAGCCTTTTGAGTGGACAGGCTGTTAAAACAGGTGTTTTGTTCCAGAACCATATTTTTCCCTTAAGTTCCATCACAAAGACTCACAAAGACTCTTTTCTACTTCGGTCAGATCTTCAGACTAAATTAGCACACATTTACTTAACGATATCATTATCATCACTAACATCACATCACTAACCTGTGATGATGTGTTATTTAAGCTCCACTAATGACTGGCCAGGTCCTACAATCTCTCATTTTCACCCTCTGTGTATGTCTGAAAGTCGTAGATCTCTCCTTTTACTGTCATTTACTCATTGGGGAAGTAAAGAAATGTGTAAACTGTCTTTTCAAAAACTATTTGATACACTTTTTACATCCCCTTTTTTTTAGACTTGGAGGAGAGGATGCCCCACTCAGGTCTGTACACTAAATATGAAGCTACAGCCAGCAGCGATTAATTAGGTTAGCATGAACACTGGAGGCAGAGGAAAACTGTTAGCCTCACTCAGTCCAAAGGTAACACAATCCACCTATCAATAACTCTAAATAATTTGTTATTAATGTCTCATTAATACTTGTGTAAAACAAAGTAAGCTACAATGGCTAGACTGTGAACTAGTAGAGTGCAGACCTCCACCAAGGCTCAACAGTCGCCTTCAATTTAATTGAATTGAACTGAACCTTATCCAAAATCAAACTCATAGTCCTGTAACCATAATTTACAGAGCAGATGAAAACTTATTTAAATTGGATTTGGATTCATATTTGGTTCCGCACCAAACAGCCCACCTTCAAAGATACCAAGCCTAAATAAGCCTGATTTTTTTTAAAAATCAAGATTTATCCATCAATCGAAAAAAGGTGCAAAACAAAAAGTTTTATGATGCCGTTTTATTGCAGCCTTCCCCGTGTTTGAGTACATGTTTCTCTTCATTGATTGCTAGATGTAATAAAATGTGTTTTGTATTTGCATATTACTGCTCCTTTAAGATTGTATCTTTGGTGTTTCTTCCTGCTGGTGATTGAACTGATGACTGCCTTTATCAGGGGGAGTTTCTTCTGTCTGACACAAGCCTGAAGAAGATCTGACAGATCGAAACGTTGCTTTTGTTGTAAGAGAGATTAAAAATTATTTCTGGGAGCTTAACAGTCTGCAGACATTTGTCTTTCATCCGCCCACCAAGTTTCAAGGAAACTCCTTCTGTATTTTTTGTATAATCCTGATGACAAATCAACAAACAAACTGATACGGGTGAAAACATAACCTCATTGGTGGAGTTAAAAGGACTGTTGATTCAGCCAGGAAAACTGTTTGGCTCATTTTCAGTCTTTATTCTAAGCTTAGCTAACCAAATGCTAACGTTCGCTTCCTATTTGTTCCACAGAGAGCAGTAAACAACAAGAAAACAACAAGCATCTATCCCAAAATATCTAACTATTCCTTTTATTTTGATGGGCCAAAATGAAAATGAAGAAAATCAACTAATTTTTATTGTTATATGTATATGTTTTATAAACTAGTTGGGGACAGGATTATTTGACTAGAAGGAGGCCCCTGCTGTTATTTTCCTTGCTGTGTATTACAGTCTGTATTTGTGTGTCTGTTGTGTGTTTGTGTACGTGTGTGAGTGAGTCTTGCAGAAGTCTGATCAGCCCTCATGTTTAGGAGGTAAGCAGGATTTTAGATGCTTACTACAGAGTGCCTTTTGGTTTGGATGTGAGACTGTATGTCACTATGTGTGTGTGTGTGTGGCTGCTTGTGCTAATGTGCACAATTAGGTAGAGGAGTGAGAAAGTGTGTGTTTTATATGAGGGTGTAGACTTGTGTGTGTTTCTGCTGCAGGTGTGACAGCTGTGGAGGTGTATGACAGCACAAACGTCTGTCACTCTTTGCACTTCACAGAGCATTAGTGATGACATGGTGATGATGACAATTATCATGAATTTATGCAAAAGTATGTATCATGTCCGCATGTGTTCATCACTCCTCTAGTGATGTTCTACACTGTGATCCTGTGGCAACATAGAGGAGTCAGAGACAGAAGAACAGAGAGGGGAAAACTGCAAATATACACCAAACTCACAAAGATGCTTCAGTCGCTGCAGGAGACAGATTGTTGTTCATCTCGCTGGCCCACATTTCTTAACTCGTCTCCTGTCTCTGAAGTCAACTAAACTTTAAAATAGTGATGTTTTCCTTTCAGGATTTTTGAATTCCAGGTAGATCCTTTTTTTCTGCCTTTGGCCAAAAGAGGTAGACGTGTAAATCTCTCCTCCTCTAAGATGTGTTATCTGAGATCTTTGAAAGGCTCTTTAGAACAAGATGATCTTAACTTATCTGCAGGGGCTGCTGATTAAAACGGATAATGCTGCAGTTTTTTTTTATTTATTTTTTTTTACCTTCATGCCTTTAGTAACTCAGGTTCTTGCACAAAATCATTATTTTCAAAACAAACAGCAGCTTTTCAGCTGCTCAGTGGGGGAGTTTTATTTATTAAGTGACCATCGTCACGCATCTGAACTCAACTAACAACAGAGAGTAAAGGTTTTGTAATGTCTTATTTTACATCCTGGTATTTTTCTTTTTCTTTTTGAAATGTAAAATGTTCAATAACGATAAACCTGAATCAGAGACAGGTTGAGTCAGTCGAATGATTTCACCAATAGATATAATTTGAGATGAGACAAATATGCTTGACAGTATACTGAACAAAAATATTCAATCATAGAGATGCAGCATTTTTCCACAGTCTCTAGCATCATTCAATGTCCAGGCTTGCAGCTACTGCCAGCAAATGAAATTCAGAATCAATATAGCCTCTCTCTGCTACCAGTGATACAACTGTGTTTCAGCCCAGTGATGGCATTTGTACGTTTCTCCAAACCACTAATATACTGAGCAACAGTAAAAACATATAATTTTGTAGGATTTCATGCAGTCCTGTTCATATTAAATATCAAAGGCAAATTATGGTTCACATCTTTATTCACACTTTAACAGTATAGAAAAATCAGTTTTGTACAAATTAGTGGTTGTTGCCCTCGTGTGTGTGGATGGTGAGACAGAGAACAACAACAGGCAGTACCGTGTGTGATCACATCCAGCATTTATCACTAGACGGTTAATCTGGATTTGTAGGATGACGTCATTCTTCCTGCAGAGCTGTGACAAGTTGTTCATGTGTTGCTGGATCAGGATCTCTCTCTCTCACCCGATGATACCTGAACATCCCACAGATGCTCTATTGGGTTCAGATCTGGTGAATATGCTGGTCAAGGAAGGACAGCGACATGGTTCTGGTCCAGGTAGGCTACTCCTGACAGACATGAGCCACATGTGGTCTGGCATTGTCATGCATGAAGGTGATGCCTGATTGCTGTATCCTGGGAATCACATGTGAACCTAGGACCGTATCTCGGTAACGGATAGCTGTCAGTGTACCGTGGATGTGGACCAGGTCGACCGCCATCCATTAGCAGTGGCTCCCCACATCATGACACCACCACCAAAACAGTCCACTTCCTGGATGTATGCTGCAGGATATATATCGTTCCCCACGGTGACGATAGACACGCCTACAACCATCAGCTGTGTACAAGTTAAATCTGGACTTGTCACTAAATGTGATCTGCCTCCACTCTGCAATGAGCCATAACATCTGTAACATCTGTGCTGCACGTGTCTGCAGAGTTCAGACCATCAGCATCATCAGCATCTCAACTGCCTGGTCAGTAAGTATTGTGGAAGTCGTGACATCATCAGTTGTTTCAGTAGGACATTAATTAGACCTGGTAAATTATCACCTTGACCAGGTCTTTTCAATCATGCAGAAAAAAATCTCACCAACATCATGGTTTACTCTGAAATGCACCAATGACTGTTATTTCTATGTTATGACTAAATGATGGTTATTCATGATTTAACATGTTTTGGTTGTGGGTACTTAAAAAGGTCTATTCAGTGAATCACATGCTTGTTTGTTTCAGTGGATTAGGGCTAGTGAAATTAGGTTTTTAAAAATATGTGTTTTTAAAGTTGCTCGTATATGTTTAAACTTTACATTTAAGCTTTCAGTCTTTCGTTGTGACAGCACTGTGCCTAACGTCTGGTTAGCTTTAGGCACAAAAACACTTGATAAGGGTAGGAAAAGATCATGTTTTGGCTTAAAATAAAATACCAAATAACTGGAAAATGTACAGACTTGCAGTGTTCCTGGAATACTATAACTAAATTATGGCTAGCTGTGTGTTCTCTTTTCATCGCAGCCTTAAAGGTAATTAAAGTACTTTAAGATCAGTTCAATCCACAGAGCACACACAAAGACAAAGACTGCATGGTAACAATAAATGTTATCCTCAGACGTCTGACAGAAAATGGAGTCTGTGGTCTCTTTATTAAAATTGCATTGCTTGAAGTAATGGCAATATATGCTAGCTAGATGTAGCTGTCGTCACAAACCACTCTGGGTAAGAGCTTCCAGGAAAAGTAGCTGCAGAGAAGGAGCAATAGAAAACGCAGTTGATTGAATTGGCAGGGAGTGGAAGTTGTAGAGTTACAGTCCAATCAAGGTTTAACCTGACTTCAACAAGGTGGGTAAATTCTTCTCAGGAGGGAGACTTTAGAGAGTAAATGGAATTGGGTATTACTGTCTTCAAAGACACAGACAGACCCAGACAGGTGAGAAGCAGATGGGTTCACACCTGTATCCTGTCTCTTTAGTGGCTGCTCTCTACGTACAGAACAAACCAGAGACGCTGGATTGTTCTGTGACCCCGGCTGGACAATTTGTGACCTTTCCTTGTACCTACGCCAAAGAATTCAGTACGCCTGTCTGTCTATTAGCAAGATCACTCAAAAGGCTATAAACAGATTTGGATTGGTGTTAGATGACTTTTTAAAAAAAAATTATCTTGACCACCTGATGGATGTTGTCCACTTGATTTTCCCAGTCTGTAGGATTACATACTTGAGTTGCAGTGACACTAGGAATAAAAAAACACCCTGAGGTTAATCGTCAGGCCTGGTAAATGAAGGCATTAAATGTAAAAACACTGACAAACCAAACCAAAATCAAACCAGCTCTCAGCAACATTGAATATTTATTTAATTAGAAGCAACTGCTGCAAGAACACTAACAAGCATTTCCTCATGATCATTTCTGTGTGTTTCTTGGATCATCAGTTGTTGCATGAAGAAGTGCATCACGATGAAAATAACACACCCTTGGACGTCCCTCTCTCTCTTTTTAGACAGCGAGTGCCAAAAGATAATCAAAAAAGTTTTCAATTAATAACCACACCCCCGAACTGCAGCCGCAGCTTTCACCACTGCTGAATGTGGTTCCACATTCTGCCTCTCTGCTAAAATCCCTCACCTCAGATCACACTTTTCATTTCACCGCCATCTGTTTCACTCTCTGCTGTTTTCTGCTCTGTAGAGAGAAGGGGAAAAAACAACAAAGGGAAATGAATGAATAAAGGGAAAACTGATGATCTACATTACACATAATTGGTGCTATTTTACCTGGTGGTCATTGTGAGAGAATGGTTGTCCTACTTTCGTCATTTCTTCTCCTTCATGTCTTTTCTCCCTCACTACAGTAAGAAAATATAACAATTAAATAATAAATAATACATTTTTCCTCCTCGATCTTGATGTGGTGATATGACAGTTTCTGGTAAGAGTATATTTATTATTTTTAGCCACAGTTCAAGCTTTAATCTTGAGCCTTTTCACCCTGGACAAGTCATCAGTTCATCACAGGGTCACATAGAGACAAACAAGCATTCTTACTCACATTCATGCCTACAGTCATCTAGAGTCACCAGTTCACCTCTACTGCATGCTGTTGATGGTGGGAGGAAGCTGGAGAACCCACAGGGAACCTCTTTAAGTCTGTACATTCAACAATCTTGGTCTTTGTGTATTCAGGTTGCACCACTCAGGGTGTAATTAGGACTCTTGTGAGGCTGATTCAGTCATTACAAGCACAGCCAGAGACACTTTGTGCACCAAGTACAATAAATGTAGAATACATTTGTATTGGTGGAGGTTCTCGGAGGAATAATACCCTCGATAAAACCTATTCCCTGAATTCATTATGTTAGTCATCATGTCATACAGTTTTAATTTGCCAAGATGATCAGGTCTCTCCAGAGGTGGGAAGCTGGGATCCGTTTCGCAAAGTCTTCATAGATGAGCCGCTCAGCAAGCAATAACTGACATGAGATGATTTATAAAGCAGAACACTAAACAAAAATCATTTTATATAACAATTACCGACATGAGACGATTTATAAAGCAGAACACTAAACAAAAATCATTTTATATAACAATAACCGACATGAGACGATTTATAAAGCAGAACACTAAACAAAAATCATTTTATATAACAATAACCGACATGAGACGATTTATAAAGCAGAAAACTAAACATATTCAGTTTATCTAGTTTTTCTTTTTTAGTTTGCAATCTTTGCAGGGTTTGCTTCTTAACTTCAATTTTCAAAAATCACCTATCACTCTGAGAGTTTGGGCAGGACTGTTGCCAAAATATACTGAACAACAGTGGAAACGCATCATTTTAAAAACCCTGTAATTTCTCTCCACTAGCTCTAATCTAGTGAAACAAACAATCATGTGATTCACTGAATATACTTTTTAAGTACCCACAACCAAACATGTTAAATCATGAATAACCATCATTTAGTCATAACATAGAAATAACAGTCATTGGTGCATTTCAGAGTAAACCATGATGTTGGTGAGATTTTTTTCTGCATGATTGAAAAGACCTGGTCAAGGAGATAATTTACCGGGTCTAAGAAACGTCTTAGCGAAACAGCTGACGATGCAACGATCCCTGAAAAAACGTACATGACCAGGCAGTTGTGATGCTGATGATGCTGATGGTCTGAACTCTGCAGACACGTGTAGCACAGATGTTACAGATGTTATGTCTCACTGCACAGTGGAGGCAGATCACATTTAGTGACAAGTCCAGATTTAACTTGTACACAGCTGATGGTCGTAGGCGTTTGTATCATCACTGCAGAGACCGCTATCCTGCTGTATAGATCCAGGAAGGGGATCGTTTGGTGTTGTTGTCATAAAGTGGGGGGGGGGCACTGCTACTGGATGACGGTCAGAACTTGTCCACATTCACAGCCATCCGTCTCCGACATACGGTCCTAGGTCCACATGTCATTTCCAGTATACAGCAATCAGGCATCACCTTCATGCATGACAATGCCCTCTATGGGACATTCAGGATTAGCGGGTGAGACGAAAATCCTGCTCCAGCAACACATGAACAACTTGTCACAGCTCTGCAGGAAGAATGACGTCATCCTACAAGTCCAGAATAACATCTTATCCATTCAGGAGGTGTAAAGTAGTGATAAATGCTGGAGAAAAAATTATTTCTCTGTATGGCTACTGTTGGTCAGTATATATATATATACAGTATATATATATATATATATATATATATATATATATATATATATATATATATACATACACGAACACACGAACCGTGTTGCTTCACGTTGTATTCTCCTTCATGTGAGACTGAAATAAAATTCTTTGAGAATCACCTCCACCAGCTTAGTTATAAGTGTTTTCCCAGTAACTGCATCACCATTTCTTTGTGGCAATTTTCCATCATTTTTCGCCACTCAGGTTTCAGGTTTACCTGCACCTGACCCTGTGTGTGTAGTTTGATTGACAGCCCCACACACAAACCCCACCCCATGATGAAAGTCTTCCCTGCTTTCTTCACAGCCATTGGATAAAATGTTTTGTCAAATAAAGATCTATAAATTACAAGAAATCTAAGGCCGATACCAGAGCTCTATTGCTACGCTGTCATGCTGTCTAGTGCACCACTGGAAGTCTGTATTTTAACATGATTTTAAGATGGGTTTTTTTAATTAAACATACTGTACCGCCATCAACACAATGAAGAAATCCTCTGCTCCCAGAGCCACACATTGAGTCTTGACAACATATTTAATTTGTTCTCCACCAAAATGTCATTATTACACTGCTAAAAAAGAGAAGCTAAAATAAAAGGAATAGACACTGAATGAGGAGACAATGGTTTAATACCAGTGAAATGAACTGTCCATGCAGCAAGATCATTTTACTTGTCAAGAAACCTTTTTTTTAAAAAGTTGTCTCCTGGCTAGTAAATAACTTTGAAACAAGATGATTAATGTCATGTTTGCAGACCTAAGATTTTAAGTCTGCACAGATTCCAGCGTTATGAAGTGTTATGTCTGGGCTGCAGGCTCCAACCACATACTGTCTGTCGTGGGTTCCTTTAACTCCTTCGTCCAACCAGGTGTTGTGGCTCGTCTCCCTGACTTTTCCACTTCAGTCAGATAAGCTTAGTCACTCTCATCTTTGCAGGCTTAAAACCTATCTCAAACAACACCTTGCGTTTCAGTCTCTGACTCCCCCACATACTCCCTTATCTACTAACATCCCTCTCCCTTTCTCTTTAGGGGTTATTTTTGTTTATACCTGCATTTCTATTAATTAGTATCTCGACACCATCATAATTCCTCTGACCATGCACTCATTACAGCTGAGTCCTTGTTTAGGAGTTTTTACTTTTTTTGTCTGTAGAAAAAAGCATCAACCTTAAATAGGAGGAAAAGCAAATAAACTTAAATGAGCACGAAAGTTCAATTATCAATAGTTTAAATACACAGAACAAATCAACCTCTCAGTAGTGGAGTCCTTTTTTATTTCCAAGCTGTTTGAAGAGTTGACTTTGTAAGTGAAAGCCTCCAAGCTGGAGGAAAATAAATAAATCAGCCTCCGCTGACAAAATGATTGCTGGCATGCAAGAAAATACATCATGCTGAAGTTATGACTCATAATAAAAAATTCATGCGGAGAGAGTAATCTTCCTTTTGGAGATATTGACAAATAAATTCCAGGTAGCACCATTTTATATTTTTTAGGGTTGTATATATATAATGCTTTAGAAGATGTACCGACGGACTAGAACAGAATACCAACCGCTGACAATAAAGACATGCTAATAATAATTTGACTCTAATTGATGCTTCTTTTAGCAACACTAGCAGCATGTCTTTCTTCACTTCCCCCTCAGGATGGATTGTAACAACTTTAATGATTCTTAACTTTTAATGTGGCACCATCATCAACTCAGAATATATATTTATCTCAAACTGTGGTTCACAAGCAATACTCACAAAACTAATACACACCTGCTCCAGCTGTGCTTTGTGTTCAGTGCTAATTAGCTAATGCTGGCGTGCTAACACCTTCAAATAAGATAGTGAACATGTGAAGAATGATTCCCTCTGAACATTGGTACTGAGCCCATGTTGGCTTGTCTGTGTCATGTTAGAAGACTGTCTGGTGATCTGATCTGATCTGTGTGGTACTTGTGTCTAAGAGACGACTTGTCTTTCAGACTGTAGATGGAACAAATAAGCATTAGCTGGATACACATGTTCCTTTTCAAAATGCACTAGAAACATGACACATTTCTTACATTACATTAATTTAGACACTTTATCCAAAGCGATGTGGTTGAATGCACTTATAATTTAAGGGCATTGAACCATGTGCACACCTAGAAACATGAAAGTGCATCACCTAAAGAGTTCCTCCCCTTATGCTGTCGATGGTGAGCTTTATCCACCATCATGGAGACACGACAACGAACGTTTGGGATTTTGCTGAATGCCAGCTGGACTTTTACCGCTGGAGTTTGAGAGGATGTCAAGGAATCTCGTGGAATACCTGACTGTCAATGACTGTGTTTACATGTACATCAGTGTCCTGGTTATGAGGCTTATCCCGGTTTTGATCATGTTCAGGATATGATGTTTACACGAACACACAGAAATCTCGATATTCATGTAAATACTAGTCTCCTGGTTACTGACTTCTGTGTGTTGTTTAGTGAATGTTCTAGTAATGCATATCACCTGACAATTTAATCTGTCATTTAATAATAGTTTAATTTAAAACTAACATGACTGTTGCTATAAAAAATGAGGCCACGTTGGTTTATCACAGGCTTAGTGCTATTAAACGCCAACATGGTGTCGCTGATATGGATTATTATGCAGCAAAAAGCGAGACAAGAGTGACAAGCGAGATTAAACATGTCACTGACCACTCGACCACTTCATGTCACTGACACGTCGTAGGACAAAGGAGCGCTGGAGGAAGATATGCAGCCGTGACTGCTGGGAGAGGGTCATCATGAAGTTCAGTGACACAGTAGAGAGAAGATTTGTGTATGAGTAGCATGTCAGGAGTCACAGCAAGAAGGTCCTGGGTTCAAATCCACCTGAGGACCTGGGACCTTTCTGTGTGGGTTCTCTCCATGTTCTCCCCATGTCTATGTGGGTTCTCTCCATGTTCTCCCCATGTCTATGTGGGTTCTCTCCATGTTCTCCTCATGTCTATGTGGGTTCTCTCCATGTTCTCCTCATGTCTATGTGGGTTCTCTCCATGTTCTCCCCGTGGGTTCTCTCCAGGTTCTCCAGCTTCACCACCACCAAAAACATGCAGTAGAGGTGAACTGGTGACTCTAAACTGACTGTAGGTGTGAATGTGAGTCTGAATGCTTGTTTGTCTTTGAATGTGACGAACTGATGACTTGTCCAGGATGAACCCCGCCTCTCGCCCAAAGTCAGCTGGGATAGGCTCCAGCCCCCCCCCCCCTGCGACCCTACACAGGATAAACTGTTACAGAAAATGAATGAATGAATGAGTAGTGAGTCATTTCAGCAGCTATTGTGGTGCCCTTTCCCATCAAAACTGCCAAGTATATTTAATTCTTTCATTACTGAAAGACAAAACTCTGTTTCTTCTTCGCTCCAGAAGTGAGACGCTTTCGCTGCTGCCGCCATTATGTGTTTCAATTTCTGTTAAGTCACTCTGCACTTGTGCAGCTGTCAGAAACCAGGATAAGACCTATACATGTACTAGTATCCCCGTTTCTTTGGCACTCTTTGACACTTTGGCAGTTAGAGTTTTCAGGTTTCTCAAATACCGGATAAAGTCATATCCCAGTTACTGAGACCGGGATGTGATGTTTACCTACACAAACACAAAGACAGGATATTCTAAAAACCCAATAATAACCGGGTCAGTCAATGTGTTAGTGACCTTAGAGGAGTTTAAATATCTGAAACTCCCCACCAGACGGTTAGAACTGAAGAACTGAAGAACTGAAGAAGCCGTCTTCAAACCCTAAATAGAAGTCCAGTTGCTTCTAATTCACCCTTCAAGGTACCTGGGCCCTTTTCCACGAGCCGATTGGCCGTAGCAGAGCGTCTTGGATGGGCTGAGCTCATTGGTTTGACCATAACCTGGCTATCGGACAGGCCTGAGTCATTATAGATGGTAACCAGAATCAGAGGAGGGTGTAGTGTGGTGCAATCCTGTTGTGGGCAAGACATATTCTTCTAAAATCTCTCCAGCACTATATGATTGATCCTGCTTTAACATGGCAGATTACTCTTTTTATCATGACAGGCTTGAGATAACGTTTGACCTGCTGGGTTCTGAGGATGCATCAGACCTTTTATTTTAAAGTTCCTTAGATTCCAGGAGGCTGTGCAGTGAGACATTCTCCTCCTCATCCTACAGGCTCACACCTTAAAGCCTGAGCTCTGCATCGTAATCTGCATGAAGGATGCTTCCACTGCATCTTCTCTTCCTTTCTCTCACAAGCCACATCTTTCTCTTTTTGTCACCCTCCTCATTACTCCTGCTTTCACACCTCCCCCCCCGGTTCACAAACTACAATCGTTATCTCACACGCCACCCACCGCATCACGTCTACCACGTTAATGAGAAGAAGTTCCCTGAGCTCTTTTCTCTCCTCTCTGAGATTTCATCGCTCGTTCCTTCTCCTCATCCGTTCTGCAGATGAAAAAAGGTTCTCGTCTTTTCGCAGGGGTTTAACGTCCTTTTTGATTTTGGTTTGAGGAAGTCATTATTTCAGTAAAATAGCTAGAACAGCTGCCATTTCTACCAAGATGCTGTTGAAAGAGCAACATAAACATACCTGACAATATTACTTTAAAGTCAGAAAATGTGTTTAGTCATGTTCTTTACCAAGTGTTCACTGCCGTGGTCTGTCTGTTGTGGGCAGGTGCAGGCAGGGTTGCTGCAGATGTTGTAGCAACTTTATCCAATTTTCTGGTTGCTTTTGATTTTCCACTTCCTTGTCTGGGATTTTCAGCCATGTTACTCAGCTTTGAAATGCCTGACTCTACATTACAGAGGAAGAAGCCAGTTGTTCACAATTGTGGGTGTTTGTCACATTATGGATGGTGAAGGCAAAGCCTGTCAGTCAGCTGTGTGAATGTGAAGCGGAGGAGGAGCCTCATCACCGGTCTATTGTTAAAGCACTAACGCCATGCTGTAAAACAAGTTTAAAAAAAAGTCAGTATACTAAGTATGATGCACCTCTTTATCATGACCACAGCCCTTCTACATACAGCCTGTTCACTCCCTATTAATTCTATTCTATCGAAATCGGCTGCAACTCCCCTAGAGGGCGCTCTAGAAGGAGTCCTCAATGAAAGGAGCTAAACGGCTAAAATAATTATTTTCACCTACTTCTAGACAAAAACACCCAAATTTTATTTTAGTTTGTGCAAATATAGGATGGATTATATATCAGAACTGAAATAATGTGCTTTCATTTTTATGACAAGGGAGGCGATTTTTCCCTCATAAGCGCTAGCATTCTGCTAATGAATGCTGATTGGTCAGTTAAGGATTCATGACTGATTGCGACCCGACACTCCTCGAAGTCTCCCGGAGTCTACAGACGTTTTTGAAATGAATTAATATCTAAAGGAGGATCAGGAGGATCAGAAGGACCTTTGTTTTTGACAGCAAAGAAGAACCCAAGCAGCAGAAATAATGAAATATCTAAAATAATTATATGCATTGTCCTTACCCATTATATCAAAAACATGAGTAAAGTTGGCAGAATTATTCCCCCCCCTCATAAACGTTAGGGTTAGGGTTAGACTTTGGGGCTTCAGCTTCATGGACCTTCAATCATTTTGGACTTGTCAGCATGTCTCTGTACTATTAGACTATCTCTGATTATACTGTATTCTAAATTATTACTCAAGTTTCTACAGTTTGGAGTTTGTGTTCCAGCAAAACACAGCAACACTATGACAACCAGCCGACTGCCGTTGTGTAATCTAGGGCTGCAAGTAGCAATTATTTTTTTATCCATTAATCTATCGATTATTTTTTTCGATTATTAATTATTTTTGACATTAACTGCCGTAGATAGTGTCAAATATGATTTACTTCAAAGTCTAGAGCCAATTTTAATATGAAATGCATATGTATGTATTTGTCTTATCTGTAAAAGGTTGCTTACACCCACACTGAAGAGAAACAGAAATACTGAGATCCAAAACCTGAGCTGGCCAGAGGGGTTTGGGGTCAAGCCCCTTGAAAAAACGTAGATTTCCCAGATCTGCATTTTAAGACATTTGGAGGTCAAAAATCAGATAATAATAACTTTATAACCATGTCAGTAGCATGAATTAAGCAGTAATGCATGAGAAGCAGGTTAAATGTTGCAGTGAATGATCCATCCCTATGATTAGACGCCTCTGCCACAGCCCTCACCACTGGTGCTGTTTGTATCAGCCAATCCTTCTTCTCACTGCAGAGGAGTGTGATTTTATTGTGCTCCTTTTTCTCCTCTTTTTTTTCTCATTTCATATCTTTCTTCTTTGCCCCTGTCACATTGTTTCCCTATTTGAGCGTTATTAAAGTGCGATGGATTTATAAAGAAATTGGTTCTGAGTTTATTGTTCTTACTATCATGATGTGATGGTAAACAATCTGATATTGGGTTTTAAAATAAGACACTGGGGGATTTGATGCATGGTGGGAACAGGCAGTGTCGCTTCGCAGAAGAAATGATATTTATAACTAAATGAAGGCGGCAGAGACGTAGATCATCACTTCTTTATAGAGTTTCATCTGTACTTTGTATTTCTAACCTTGAAAGGTCAATAAAATCAGGTAAAAAATGTTCCTTTTATTTACACTTAAGTCGCTTTACAGTTAGAAAAATCCATTATTCCACTATAGCGTAGGATGTGCCATGTTGTGACTTGTTATATTCCTGTACAGCTGTGTTGATCTCATCTCCTCTTGTCACCATTTTTCAGTTTGTCTCATATCACCTTTCTGCCTGTGGCACCTACAGCTGACAGGCCCATTCTGAACCCCATGTAAAAAGCTCTGACTGGTTTGGATTTTTTTATATTTCAATTAGAGTAAAAGAAAAATCAGACAGGGGGGCAGTGACTCAGCAACACTGACTCCTACAAATTACATTTATATACAAGTAATGTATATGTAATTCCTGCCTGGTGATATTCAGACAAAACATTTATTTGACTGAATGAAATCTTACTGGGCTGGGAGCTGGTTGGGATGCAAAGTGAAGGACACCATGTTTGGAGTCTGGAGCAAACACTTTAGTTAAGGTTCAGGAAAGATCTGTCTTATTGTTTTAGGGTTGAATGTTCCAGAAAAGAAATAAAGTATGTTGTCAGAGAGTAATTTACTAATTTGTTCACATTCAACATTTCTGTGACTTGCCATGTATTTCTTCTTCATTATGAACATTTGTCAGCATTATGTTTGCTTATAGTTACTTTTGTAAAATTAGCTCTTTATACCAGAGAAAAGATTGTTTTTTACCTTTAGTGTCCCTGCTAGGATTTAAAGTGAAGTTATGCTGGTTTAAGTAATGTTTGGCTGCAACGCACCGGTTTGTAATTTAATGTGATAGTTGGGGTTGAAGCCATAGAGAGGTGAAAAGAAACACTGAATTATTTGGATTGACCAAGTGGTCCATTATTATTGTCTCTTTATTTAGTTAAGAATACCTAATGTAAGATTGTTCCTCTTTGGGCCCTTTTTTTCTTCAAAGTGAGAGAAGTAAAAAAAAGATTAGTTTTACCCCCCATTATTATGCTGCTATATGGTCGGCTCAGTTTTTATGAATTCTCCTCTGCCTCTGGTGTTTCGGGTGAACAGGCCTTCAAACCAAACTCCATTCTAAAAGCATGTGTTTTATGGTGAGGCTGTATTTGCTACAGTACAAACTAAAGTTACACCATCACAACATTCTAATTGTCAGATCTACAGGTTTAATCAGCACGTCATGAACTAACATGATAGACAGTACTGACCGGCTGGTCCCACAGTTTACCATCTTTGTGGCGTCTTCTTTTACCGTCCTGTTTACAGCTTTTTGGTAAGGCATCACATTTTTTTTTTCAGTTTGGTAGCAGCGCTTTTATACAGAGCCCCTAGGGGGAAATGGAAAAAGTGAGTGGTGACTACGGGAAACTATCCTGTGTGCACGAAATAGTTTCCTGTGCTCACGAGAAAGAATACCTGGCACACACGACCAGTGCATATCGGCCCAAATGAATTCTCCTTCCATTTTTCTACATCCACCTATAGCCTGAGTTGGCCAGATGCTTTTAACTGTTCATAAATGAAAGTAATTACTTGTTCAAAACTGGTGTATCCGCTGCACCAAAACAAATCATGACATTTCAAAACTCATTTAAATGTCTTTCGGAGACTAAATAATGGTGACGACTTGCAAGCAACTTAGTAAGGACCTCATAATGAAGTCCAAGGTTAAAGTTTAACTCCTTTACTGTTATTTCCACACAGAAACATAGTGGCCCGAAATGCAGGTGGTTGTGCGCAGATACACTGTACTTGTGAGCATGGGAAACTTTCTCGTGCTCACCAGAAACATAAAGATTTTTTTTGCCAATGTCCCTTTAGGGGCTCCGTACTTTTACAATGCTGAGTTTTACTCAAAACGGGTCAGGGTCACTCTGACAACACAACGTGCCTGCTATCATGTAAAGTCCAGAAATACCAGTGAGAACACAGAAACAAACCCAAACAACAAACAACACAGAAACAAACCCAAACAACAAACAACACAGAAACAAACCCAAACAACAAACAACAAACAACACAGAAACAAACCCAGAGGCTAGACAACATTTTTGTTGTCTCTGATCTCTCGTCTTTGTAGGTTTTATTTCAGTGCAGTCAGATTTTTTTTTATGTGCTTTTTAACAGCTTAGTAGATGTTGTTGCTGTGGTGATTTTGATGGATCTGTGGCTTTGACATATGAAAGCTGTTGGGTCTATTTCCCATTTGTAAGCACACCTGACAAACACCTGAGGGTATGCTGAAATCTTCACTGTTGTTCCTCTAATCGTTTCATCATGGCTTCCTCTGCAGTTTGAATGTTGTTGTCTGCATTCTTAAACAGTCCATAAGCTCTGCTAAAAAACGTGCCATATTCCTAAAACACCCTTAAAGTTCTCAGCATGGTTCTTCTCACGCCGTTGATAACTGTCCTTGCTGATGCCCTTTGTTTCACCTTGTTTTCCTCTCTGATAATATGCATCAAGAACACAGATGTCTTTTTCAAGGTTGCAATAGTGGAAAACTTTCAAATCACGAATGCTGGTTTTTGCATTCATTTGTTTGCCAGAGCTTCAAGTATTCCCTTTATTATTAAATTATTTTTATTTAAGTTCATCCAGTTACTCTGAAAAAAAATCTGTTGTTTTCAAAAGGATTATTGTACATTATAAGTAGCAAACAATAACTTTTTGATATTCTATTTCTATCACAATAACACTCAAACCTATTACCACCAATATGGTAAGACAAATTTCATGTAATGTAATGACAGAGTTTTGACATGAGAAAAATAGGAGGGCAAAGTAAACCTAATTGAAGTTCTAAGCCAAGAAGGATTTACAAACCAATGTGCATGTTTTGTGTAGTGGTGATTCTTCCTGTGGTTAGAACCACAGTACAGCAACATAATGTATTTAGCTTCACACTGTTGGAGTGCTTTACCAGAAGAGGCAGGTTAATTGGTTCTTATAAACCATCATCCTTCCAAGTTGTGTTGAAGGTAATTATCACAAATTTGTTTGCTGTCTTCAAACTCCAGAAAATCCCCAATTAGAGGAAAAATGAGGACCACATCTCTTGGCACCTTTTTATATCAGTTCACACCTTCGAACTTACTCTGAAGTAAATGCATAAATACATGAAATTAAAGAAATGATTTTAAAAAAGAAACTCTATATGAGAACAAGTTCCCACATTCTAGTCTATGGAATCAATTTAGTCTTTGCTAACCCTCTTCCCCCAAAGTAGCAATTATTCAGTAATATAGTAGCTTAGCGACTCTAAGTATACATGGTATCTTCATGCATCGTTCAAAAAGCAGGACATGCCACACCTTTGTACTGCTTTTTGGGTTTCTATTGAAATTCCACAGGTGTGAAGTTATAGTATTTTACAATATTCCACTCTTACCAACAATTTGAGTAGTTACTCTTATTTTAAGATAATATACACTTACTGCCCTGATTGGCTACTATGTTAAGCTAACTAGAGGTCACGTCAAAGTTATGTATGAGTTAGATGCTGAAAAATTAATGTCCTACTGAAACAACTGATGATGTCATGACTTCAACAAAACTTACGGACCAGGCAGTTGGGATGCTGATGATGATGATGGTCTGAACTCTGCAGACACGGGTAGCACAGATGTTACAGATGTAGGCCTGTCTATCGTCATCACAGGGAATGCTATCCTGCAGCATACATCCAGGAAGTGGAGCGTTTTGATGGTGATGTCATGATGTGGGGGGCCACTGCTAATGGATGGAGGTCTGACCGTGTCCACATCCACGGTACACTGTTAGCTATCTGTTACCGAGATACAATCCTAGGTCCACATGTCATTCAGGACTTCTTTGCTCAGTATACAGAGCAGTATATGTTGGTATACAACCTGTATATTGCCTTTTTGCCACTCATTGGTGCGAGCGCCATGACATTAAGGACAATTAGCTCAAAGCTCTGTGTAGAGCTGGACAAGTTCAAACACGAGTTTTCCACTCGAGTCAAAGGGGATATTAGACATTTATAACAAGTTGCAGCGTTTTCTGGAGGATGTTTCACCACTGAATCAGGGAGGGACATGCACACATGTATCTGCATTTGTATTATAGCCAATAGGAGAAACCCTCTCCCTGAAATGATGTGATTGGTCAGTTTCTCCTGTCATTGGCTAGAATTTCTAAAGCCTGAAAACATAAGTTCAGTTTTCTCTCAGACCACTCTAGAATATAAATGAACTTCTCCAAACATGTTCATTAAAGCTATCAATGGTTATTATGGTTAAGACAGATATGACAAGAAGTCAATATATCTGTATCCTCATTGTTGTCGTGTTTATTTTCATAATCCCTGATTCATCTCATACACAATACGTTCATGCTATTATTAAAATGAAGAGGAGGAAGGTTGTCTGGATGCTTTGTCAAAATGCAGTGTTGGAAAGCCGTTTAACTAACTGCTGTAACTTTAGTTTTTCTTACAACTGAAGCTGATGTAATAAGAATTAACATTTAAAAATGTATTACCATGGACATACAGATGATTAGACTTCAAAGAACTCTTTATTAAATATCTGACATCAGTCAGGACACAACACATAAACAAAGACATGTAGAAGAGTTCATAAACAGCCTAATCATTTTAATGAGTGCATAAACATTTACACTACTAATCTTTTTTCTATTGAGACTCCAGTTAGTGATCATAGTTAGATGCAATCATGAAATGATATTGGATAATGATAATATTGTAAACAGTCATCACATTGTTTTCTGCTCCATTTCTTCATTTGACTCACTCCAACGACTTTGCTCCAGTCCCAAATGGTTACAGAACAATGGATCAAGTCAGCCATTCGGCTCATAATCTCTCCGATCGTTCCTTCGTACTGAATTTTATTTCAGTGCAGTAGAATTTTTTCTATCTGCTTTTTAACAAATTAGTTGATGTTGTTGCTGCTGTGATATTGATGGCTCTCAAAATTGTCTTTATGAGCAGATTTTAAGGTTTAAAATCTCACTCTTTGGCTTATTGGAACAAACATGGCCTATGCATATTTTCTGGTTCTGTTTCCAGGCGTTAGCAGTAAAATGTACTTAGAGGGGGGGAAGCTTCATGATATTGAGGAAAGGAAAAGTTTTTCTACAGCCAAGATTCCAGAAAACTAAAGATTGGAGACGACATTCATAAGAGACATTCCTCATTTAACCTTGCAGAGCCAGTTTTTTAAATAACAGAACACTGTGAATACAAGAGAATCAGCATTTAGAAATATGTGCTCAATAAATAATGATCAGGACACTGGTTTTGTCAATACACTTGATATTTGTGCACATTTCTGCAGAATCATCCCTGCAGCCATTGTTAAATTATAAATGCTTGGTGAGACGGTGACCTTTTTGACTCCGACCAAGGAAACATCACGATCAGTTCCTGCAAGGACATATAGCTATCTGCCAGGACCTGTCGACACGACTATGTCATGCATCAGTGCAGCAGCATGTCCATTTGACTGGTTCTCCAAGAGTAATATAGAGATGGTTATGTTAGATGGTCAGTTACCTGGAGGAGTAAAGAAGTCTCAGGATTGTGTCATGTCTGTCATCCTTCATCAGGTTCGTTCTAATGAGGATAGAAAAAGAATCTCTCTCCCATTAAAATGCTGATCAAATGAAATAAAATTGAATAATTCCACCTTGTCAGAACAAGTATTTTAGAACTCAGTGTAGATTTTCATCAGCAGACCTTAGTCACAAGACTACAGTCCAGGATGGGACATGTAGTTCAGACCTATTAAACATTAGAATATGTAAATCACAGGGACTGATATTTTTATTTTCTTCTGTCCATCATTTATAAACAGGTGTCACATTTCTTTTAAGAGAGTTTCTCTGATACCTGCTTAATTTGTGGAGAACCTTAATGATCTTATAAACATATAGAATATCTATGAACATCTGTATTGCTGTTTTGTCTGTCCTGGCCTTGTTAAAACCCTCCTCTGTGATTCACTTTATAACCAACAGGCAACATGAGAAAAACATACATAAATAATCTCAGCTCCCCGCCTGGAAAATATAAATTGCAAATGTGCGGCTTTTGCATGACAGCAGAGGCATAAATCGTAAAAAGGGTTAGTCGAGGTCTGCAGCCTCTAACAGCCACAGGTCTGTTCCCTCAACAAAACGGTGCTGTTGTCAATTTTCTTTTAGCTGCACTCGCACAATAAAAGTCCAATACAAACAAAGGAGAGGTATCGACATGAAAAACCACTAAATCCTGTGGGAGGTTTTTAAATGTCGGCCTCTGAGGCTTTTTTTTTTTTTAATGCAGCTGCATCAGTGTCCAGTCAGAAATGGACACCAAAGTAAAAATGACTTTACATGACTTCATGTAAGTGTTGTGGAAGCCTGCAGTCTTTATGTTCAGGTGGAACAGTCAAATGGAGGTGTGTGTGTGTGTGTGTGTGTGTGTGTGTGTGTGTGTGTGTGTGTGTGTGTGTGTGTGTGTGTGTGTGTGTGTGTGCGTGTGCATTTGCTTCATATCTGATGGTCTGCATGTGTTACTTTTAGGAAATACTCTGAAGCAGATTTTCTGTGTTTGAGTAGTGATGATAGAGAAACCACTGACTGGATGAGCAGAGGTGAAGAGAGACAGCACCAACAGACCTTCTTTCACAAAGTGATTACTCTCTATAATGATCAGCACACGGCAGCTTCTCCAATCTGCTTGCTGCTGTGATCACATTGTGCGGTCAGACTGGGCCTCTACACCACCTTTATTTTTTTACTCCTATTCATTTGACTTAATTTCCATTTGCTCTTCACAGCATGACCTTGTCTGCACCTCTGTCCTCAAATCTGCTTTTGTTCAGTGCTATAAATTGTCAAATAAAAGATGCTTTTCACATACAAGCGACTGAAATAATTGTCAGCAGGATGGGGGGGTAAATGTATTGACTGTGCTGACATGGTGAATTCATCATCATCTCTTTTTCCACACGATTATTTGCATCAACAACGTTGTTGCTCTGACTTAGTCGTGTATTCACCTCTAATTTAATTCAAACAAACTTTCTAGTGCCGTTTACTTCTTGTTAAACTGCTGCTGATGAAAATCAACACTTTCACTAAATTGTTTACAGTAGATTGTTACCCGGGAATTGGGGAGAGAACTCCTAGAAGTGTGTTAATGTGAAACAGATGGAGGAAATGTTTATTCTGCATTAACAGCAACAGCAATCTAGACAACAGAGCAACAAAGAGAACGTCCATTCATTTCCATGTTAATGGGAACATCATTTTTCTATCGTCATATTTAATACAAAAATTACATTTGCCAAGTTTCACTTAGATTACTTCTGAACCTGTTAGTGGTCTCCAGCTCGTTGTGTGTTGAAGAAACTCCAGTATATACAGACATACAGTTTCTGATTGTTGCTGATGGAAGAAGAGGCCTGTCTCTAATGCAGGCCTGCAGAAATAAATACAGGTCCTGGAAACGATGCTGGGCAGGTGTTGCTGTACATCCAGACTTACTTTGCTGTCATCACTGGAGGTCTTTTCCTCTCCTCTCCATGTTGAAGTGAAGGCGATAACTTGGTGATGACAGTTTTTAGTCCTCATCCCTTAGGAGATTTTCACACACATATGAACAGCCTCTATGTAACTTGGCAGAGGACCAGTCTGGAAGGTCGGATCATTGTTTGGCCAGAAACGTCCTGTTTGTGACTTCATCCAGTCTTTCTTATCCACATATGTTCTATTTTAGTATCACATGTAAATGGAGGCTCATTTTTCCAGCTCACTCTTGTCCTCCATCTTCCTCCTTTTTTTCTCCTTTTACAGCACCTGCTGTTTGCAGACACCAGTTGGATCTCGCTGCTTTAAGAAAACTGCAAGGCTATGGGGGGGGTACAGCATTATATAATGATGAACGAACTATCATGAATCATAATCTATGAATGCACATCATTAATAAGCAATCTTTAAAATATACTTTCAATGATTAGCATTTTTTTGTAGGCCAACACATTAAGTAGAGCCCTAATGTAAGATGTATGATGTTTGGTATGACCTTTGGTATGAACTTCAATAAAACAAACCTTTGGTATGTTTGATACTTCAGACGTCTATCTTCTCACCTCTTTTGCGCTAATGTACCCGACCGCTGAAGGACGGATGACGTTCATTTTCTTTGGCTGGAACCCACATCAGTGTATTTTACACTGTATTATATATATATATTATATGTGTATTATACAATTGTTGTTTCTAATGCTGTGTTCACACCTGACACGACACTACCAACACCAACAACAATGATTTCCATCATTTCCTCCTACAATCAGCCATGACCGAAGTAAACACAACTGCCGCCTTGTGTTTGTTGTTGAAGTCAAACGTGAGTTGGAAAACCAAACATCTCCATGAGACTGGCTTCACAACATTATCCGTCGTCCGTGTGTCTACAGACAGCTCTGTGTGTCCACAGACACCTCTGTGTGTCTGTGTGTCCACAGACAGCTCTGTGTGTCCACAGACACCTCTGTGTGTCTGTGTGTCCACAGACAGCTCTGTGTGTCCACAGACACCTCTGTGTGTCTGTGTGTCCACAGACACACAGACACACAGACAGCTCTGTGTGTCTGTGTGTCTACAGACACCTCTGTGTGTCTGTCTGTCCACAGACAGCTCTGTGTATCTGTGTGTCTTCAGACAGCTCTGTGTGTCTACAGACAGCTCTGTGTGTCTGTGTGTCAACAGACAGCTCTGTGTGTCTGTGTGTCAACAGACAGCTCTGTGTGTCTACAGACAGCTCTGTGTGTCTGTGTGTCAACAGACAGCTCTGTGTGTCTAGAGACAGTCCTGTGTGTCTTGTGTCTACAGACAGCTCTGTGTGTCTGTGTGTCAACAGACAGCTCTGTGTGTCTAGAGACAGTCCTGTGTGTCTTGTGTCTACAGACAGCTCTGTGTGTCTGTGTGTCAACAGACAGCTCTGTGTGTCCACAGACAGCTCCAGACAGCTATGTGTGTCCACAGACAGCTCTGTGTGTCTACAGACAGCTCTGTGTGTCTCTGTGTCTACAGACAGCTCTGTGTGTCTACAGACAGAGCTGTGTGTCTACAGACAGTTCTGTGTGTCTGTGTGTCTACAGACAGCTCTGTGTGTCTACAGACAGCTCTGTGTGTCTGTGTGTCCCCAGACAGCTCAGCTCTCGGCGTCCACAGACAGCTCTGTGTGTCCACAGACAGCTCTGTGTGTCCACAGACAGCTCTGTGTGTCCACAGACAGCTCTGTGTGTCTACAGACAGCTCCGTGTGTCCACAGACAGCTCCAGACAGCTCTGTGTGTCCACAGACAGCTCTGTGTGTCTACAGACAGCTCTGTGTGTCCACAGACAGCTCTGTGTGTCCACAGACAGCTCTGTGTGTCTACAGACAGCTCTGGGTGTCCACAGACGGCTGTGTGTGTCCACAGACAGCTCTGTTTGTCCACAGACAGCTGTGTGTTTCTTTGTGTCTACAGACAGCTCTGTGTGTCTACAGACAGCTCTGTGTGTCTGTGTGTCCACAGACAGCTCCAGACAGCTCTGTTGGTCCACAGACAGCTGTGTGTGTCCACAGACGGCTCTGTTTGTCTACAGACAACTCTCTGTGTCCACAGACAGTTCTGTGTGTCCACAGACAGCTCTGTGTGTCTTTGTGTCTAGAAACAGCTCTGAGTGTCCACAGACAGCTGTGTGTTTCTTTGTGTCTACAGACAGCTCTGTGTGTCCACAGACAGCTACGACAAGCTTGTCTTCCTCTTCTGCATTAATGTCCTACTGATGTCCAGACTTGTGACGTCTGGAGAATTGATTGATTGATTGATTGATTCAGTGATTGATTGATTGATTGATTGAGATGTTTATTTCGAATACAAGTGGACATAATATTTACAGACAATGAAAAGCATAAAGCAAAAGAATTTGTCAAACACTTGACTTGTTTATATATTCGAAAAGGAGTGATAAGAACAAACTTATTCAATCCCACCCCTTCTCCATAAGTTATTGATTGTATTCTTTGTAGTGTATATTATACTATATTATATTATATTATATTATATATACTATTAAACAATGCATGTTTGTAATATAATATTCAGTATATATAATATTCAATATCTGATTATACATATAACACTAATAGACCAGCAAATTTCCCACGAGTTGAAATTTTTCAACTTGCTCTAATGACACTAATAACTCAAATAAGGCTAAATTTGCTCATTCACATCCTACCATGTTTGTCATTCACATCACCCAGCAGGTCTCAGCTTTCTATTGACTGTGTATGTAGGCTTAATCACACCATGCAAAAGATTTGGTGATGTTCGGTGTGAAGGTAGCATACTTCCTAAATGAAGATAAGAGGGCTCTGTTGCAGTATTTCTAACTGTGATGAATCTTGAGTCATGATGAACTTTCTTCAAGATAAAGACTCCCTATGTTAGACCTCACTAAGTTTAAATGAGGCCTCTCCCGCTGACTTCCTGTTTCTGACTCTCCCTCACATGAAGTCCTCTGTCTCTCTCTCTCTCTCTCGCTCTCTCTCTCTGTCATTGCTAAACCCCTCCTGACTCAGCCTTTCAAGCCTTTTGAAGGGAGGAATTTTTCCGCATGTGTGCTGCAAAAGCTGTCAGAAACGTCTAGTGATGAAACAATGCGATAGCTGCAGCCCCGTCCTTCCTCCTCATCAAGCTGCAATGGCGGTAATTTGCTTTTGGTACGGGCAGCTCAGGCGGACAGCCTGGCCACCTCAAACTGCACCATAAACACTTTCACGGCATTTTAAAAGATGAGGTCCATCTCATTCCACACGGGGAATTTATCATTTAAATCTGCATGTACAAAGCGTATGTCCTGTCAAAAGCACTGAAGGGGACTGGTTACACAGGTCACCATCCT
This sequence comes from Chaunax sp. Z400, assembly GCA_037577475.1. Classification (NCBI taxonomy): domain Eukaryota; kingdom Metazoa; phylum Chordata; class Actinopteri; order Lophiiformes; family Chaunacidae; genus Chaunax; species Chaunax sp. Z400. Next base: position 2,020,091 of record CM075200.1, on the reverse strand, counting down.
TACTTATTCCATCCAAACTTCTCCAACAGTTTTCCCACATTGAGGTCTCGTATTTGCATATTTGCTGTTTTGTGATCCCTGACTGATGGACGTCATACCTGTTTGTCTTCCTGTGTGATGATGTGATGTGTCTGACTGCAGAAAATAGACTGCTTGTCTGTCAGTCTTGTCTGATGTGATCTCACTGATCTCTCTGATCTGCTCTTAATCTTTTTGACATCCTCCTGATAGCTACATTTGCTCTTATTAATGGAACAGTGATCACATTGCCTCAGGCTTTCTCTCTCTCTCTCTGTGTGTGTGTGTGTGTGTCTGGACTCCTCTATAGCTTCTTTTCCCCCCCGCCACCTCTGCTGCCATTTAAAATCCTGTCAGCCAGCCAAGTTACAGATACAGTCACTGTAGGAGTCACTTTTTTACCTGTTTACCTTTGCTGAGAGGAATAATATAGGACAATAATGTCAGGAATAATCTGCAACCTGCGCATGTGTTCCACATTAAATGGTGGGAAGAGGAAACGTTTAAAAGAGGAAGTGTTCTTAATGTGAAAAATGACTTGATTTATGAAACCATGTGTAAACTTCAATCATGTTTCCACTTGTCAGTTATTTTAAACGTCAGCACCTACACACCTTGTCAACCCAAACAATTAGCCATGAATATTAAATGAAACACCCCTCATAAATACAAAACTGCACATAAATATGCTTGTTATTTTTATGAGGGGGAAAATGAAGCACGAAGCTAAGAACAGAAAATGAGTGAAAATGAAGTGCCAGCTGATCAATGTGTGGCCGTGAGGTTCTTTCTGGTGGTTTGTTTTTGCATATGAGCAACAAACATTGTTATAATGTGTCAAAGTGCAATCAGTGGTGCTCCTTAGAGAGCATGGATCCTCCTGGAAATGTGAAAGGAAGGTCTGGTGACACAGGTTTTCTTGCACATGGGCCACCATAGAGGGCATTTAAGTTGTATCTAGAACAGGGGCATTTTGTGAGCAACCTTTGCATTTTTTAAGTGAGGGTATGATGAAGTAGAGCAACTTAAAGACGATAGAATTAATGGTCACAATGGAAAAGTAGCACCATCATGTCAAACCCTTTAATAATCCTGTGACCTTCAGTCCAGCTGCCTCTCACCATGAGATTGCTCAATTAAGAGTAATTGAAACACAACTTCTCAGGCTTCGATGACAGTTCATTAAAAACCATGAGAAATTGTCAGGAAAAAAAACTGGAACTGTCAATTCATAGATGATTTAAGAGGTACTCTGCAGTCTAATTCAGCGTTGCACTTTTTTGGTGACTTGCAAAAGACAGATGGATCAAACATGATGCAAACAGCACCTCCCCATAACACAACTTGTTGTCAAGTTGTTTTTTATAAATGAGCAAATCTTTTCAAACCCCAGCATTTAATATCATAAACTTTCTGTTTTTAATGTGTAGTCTCCAACCTGAGATTACACTGATGACATCATTATGACTTCATCTGGGTTATTTTCCCAGAGTCTGAAAAGCTTCCCCAGAGCGACATTAAACAACTGTTTTCCTTGGCTCATTGCACTTCTGCTGATGAGTAAAGGGAACATGATGTGTAAAATTGGTGCACTGGCCCTTTAAAAGCCTGAAACCCCCTTTTTAAATCATTATTCGGAGTCTGCCTATGTTTGTGGAGAGGTTCAAGAATTGAGCTACAAGGTACAAATATGACTTTATCACTTAATCAGTTTCCAGGAGCTGATTTGTTAACATTAACTATTCCCACCGAGGCCTCTTGTATGGAGTGAAAAGACAGATGACACTATACAATTAAAGGATAAATGCATGATCAATGAAGAAAGAAGACTTTGTACAGCCGTTTCCATTGTAGTGTTGGACCAGCCCACCGGTGGAGCAGGTGGTCCAGCCTTCTGCCAAAGCTCTTCCTCTAAGTTGGACACTTTGAACACTGCAGCTCCCCAAAGCACTAAAAACAAATAGATACAGTATGTTTACCTTTGAAAAAGGACCAGAGAGGAGAAGTCCTATGTCTTTCAACTAACAACAACAACAACAGTTTCACTTCTTCACCACTAGAAGACATTAGAACAGTTCACACAGTGACCTGAATTCAACCATGACTAATTCGGTATTAGTCCCATTTTTATTGTTACCAGTTCCCAAAACCAAAACTTACAATTTTGATCATAGTTTCTATGATTTTTTTTCCTGACAAAGACCTCGGGAATATCCTACATAGATGAATGAACTTTTGCACCTGGATTAAGGTCCTGTGTCACCATAGCGTTTTTTTTTCCAGCATAATACCAGGTGTTCCTCTGAAAACACCCAGCTGGAAGCACTTTGGAGGGGCAGCGTTTTTTCAGCTGAGGCGCTTTGGTTGCTATGATACGGAATATCTGCAGAAGTGTTGCAGATAGTTTGTTTTATCAACAAATACTGAGTGTAAAAATGTCAGCCCAAGGTAGAGATGAAGGGAAGGCTGGAGGACGTAGGGAGAGAGGACGGACCTGCAGGTCTGTGTGGGTTCATGAGATTTTGTGGGTGAGGAAACATCTCCTCAGAGACCAGCAGTAATCATTTCTCCTCCATCGTTGCCGTTGATCTGCACTGTCAGATGTGGTGGTTGGTCTTTGTGGTATTTGTCCCGCCCCTCCTCCACTGTGATTGGACAGCTGGGTAAAAAGTGACAGCGGAACATTTTTCAACTCTCAGCGACCCAAAAAAAAAAGCCAAACATGCATTGCTCAGTGCAGAAAAGACGCTCAGTGACTCATCACACTTCTGGTGTTTGTAGCGTAGCAGAGATACCTGGTACTCCCATTGTAAACACTTGAAAAAATACACTGACCTCAGGAAAAAGTGCTTTGCTGGTCACAGGCCCTAAGAGCATGTGACCATGCTAGACTCAAGCCTTTTGTCGTTTTACATCATGATCAGCACCTTTTGCAAGAAGGTGGAAGTAGAAGTATTTTCAACCCTTTGAGAGAAAATCCATTTAAAATGAATTGCTTCATGTCATCCAGCTGCACAGTCTAAACACAGTTTTACCTGCTGTCTAAAAGTAGCTTTGTAAACCTTAAACCATGTGTGACATCCATCCATCCATCCATCCATCCATCCATCTTCTACCACTTATCCAGGGCTGTGTCGTGGAAGCAGCAGAGTATTCCAGACGTCCTTCTCCCCAGCAACCCTTTCCAGTTCCTCCTTGGCGAGCGCGAGGCATTCCCAGGCTAGATGAAATATGTAATCCCTCCAGCGGGTTCTGGGTCTACCCCGGGGTCTCCTCCTTGTATTAAAAAAAATCTCAAAAAAAAAATTGAAAAGTGGAAACAATGGAAACAAGATGTGTAGATTAATTGTGAACATCGCTGACGCTGCAGCTGCACTGCAGACAAAAGGCTCGATACAACATTCAATCCTCCCTCTAATTATTAATGCAGGAAACAAACATTAACACATTTCCATTATCCTTTTTTCCAACATTGTGTCTCACAGTTTGAAGTTTTACTGGAGCTCACATAGTGACATCATGTTGCACCATCATCTTCTGCAGTGGTTTAATCGACTGACTGCTTTAATGAACCTGACTGGAAAATGAGCTCCACCCGCTGGTTAGCTCCACAAACCAGCTCCTAGTAATAACAGGAGAGGATGGAAACCGTGTTCAGTCGCATCTGTGCTACGTTTGGAGTGGAACCTGGCTATTGACTGGAGTGATTTGTAGAAGCAGCCAGGTGTTAAGTCATTGAGCCCACAGTTTGTCAGCTATCACAGAGGAATTTCTGCCAGTCAGTTGGCCAATCATCAGGTCGCTCAGTCAGTTATGGCTGCAGAGATTGATGCCCATGCACTCAACTCTGTGTCAATCTCTTTATTCCCACAGGATCAACCTTCTGACACCGAACCTGCACCGTCTCATTTCCTCCCCAACACACACACATGTTCTCTTTGTTGTTAGCGCTCTCTCGCTTCTCTCCCTCCATCTTCTGTCATTGTCTCCCCCCCTCCCGCCATCATAATCAGGCAGAATACCCATCTGTACCCACCCACATCCCAGCTGGCGTCTCTCTTTTTCTACCTCGCTCCTTCCATCTATCTCTCTCTTTCTCTCTCTCTCTCTCTCTCTCGCTCCTTTCTTCTCCCTCCCTGAGGAATAGTGTTGCTGTGTTTTTGCTTGTCACAGCATTTGAGCTTTTCCTCACCTGCTCAAAACAGCTTCAGACAAGGGAGCAGGTGTCTGAGCACAGTGTCTTCTTTTGTGTGTGTGTGTGTGTGTGTGTGTGTGTGTGTGTGTGTGTGTGTGTGTGTGTGTGTGTGTGTGTGTGTGTGTGTTTTGACCATTGTTTTTGACCATTAAAATACGTTTTTCCAAGATAAAGAACCTTGCCAGGAAAAGTTGTCAAGCCTTCACGTTGATATGACTGTTGAAATCAATATTGATTATTTATTACCAGGTTTGCATGATGGACAAAATGTCTTTTCTTCAAAAGAGTCTTTATTACCTCCACCAAGGAAGTGATGTTTTTACCCGTTTGTTTGTTTGTTGCTTCGTCGTTTGTCAGCAGTAAAAACTACTGGATGGATTTCCATGAAATGTGGTGGAAGGATGGGTCATGTGCTGGAAATGACCCCAATAAATGCTGCTGTCGACCCAAAAAAAGGGATGGATCCATGATTTGTTCCCCCTTTCTTTAACTTTATGGGACAGGCGTTTTCCAGCATTTTCCTTAACCTTCCAAAAGGAAAACTGAACCGATTCAGACAAACCTTTGTGAGGAGGTAGGGAATGACCCAGGCTACAGAGACAGAGACTGGTAGGTTTACACTCTACTTAGTAATTTAATAAATACATTTTAATTAAATTATTATTTGCTCTTTAACCTCAAGTTTCCATTAAATATGATATGTTGCTCTGTTGAATGACATTTAAAACATGTGCATTTAGAAAAAGATGTAGAAAGTCTAAACTGACATGACTGTGACAGGTGCATTTATAGAGTTCAGTCTTCAGCATCAGGTCAGGTAGATGAATACAGATTGGACTTTTATCACCAACACATCGGTATGAAAATCTCTCATTACCTAATGGATACATTCCAGTAAACTTTGCTGCAGACATTTATGCTCTGCACAGGATAAATTATTGTCACATTTCTCCTTTTTATTCTTCTTCTTCTTCTTTTTTTTGCTTGTGTTCTTTTATTACTCATGCTTTTATTATCTGAACTACACATCTTTTATTGTTGTTGTTTCAGTCTCTAAATAGTGTGCATTAGTCTCTAAATCCATCTTAACTTATTTTCTTTCATCCATCACTTGTAAAGCACTTTCAATTATATGCAAATTGCTTGAACTATGCTATATAAATGAAGAATGATTGATTGGTTGGTTGTTTTATGATCAAACACCTGACAGAATAATCGCATTCCCTTAAGCTTCAGCTGTGCTTTGTGTTTAGTGCCACTAAGCAAATGTTTACACACCAAGCCAAGATGGTAAGCATGGTATGCATTACACCTGCTAAACATCATCATGTCAGTATTGTCATGTTGACAATTTTAAGATGCTGCTATTAGCGTTTACCTCAGTCCACCACTATGTCGGCAATAACTGCGGAAATGCAAATGGATAATAATGTTATTAACAGTGTTAATTATAAGCTAGTTAGTGAACTTAATATCCACAATTTATGATTTCAGAAATTAATAATAGGCCTATGGCTTAAGAAGAAAAAACGAAATACAGTTGTCATAAAATAAGAATGAGAAAAGGTCATTGTCTCATGAAAAAGAGCCACAGCTTGCCTCGTATGTGATGTGAAAATGTTTTAACATGTTTTAACATGGTAGCACTGTTGCCTCACAGCAAGAAGGTCCTGGGTTCAAATCCACCTGAGGACCTGGGGGCACCTGGGAACCCCGTGTCTGTTTGGGTTCCCTCCAGGGAAACCCTTCATCAGAGACAGGAGCTCTGCCTCAGTCTTTCTCTCTCACTACTAGTCCTTAGAACTCTGAATGAACCTCTTTATATTTACTATCAGAGCCTTTATTAAGCTGTTTTAACCAGTTTGAATGAAGTGAATGTTTGTCCATCAGCTGGTTCCTCAAATCCTCAAGTGTGTGTGTGTGTGTGTGTGTGTGTGTGTGTGTGTGTGTGTGTGTGTGTGTGTGTCTGTGTCTGTGTGTGTGTGTGTCTGTGTGTGTGTGTGTGTGTGTGTGTGTGTGTGTGTGTGTGTGTGTGTGTGTGTGTCAGTGTGACATACCTACACCTGACCACTGACACACTGGCCGTGTCTTACCCGCCTCCTTGTGCATCGCTGACAGCTCTTACTCCCTCTCTCCTTCTCACTCACAGATTTCCCAATGTCTCTCCTCCCTCCTCGCTCATGTTCTCTATCCCTCTCTCCCTCCCTCTCTCTCTCCATCCATCTCCTGCTCTCGCCTTGCTTCTCGCTCTTTCTTTCTGGCTTCAAGAGATAACTGTGACACCTCTGGGATGGATGCCCTCTCTCTCTCTCTCTCTCTCTCTCACACACACCCACACACACACACACACTCTCACCTTTCCCACACACACACACACATAACGCTCCTCCATTTACGGCCCAGTATATATACTGATAAGCAGCCCAGGTCCTCCCTGGCTGCCTCTCATACACAAGGCTTTGTGTGAGTGCTGAGTGCCTGAGGAGGACTATCTCCTCCCTCCATAGTCTGGCGCTTGTTGCATAGCAGGGGAATAATAGGCCATAACTCGCCGCTAAAATACACTGGATTACAGTCAGGGGATGGCAATTTGTGCATTAGCTGGGTTGCGAGTCTGGTGGGATGTTTGTGTGTTTCAGTGTGTGAACAAAGGCAGATACAGGCAGTGGTGACATGTAGTCCAATGACTTTTAGTAGAATCAGTCCATGTCTAGGTTCTTCTGCTCTGCTCAAACCTCCATCAGCTGATTATTTCTGGTTAGCAGAAGGAAGCTGTGAACATGACGCTGATGTGTTATCACCTTTTAACCCTCCTGGTGTGTTTGTTTCTTGTTAAGTAGTTTATTGTTCCTGGTCAATGACCGTTCCATTCTAGCTGATTATAAATCCATCATAATACATATATTATTACTTAATGTTTGAACTTCCATTTGTTATTTATGGCCTGTAGGCCTCATTGATCTGAGCTCACATCACTCAGCCATCATGCTGCTACAGGATGAACTGTGAGCCTCAAAAAAGCTTTATGTATCACAGCTGGGAGGAAGTTGTTTATATCATTGAAACAATGCTGCAGTTGTTTTTGACAATTTCCAACAGGTCTGGTTCCCATGGGGTCAAAACTTTATTGATGATAGATTCCCGAGGGGGTTGCCATGGAGGCCAAAAAGGGGCGTTTCTCATGACCGGTCATTTTTTACCAGAAACACCAAGGGTGTACACAAGTTAAATAAAACACCCAAAATTGTCAGATTTGACCAGAACACAACAGAAGAGTTAACATGACAAGGTGTTAAACAACTGTCTACACATAACGTAGATAAGGAACAACATTCATTGAGTTGTGTTTAAGTACACCTGATGAATGTAAGTCCAGCATTCGTTCTCCTTCTAGCTTCCAGCTGTTTGTAGTCTCCATCAAGTCCTTCAGCCTGGTGATAATGATCTGACTGCTTTATGTCTATAGTTATCAGTAATGGTAATCTCAGTAATCCTGAGAGAAACTTTTACTCCACTGCATCTGATTATCACAATTTCCTTTGCAGAATTCATGGTTATACATCTATAATATATGATCATCCTCTAACATGTAGATCTAATGTGATCAGCCATGTTTGTTTGTTTTTATACATGTTGTCTCAGAAAGTCAGCATCAGATGCTGTTGAAATTTTGTACAGGGATGGTTCTAGGGCCAAGGGAGACTGACAGAGTTATGAGAGGGCTTCAAGTTCATGTTACATATTTTGTACCATTCGCCACAGTGCATCCAGTGTGTCTGCAGATAGCAATCAGCTGAACAGCCCTTGTCTCATCCTCCCCTACTGTGGCACTGAAAGGCTTTATTCATTAATTACTGTACAAACACGGCGGTGCAACAAGTTGTACTTCATGGAAGACGACGTGCTGCATCTGAAAATATAAAACATGATTCTTAGTTTGATCAATGAAAGCATTGTTATGAGCATGATACACCATCTCTGCCCACATTCCATTTACACAAGTGAATTAAGGACCTTTTAACAATAAATTACCCATGAATAAAAACTGAACTGGATCTTGTATCACTCTTACATTGATTGACAGATGCATTGATAATAAAGTCAGGTCAATTTTATTTATGTTGCTCAATATCACAAGGGCTTTAGAATCAGTCTAGTTTACAACAAAAGGAGAAAACTTTACAACATCAGAATTGATCTAAAATACTATCCAACACACAGACTGACCATAGACAGCCACTATATCTGAGTTATTGTTTTCTGGTGCCTTCTTTTCCTGATGCTACATTGAATTACTACCTCTCTTCACTAGAACTGAGCGACCTGAGCACTTCTTTCCCCCTTGTGCTGTCTGTGAGTGTGCTTCTTATTCAGCACTGGGTGGGAAGGTTCGAGTGGAGCAGCAGCCCTTTCCCTGTGATTCATCTCCCCTCAGCGCAGAGAGAGGCAGATAAATTGCAGGGCGCAGCAGGAAGGCAGATTGAGCCACAGATCAGCATGTTGCTGGATTAGTTTAACAAGTTTCCACACAGTGCTGCTTCTGTGGCGCTCGAGGCGAGCGGAGGCTCACTGTAGCCAGAATGGGAGCTTGTTTGAAATGACTACAAAATGTAATCATTGATTTTTAAAGGGGGGGGGGAAATGCACCCTCAGATATACATGCTATTAGATATCATCAGTTCAAGATGCTGGCAGCTCGTGATAAAAGATGTCAAAGAGGGCGACACATTTCACGCGCCATGACTTCAGATCTATGAAAATGCAAGCTGTATTGCACTCTGATCTAATAGGGCTACTCGGGTGAGGAAATTGCTTGAGGATAATATATTTCTATCTGTTGGGCTGCTCAAGAAAAGAGTCTTGATCTCTTTACATCGTGTGTTTTCAGTGTTTTACCTTCCTGTATTTATGGGGGTAAAGTGAGGCAGGTTCAGTTTGTCTCTCAACATGGCAGCCCTGCATACACTAAGCTCAGAACACACAATCCTTCATCTTTATGAACACATGAGACACAACAATATAATGGAAGGGGGTATTAAAATGCAGATTCTTGTTTTGGTCAATTTGATACCAAATCTTTCCAGCTGTGAATGTCTAATTAAAACATTTGTATATATTTGGATTGGTGAGCTTCATTAGGAGGATTTTTCATCATAACTCCTGCTGAGTTTTGATTAGAACAGAAAGGGCATAAAAAAAGCATTTGCTTTGGTGCTATTGTGTTATTTTAAAAATAGCACTATTCCACATAACTTTAGTATGTGATAAATATCTGACAAAGAATCCTTCCCAGCAAATGATTGTCTTCAGTGAAACTTTGTAATGAATCATGGACGGAGAGGAAATAGAACAGTTAAAGACCAGTGTCCTGAGGAGAATCTGTGAATGTCAGATTGTGTAAAAAGTGTTGTTGTTCTGTGCAAAATGTTCATATTTTGCTTGTTCTGACATCTAAGAATGATAATGATGCTTCGGGAATATCAATAACATGTTTCCTGACATTAAATGTAGTAAATGTAAAGGGATTTGTATTTGAGGCATCGCTGCAAAAAACACATTGTATATTTAAACAGCTGAAATTGGTCCAAACTGTCACCTCTCAGCTATGTAAGTGTTAGGACCTAAACACAGAGAAGATCCATTTCCCTAGACAGGGAAATGGATTTAATAAGAAAACAATCCAAAAACTTACAGGCAGCTGTGAACGGAGGTGAAAAGAAACTCAAAGGCCCAAGAACAAGAAAAAATCCAACAAGTCCAAAACATTCATCAAAACCAAAACTCCAGGCGAGACAGAATCCAAATACAGCCAAGTTATAAACTTATCTTACAAGTGACACAAAGGAAACACAAGAGAGGAGGCTGGAAATGTGTGGAGAGACATTAATACAGTATGACAAAACGACAAACTGGCGACTGAAAGGGGAAAAACACACAGACTAAATACACAGAGTGACAAGATAACAAGACAATAATAACAGAGGGAAAACAGACAAAGGCTGGACATGAAGCAAAAGACACAAGATGGAGAAAATAAATGTCAAACTAAAACAGAACCTTCAAAACCAAAACATATGAAACATATAAGCCTACATTGGTTGAATCGAATGATAAGTAACAGACCTGATTCTACCTGTTCCAATAATGCACAGCATCCGGGTTTATTAGATCAGGCTTCATTAGATTTGAATCCATTCATTTGTTTGCAAAAAATCAATTGACTTCATCACATTCATCCTTCATGCACTCTAAAATCATTATGCGTCCCCTCAAAGGTCATGTCATATTAAAATTAATTTCTTCCTTTTTACAGGTCTGTATGTCTTCATTTGTTCAGGCTCCCTTCGTGAGTCTAAATGAGCTCTTACCGACTTTACAGCAGTTATTTTAGTTATCGCTCTTATTGCTTTTAGCTCTTCCTCCCCAGCGTCTGAGTCATACCTAACCCTCTCAGATGGAGAGCAGATGTGATGTGAATAGAAACGATGTCTGAGGAAGGAGAGGTTATGTTGAGTGGAACATCCTGATCTGTGGGATATAGGTCTGTAGACCTACCTGTCCCCTATACAGTTACACACGACAAAATGAGAAATTTGTGTTTGTCTTTAAATATAGAAATATAGTTATATTCCAATGATGAAACGAAAACGGACATAAAACAGTTGTTTTTACTATTTACCAATCCAAGTATTTGAATGTTTGATTTAGAACATGTACGATGGAATAATTAGGGTCCGTATGAAAATTACCAGGGTTGGGAGGCTCTTAAGTCTTTGCATGCATACATTGCATGACCCTCCCCAAAATTATGAATATATTCATTGGACCTTATTTCCCTTTAGAAGAGAACACCTCATTCTGTAGCAACCTGAACAGGATTACAATATATTGGATCAATCAAACTTGTTCCAGCAGTGACAACGAATAAAAAGTCTAAGCATCAATCATTTTAGAAGCTGCCATTTAATCTAAACAGTCGTACATTTAAGAAGTGATCATATGTAAAATAACCACCATGTTAAAATGAATAGCCTGGTGAGAATGGCCCTCAGTAGAGATCCTACACATTTAGACTTTACCTTTAGCGACTAAATAAAGATCACCTCCTATGAAAACATATTTTGATCAAGCAGACAATGATTATTATTTTCTGGTTCTGAACCACATTATACACACTCATACATATCAACACCCGTTCATAAGACATTAGGGAAAATGTATCAGCAATGTCATGGGAAGTTATATACAGTTCCAGGATCTGCCACTCCATCGGGGTCTTCAGCTAAATGTGATCCCTTCTTTCCTGGCCCACGTCCCATCAAGTGTAACGAAGTCTGTCCTGCAACAAACAAACAGTGGAACAAATCAGTAGAAAAATAAAATCCCTTGTTAACCAGTGTCCTTTCAGTCTAGCGCCGTACAACATATAGCAAGGCATAAACAACGTATTTTATTTTTTTGTTTTGTTCATCTGACATCACTGTAAAATAATTACATCGTTGTGGTAAAGTAGAACCATTGTCTCTATTTGAGAACCGTTTGTGTTTATTTGTTTTGTTTTAACTCCACTCTGTTTGTTACAGTCTTTAATAGCAGAAGGTATGTCAGCTCACTTTACAGTAAACACTAATGAGTCAAGATTCAATATTGCTCAAGGGTTTATTGCAGAATACTAGACAGAGAGAGTTGCCAGGATGACTGTTTCTCAGTCTGCTGGTGAGACTCCTGGAAGTCCTGTATCTCCTACCTGAGGACAGGGGGGAGAACAAGTTGTTGTGGGGGTGAGATGTGTCCTTTTTGACCCTCAGGGGCTTCCTGAGGCACTGCTGGGTGTGCAGCTCCTGCAGGCTGAGCAGCTCACACCTGGTGATGTGCTGTGCAGAGCGCATCACTCTCCACAGCGCCTTGCGGTCTGCTTTGGTGCAGCTGCTGAACCAGGTGGTGAAGTAGCCTGTCAGAAGGCTCTCAATGGTGCCTCGGCACAAGTCCCAGAGGACTTGTGGTGTCAGTCCCAAGGTTTTTAGGCACCTGAGACCATAATGTTACAATACCCTCTGCTCCTGGGGGTCTTTTGAGTAGGGTCTTTAAACTCCATTCTAAATGCTGGTGTTTATGGTATGTTCACATTTTTTTGATTTAAAAAAATTAAGTGACACCATACTTATTTTATTGACAGTCTCATTTTGGGTGAGTGAGGGAAATAACACACTGGGTTTTAAAGTATTTAACCCACAAAAAGCAACTCACATTTTAGACACGGTGCTGCTAGTTTTTTAATATAATGCCAGCACTTTTACACCAGATCCCAGATCAGGACAACTGAGCTGGTGACAAACGGTGGGGGACATAAACAACACCCTCAAAAAGTGATGTGTTTGTGTGCACATTATTGTAAAAGTCTATTAAATACATGTGAGTTATGTTTTAAATTATATAAATTGTTTTCAAATCATTTATTGTGGTAAAACTCTGATGGTACAGAGACAAACATCTTCTCCTCTGGGTGGCTTCCATAAGCAGCCCTCTGCACACACATCACTTTTTGATGCAGGGCCACCACTGGAGGAGGTCTGGCTGAACCTGTGATCTTTCTGGTGAGGGGAAAAAATGCTCTGGCTTGTTTTTTATCTTTTTTTAAATCAATCACAAATGTCTGATGGTACTAAGCACAGGATTCAGAGATAAGTCTCATAAAACTGTCACACGCAGAAGGGAAGGAGAATTCTGACTGAAATAGTCAATATGGACGGTTTATACCCACAGCCAATTTCAGAAATTCCATCCTCATAAAAGTGGACCTTCTCATGATCAACTCAGAAAACAACATGGCTACCCTAATGATTGGTCATATCAATGGCCAATCATGTTTAAATCAATAAAGCTCAAGTAGACTAGTGGGCTAATATCTAATTTTGCAAATATATCACATATAACAGTAAATGACTTTGATTAAATGTTAAAATCAATGAAATAACGTTTGTAATATTCTACCACCAGACACAATGGAGGACGCCATGATTATGACATCAAGTCAGGTTAATCTCAGCGCTCAATTTCCACACAATTTTCCAAGCCAAAAATCCAACCCGACCACGCGTTCAAATCATTTTTGAGTCAGAGCTTGTATTTTCCCATTTTCCAATGTGTCCTGAATGCAACATCAGGTCGTCATCTGCATGTTGTCATGACTCTGTCCATCCTTTGAGCCACATCCCCACATCTCAATCAAGCATTACCTGCTCACCAGGTTCTGTCAGACGTTCCTGACGACAGTGTGGAAATTATGTAGGCGGGGTAAGGGTGTAGGGTAAGGGTGTATGGAGTAGTTTGATAAATGCCCAGTGGGTGGACGTGGGCAGGTGATTAGAGAAGCAGGTTGGAAAAGGTTTGAAAAGGTTTACTGCAGGGCATGAAGGTATGTCTGGATCTGCCGTGACACGGACTGAACAGGCCACAGAATGAATATTAGGAGTTTTGCCTCGAGTCCAGACACAAATGGTACCTTTATGAGCCACCGTTCAGCCCAGAGCTCATCTGTGTCTGCTTTATTTCCTTATTTTATTCATCCTTCAGTGGAAGACGAAACTAGACAGTCGTTGCTCTCACCTCACCAAAAGAAAAAAATTAATTAAGAATGTATTAATGAATTTCACAACCCCCCCCCCCCCCCCCCCCCCCCTTTTTTTTTGCCTAAGAGCAGTATTGTTGCCTTGGATACCATAAATCTAGCCCGCCTTAATTAGAGCCCCTTAATGAAGTTTTCTGATAATAGCAGTGAACATTGATTAAGGGAGGGAACGACAGAAAGTCAGATGTTGATGAAGGCTTATCAGTCGGCCCTGTTAGATAGAGGCTCTTTGTTTGTGTGTGTGTGTTTGTGAAAGAGGTAGAAAGTAGGATGGGAAAGAGGATATTCTTGTTTCTAAGAATAGATTGTGGATACAGTGATGAGACTCTCTCTCTCTCTCTCTCTCTCTCTGTGTGTGTGTGTGTGTGTGTGTCTCCAGGCATTCTGTGGATCATTCAGTGTTTAATCCATCGCTCCGCTGCCCTCGTCATTCCCAAGTGGTAACATCCACTATTCGCCAGCTCCCTAAGGGATGGGGTGAGAGACAGTGAGAAAGTGAGAGAGGGAAAAGTGAGGAAGAGAATATGGAATGGAGGAGGCAAAGAGACAAAGAAGGAAGAGGAGTAAAAACATGAACAAAGAAGGAAGAGGAGTAAAAACATGAACAGAGAAGGAAGAGGAGTAAAAACATGAACAAAGAAGGAAGAGGAGTAAAAACATGAACAAAGAAGGAAGAGGAGGTAGCTGCAGAGAGAGAGGCTGAAATGAGATAATCACAGAAACATGAAGAGCGAGTGAGTGAAAGGTTGAGTTGGAGGAAAGGCAGCAATAAGAGGAGGAGAGAAACAAAGAGAAATGGAGTGAGATAGTGAGGCAGACGGACGGAGGAGGGAGATGGAGCGATAGGATGGATCTCTGCTCAGTTCACTGGATTCCTTTCATGTTCCCGACTCATCATCTGCGCAAAGGGAATCAAAGATGAGATGAATAGCGTGATTCAGGGAGAGCGTGGGCGGATGGAGGGTGGTGGTGTGTGAGTGGATGCATGTGAGAGAATGAGTGTGTTGGTTTTTCTTAGTTTGTACAGTGCTTTCCATCCTATATTTGTGCTGCTTTGAACTTGTATTTGATGTCTCCTACAAAGTGTTTTAATACTACAAAATGTGCTTGTCATAATTTATGGAGTTAATATAACTGCTTCTTGGATTGTGTTTAGAAGAGACAATATTTGATCTCCTCTCATTGTGGTGTTTTTAACTGCACAGGAGTCCCAGAGAGGAGGCTGGGGCCACACAAAGCACCGCTGGGTTCAGGCGTTATAAAGGGGCAGTTCACCCCGAAAGCAACAATACATATTCTTCAGCTTACCGGTACAGATATTCATATATTTATTCATGCTTCTCTGAAATATAACGGAGCATTTGAAAAAGCCAACATCAATGTGGCAAGAATTGTTACCCGAGATAATCCACAGACCTTGTCCAGTTTCACGCGGGAACTATTTTCTTTCTGTATCATGGCTCAAAGTGATGCTCATATCTACTCCTGGATGAGAGGCTGGTTAACTTAAGTAAGGATCATCCCGCCCTGTAACAAACACAAGCCTCTTGTCCATGAGTAGATAAATGATGTCATTTGGTAGAACGAGAATCGTTAATGAAGATCTGTGGGTCATCTTGAGCAGCCGGGTCACAATTTCTGGAAAAGAGACACTACTGTTGACTTTTTATTATATTTGAAGGACATCTCTATTCTTGATATCTCCAAAATGTGGCAACTCACAACAAAACATAACACAACAGGTAAGAGGACAAATATATATATATATTTATTGCCTATATATAACATCTGACAGTCATCAAAACTCAAAAACCAGTGCTGCTAACGTAGCTCTCATTTTAAGCCCCATACTGGTTGGTACTGGTTTGCTGTTTGAATTGCAGGCATAAGCAGCTCAGTGAGGTTACAGCAGTGTTTGGTCATAAATCCTTCAACACTGTTCAAAACTCTGAACCCTAGGGCTGTACTACTGCTGCTACTGCAGGCTTTCTATTGTCCATAATGTCCACACTGCTGACAGGTGATGGCTGCATCTATATGTTGGAACGGTGGGTGAATGTCCTGGGGCAGGTCATAGATATTTTACAGATTTTAGGTGCAGAATGCGTTAATTTTCTGTGGAGAATTCTTGTCAGCCTGAACCAGGTGCACAATTTTTCTTGGATAAAAGGTTTGAGCAGGATTTCAAATAGATTGGATAAAGGATCCAAGGATCAGGCTTAGCTAAGCTCTAGTTTGACTATATATGTTTTTGTGCATTTTAACTCTGATGAAGACAATGGTGAGAATAGGATAGTCGAACAAAGTGTCTGCACTGCAAAGTGTCTGCAAAGTGTTCTCTTTAACCAATCAGTGGTCTGTAATGTTTCATGTGACCTGTTAGTACCTGCTCAGTACTAGGTACCAGGTACTTTTTACCTAATTGAAAACCAAAGAAGGCGAGTTGAGTAGAGTCGGTACTACGCAGTGGAAATGCAGCAATAGTAACTTAGTAATGGTAGATTTAAAGATGAATGTGATTTTAATGGCTGCCTATGGAGGTGAAGCAGGGGATAAACAGAATGGGATCTGCCTTCACTCACGTTACAGTCTTTTTCTGAAGAGGCTGTGGATTAATGGCTACTGTACATCTTAATTAATGTAGGCAAATATATTCTGCTGCAGCAGTACGGGTCGCCTTTGAGGCGACTCAACCAGTCTTGGCTATCATGGTTACTGAAAAGGTCAGCCTTATCCTTCAAGTCTGTGGCTACTTAGTTTTATTTATAAAACCAAAATCTTAACTTTATCAGAGCATGAAATGACACCAAATATCCTAAAAGAAGAAATGAGAAAGACTTTAACTAACCAAACCTATTATTTCTCTCAGCAGCTCATACAAGATACTCTTGGTTATAGCAAGTTTTGCAACTATCAATAGTAAATTAAAACGTTTGTTTACACATTTTCATCTTGCATTCATCATTTTTCACCACGTTCACAGAGCAACAGGATGAAGAAATGCTTTGGTATGGGTGTTTGTACTGACAGATCGATGAGCCTTTTTCGTCTCTCCTGTTGTATTTAAAACAGCTCCTGATTTTTTTGCTCTAAATCAGATCTTATTTTGTAGGGCAAAGACATTCAGACAGAGCGAAAGGATGAAAAAAGACAAAGAGGCAACCAAAGAATATTTGTTTCCTCCTCTTTTTCCCACCTGCCCACCATCTCTCTCATCACTCTCTCCTCTTCTCCTCACCTTTCACTCCACACATCATCCCCTTTTCATCAGTCTCTATCTGGCAGCTTAACCCAGATGGCTATACATGCTCACACACACAAACACACACACACACACACACACACACACACACACACACACAGACTTTACAGCTACAATAAAGAAAAGCATCCACTCTTACCTCTGCACACACAAACACTCCCTCCCTCCCTCCCTCCGTTTGGCACAAAACTTCTTTCTCATTTTAAAAAATCTTGTCTTCAGAGATGCCGTCATGTCTTCCTTTATATTACCTGCTGTCTCACCCTCTCTGTCTCCATTCATCCGTCTCAACCTGGCACACTAGATTATATATCTGCTCTTGTCAGACCAGGAAACATCTTCACTCCGGTTATAAATTTCATTTCCTGTCCATCCATCCACACAGACATCCCTCCTCACCATCCAGAGGTTTCCTTGAGCCTCTATCCGTCCATCTCTGCAGACATAAATCTACCATTATAGCTTATTTTCCTATTTTACACATAGATCTTTCTCTCACACCTATACTTTTTTCCTCAGCTCTTTGCTGTAACCCTGTCACTTAAACCTGAATCATTTATCCACACTCACATCATGCATGGAGACGGTTCATGTCACGAATGTTAGTAATGTTCTGCTTAAATATGCCTATGTTAGATTTAAGTCATTATTTTCAGAGACACAGTCTATCTGTTAACACAGTATTTTTATTTATTTTTATTTTATGTTATTCATTTATTTATATTTTTTAAATTAAAAAAAAAGAATTAACACTTTTCAAAAATCCTTTTATTGTTACATTTTAAACTGTAACTTTGGCATTTTGTAACCTGGATCCTATTTTTGTATGTTTTGTGTCTAATTGTCTGATGGGGACAACAATTTATGAAATTTGCTCAATATTGAACACTTTAACTGGCTGCTGGAAAATGGTCTGCAATGTTACCCTTGGAGGGAACTGTGCCCCGCCGAAGTACAGTACATACAGCTACATGCTAGTTTTAGCCACTGACAGGCTCACACTTTTATTTGAAGTATCTGACAACAGACTTTCTACACAGACCTACAGAGACAGCTGAGACCTTTTTGTTAAAGAACAAAAATCCTTTTGTTTAACTAGAAACAGCCACTCATAAAGCCACCACACTTGTAGAAAGACAAATTTTATTGCTGTAAAACACAGTTCGTCTATAAAAGAATTCAATAAATCATTCCCAGAATCACCAAAACACAGAACAATAGAGCTCAGGTTAAATAAGATGGTTCATGTAGGAAAATACCTCAGAGATGCACAGAAAAGGTCAAATGAGGTCAAAACTCTATGAATACATTGGTAGCACATAAAATACCTTTATTATAAGACCAATGTGTTTCAGCTTGTGATCAGGGTCAGAAATACATTGACCTCTGTAAACATTTTGCACGCCTCTCATCCTAAAGCCTTCGTCAGTTGTGAGAAAACTCGCCAATGAGACATCTTCAAATGAAAAAAGACATTCAGTTGCTTTCTATTTAACCTCTGAGAATTCCCAACATGTTTATCCTCCTCAGTAAAGAAACTTAACAGTAGAAGAAAAAGAAGAGTAACAAAGCGGAAGTAAGGGACGGAGAACAACACAGGAAGCCTCTTAAATGAGAGGTGAAATGTCTTCAAGCTAAAAAGATGTTGCTTCCACATAACCTCTTACCTGCCCTGGATGAACACAAACATTACAATTTATAGTTTTTCTCTAGTCCTCCTTCCACCTTTGTGAATATGCTGAAGGATATTGTTGTTCTATATTTTTCTATATTTCTTATTATGAACAAATCCCATGAAAAGGAGCACAAGTTCAACTTCTTTCCATTTGCCTCTACCTGTATGTAGCTCTCAGCTCTAAGCTCATTGGGTTTGAGTGAAAATTGTTATAAAGAGGTCAAAGATATACATTATAAGTAATTTTATAAAAGACATGCATACTTTACATTTTGATAAGCACCACTCAAACAGGAGTAAATAGTAGATGTGTTAGGATCTATTTTCAGCTGTGGATTAATATCTGAGTAACTTTAAAAATGCATATTTTTAAGAACACAATATTTTCCTTTCACTTGTCCTAATCTACTGAAACAAACAAACATGTGATTCACTGAAATGACTTTTTTAAGTACCCACAACCAAAACATGTTAAATCATGAATAGTCATAACATAGAAATAACAGTCATTGGTGCATTTAAAACCATTGGTGCATTTCAGAGTAAACCATGATGTTGGTGAGATTTTTCTCTGCATGATTGAAAAAGACCTGGTCAAGGTGATAATTTACCGGGTCTAATTAATGTCCTACTGAAACAACTGATGATGTCACGACTTCCACAAAACTTACTGACCAGGCAGTCAGGATGCTGATGATGCTGATGGTCTGAACTCTGCACGTGTAGCACAGATGTTACAGATGTTATGGCTCATTGCACAGTGGAGGCAGATTACATTTAGTGACAAGTCCAGATTTAACTTGTACACAGCTGGTGGTCGTAGGCGTGTGTATATTTGTAGTGGGGAACGCTATCTTGCAGCATACATCCAGGAAGTAGTCTTATCCATTCCATGCACAGGAGGTGTGAAGCAGTGATAAATGCTGGAGGTGGTCACATGAGGTACTGACTGTTCTCTGTCTCACCATCCACACTTTTTGACTTGTAAACACTAAGACAACAACCAATAATTTGTAGAAGACTGATTTTTCTATACCATCAAAGTGTGAATAAAGCTGTGAACCATAATTTATTTTTGATATTTAATATTTAATATGAACATGACTGTATGAAATCCTCCAGTTTGTCTCTAACTAGAAAACACATGGTCAAAATACAGCCTCAGGAACCGGCTTACAACATCTTCAATGAGGAAAAAACAATGATCCCCAACAACTGTGATAAAGGGAACATTATGTTAATGACTTTCATTGTCTTTTAATTACATTGGATTAAAGATGACTTCCTCACTCACCTAAAGTCACAAATTTAGTGGTTGTGAAGAAAGAGATGTGGGTAAGGTTGAATGCTTCAAAAAGAGTAAAGTTGAGCTTCTTCTTCTTCAAGCTTCCTCTAAATGTTTCATCAGAATCGGTTCTTCAAACACAGCATGTTTGAGACGTCATGAGAGAATCGCTGTGTCCAAGAATACAAATTTCCTTTGCCGACTATTTTAAGGATTATCACAAATTGAGAGAAAGAGAAGAACAAGTTCTGAATCTGTTTTCCAACTTTATTGCCAGGCAGAATAATTGTACAAAGCAGTCAGCTGTCCAAGAACCTGGAACGAATCACCCCATTGGTTAGTTTATTTACCCCTGAACCAGCAGATATAGTGTCAGCAATGATATCCACCAGTCATCAATATATTACATTCAACTGATGCTGTTGTCACCTCCACATGAATGTTAATGAATGAGTTTTCAACTTCGTATTAACGTTTCCTGGGGTCATTTGACATGTGTTTGGCATTATTCAGCCTGTAAGAACTGTATTTGTGTAGTGATGTATTTGCTTTTATTGTTCATTTTGTCCTTTCTCTACTTCACCATATTAGATTTGAATGATACAATGACAGTGAGGTGAATGTGCTCAATTTCAACTTGAAGCATGCAAGATGAACATAGTTACTGAGTCAGCAGTTTAGCCTTTGTATCAATTAAAGTGAGTCTGTGTCATTCTGTGGTTAAGCTTTGATTGGGTTTGGCACAAAAACAACTTGGTTTTATTTGAGGGAAATATTGTGATTTTGGTTGAAATGACTGCTAAGTCTAGGCATCTATGTTGTCATGGTTCAGATAATTGAATGATTGGTCTGGGTCTTGGTCTGGGTTCAAATCCACCTGAGGGCCTGGGACTGTAGTCTCCATGCTCTCCCTGTGTCTGTGTGGGTTCCCTCCAGCTTCCTCCCTCCACCAAAAACATGCAAATTACGGTGAATTAGTGACTCTAAATTGACCGTAGGCATCGATGTGAGTGTGAATGGTTGTGAGTCTGTCTTTGTGTGGCCCTGTGATGAACTGGTGACTTGTCCAGTGTGAACCCCGCCTCCTGCCCAAAGTCAGCTGGGATAGGCTAGGAAGCAGGAGACACTGTGTCCAATAATGCAATAGATAATAGATATTAGATAAGGAGTGTTTTCATGTCTTTAAACACTTCTAGAATACATTTTCATTTCATGTAGGGTTGTCTCATTAATTTTGTTGACTAGAACTGGAACGAGTTGTGTGTGCACAAAAAGCACTGCACTGCAGTTTCTACACAGACACACAAAGTAAAGGTGAATGTCAGCTCTGTACCTCATTGTCACTGGTTCATCACTAAGGTATTGGAGCAAAATCAACACAACAACGAATGTGCAATCTTAGACTTGGTGTCTTGTTTCTTCCTGCCCTTTGTTCTTAGACTTCTTTAGGCTCTTATGCAGTGAACACAAATAGTTCTAATCCCCTGAAGGACCTTTTTTTCACTGATTAAGGTCATTCAGGTGTTGGTCCTCTGCCTGTTCTATGGGTAAATAACATCCTCCTGGGTCGTGTTGTTGTTGCCTCACATGATAAATTACGAATGTTTTTCCGAGAATTCTTTTGTATGGTGTCACATATGTGGCCCACCTCTCAGGAGACTACAGCCCATTTTATCACTTCTTAAATGAGAACAGGAAATGCACTGAGCCACATTCACCTACAAGGCTCTGCTTTTGAAGCTGAGTCTGAATTTAAATCCAGTAATTATGAGATTACCATACCATAAGGGATTACTGACACGCACACGCTAGTTTTAATACTACACACGTAAATTAGGATGTAGCAGCAGCACATTGAAAGGGACTGTCTCAATCATTTTAGTGTTTGTTTGTTTTTACAATCCCATTTCCTGTTGTTGTTTGTGACTGTTTGTGCTGTATTGTATGTGTTACTGGTGGACAGCTGAATATGAAAACACACAGTTGATATTTCCAGTGATTTTGCTCATGTTCTGTTCATGTTTTTTTTCCACACCAATTTGTTCACTATTCTTTTGGATCCATGGGGACAGAGAGTTTTCTCACTTTTGCACTTCACTTTTTTCTTCTTCGTTGTTTTGCGTACACATTTGTCATGCCTTGCTTTAATTGTAGCTACACTGCCCTCAGCCATTTCCGGTGATGTTGCGCCATTTTGTCCGTCTCGACAGCATCTGTAAGCTCTCTGAAAAGTTACCCAAATACCTAAGAAATGAACGCAGAAGACGTACGGAAGGCTCCGTCTGTATCCATATCCGTCTTTAACATAGAGCATAAATGGGCCTTAAGTTTGAAGTTTGCTCATCACTCCCCAATACCTCTATGTAAACATGTATGCGGGGAGTGATAAAAGTCAGAGCCTGGATGCCAAACCCACATTGCTGTATGTTCTGCTGCTGTGATAATACACTCATGAGTTATCTGACTGAAATACAGAAAATAAGACTTGTACTGTACTGTACTGTTGTACTTATACTTATACTGCCATACTAGAACTGCATAGCTCCACACTACAATGCAGTAATAATGCTGCTTCTTCATCCACTTGTGGCTGCTGCTTGTTTCTCTTGGGACTGAGCCTGAATCTTTTAGCATGTTAACATGTAATTAGCCTTTCAGTGCATGTTCAAGGCTCCTCTACATTCTGGATTTAGGCCATTGGACACACTGAAGTGTAAACAGGAAGCTGTGCTTTCAACAAACTCATGCAGCTAACATCAGCTAGCTGCAGCTGATAAAATCTGTTATTTCAGTTGATAGGTGCCAGCTGGAAATGAAAGATGTTTTTGATGTCCTCAGCTTAAATCAAGGACCCACATGTTCTGTTGTGAGAGCAGAATGCTTTACAGGCGTAGCAGCAGTGAGGGGGACGAGACGAAACCAGTGATCAGCTGTCCGGTTCCTCCGGGTTACAGAAAACACTGCTTTGGAGCATTTAGTCGATGTAAGATGCAGGTTTGGTGGGTGTTTAAAGCAGTAAATAAAAGAGATTCAGTGACTAAATCTGTATTACATTTTATGATTGAAAAGAAGGCTTTCATCTGCATCATTATATCATGGACTATTATCTGTTATTACTAAATATAGCACAATAGATGTTGCCTTAAAATCCATCCTCCTTCAAGATCTCTGTCTTCACTTTTTCCACCTTTTTGTTTTCCTCTCTTACTCCCCCGCTTCCTCCCAGGCTTTCAAGTGGGCTCAGCTGAGTGCTGTCACGCTCTGTCACTCCTTTATTTCATCACTCCATCATTCTTTTTGCCCCTCTGAAGATCTGGGAATTCATCTGTCCATCCATTTGTCTGCTCCCTTTAGCTTGACAGGTGGAAATGACGTGGACTGACAGCGAGGAGAGAGAAAGGGAGGCGAGGGGGGTGAGGAAGAGACAGACAGGGTAGATACTTGTGGGAATGACTGAAAGGCATTTAAGCCAAAGAGAGACAACAAACAAAAAGAAGGGTGATGAAAGTGCTATGAAAAGAGACGATGGAGATAGATGTTAAGAATTGGCACACATGTACACTTCTCTTCGTTTTCAGCATTGTCCATGACAACAAATGTTTACCTATAACACTTTAAGGTGGACATATAAGGTAACCTTGTGAATCTGGTAACAGAAGGCTCCATGGAAACACAACCACGTCAGTATGAGATGACCAGAGCAACTGCAAAACAAGAGAACGGATGGAGGTCAGGGGTCGGCTGGTGAGTCACCAGACTTCCACCCAGGATATTAGAGTTTGTCGAATGTGAAAGCAAACACACATCACTGATCTTTTGCTAATCCTAAAACTTAAAGTGCCATTGTAAATGCAATGCACATGTTCAAAAGACTTTTGTCGGATCCCAGATGCCAAAGGGAGCATCTCATCCACAAGGGTGTGGCAGAGCATCATGGTGTGAACATGTTGAAATGTTTTATTTTAGACTCCATAAATTTACCATAAAATGGACAAAATAAAAGTTTGAATTCCTTTGAGGAATTCATTGCACAGCATTCAAACCGAAAAACAAAAGAAAAGGGGTTGTGCTTGTGTTGCTTCGGCTACTAGGAGGATAATGACTTATGATTCAGGAAGTCCAATTTTGGAGATTCTTATCAGACACATTTCAGCATTTATAATATTATGAGACAGGATTTCACAGCTCTGGAAAATAATCTTCTTGTAAATAACTTTATCCTGATCTTGAGGTAAATGGCAGGTAAATGCAGCACCTGGATGATGTCACAGCTGTGAACGTTGAGCCCAAAGACTAAGCCACCATGTGTTGGTGCCGTCTCTGTGTTGCATGAGTCGTATCATTCAATTTGTTTTTTGTCTGTTTTTGTTTTTTTCACACTGCGCTGTTTTCAGCCTGAATATGGCTTCAGGAGTATGTTGAAGTTTTATGACATTAATAGTTTGACCATAGAGGTAGTAGATCAAAAAAAAATCTATATATATAAAAACTGATGTCAGTTTAGTGACATCAGTTACACCCAACTGTAATGTCCACATTTGGCTCACAAAAAAAAATATATATATGTATATATATTTTACCCATAATTATCCCTCTGATCCTCTGGTTTACTTGTTTACCTTGTAATGGGTTTTTTTTAAATTGTATTTACACATTTGGGCTTAACAATAACTTTCCTGTTTGTTTTCTTTCGCTGTCCATATCACATTTCAAAGATTTCAGACGATAGCAGGCTGCTTTGATTCACTGAATTATTTTGTTTCTTTATTTTATTATTTTGTTATTTAAACCGGTATTAAATTCTGCCAGGGTCAAAGGTCATAAAGCCCGAGGCAAAAATTACACATGAAATCTGACACGCTGCCTTTGAGACTAAAACACAGGACAGAAATGCAGACAAAACCTTCTTTATATTCTGCCCATCTTCTCCTGAATGTCCCCTGTGGGCCACTGTAGATTATTCATCATAACTTAGGGTGAGTCCTTCCAACTCACTCTGGGTGTTAAAAAAAGGAAATGCTTTATGAGGAGGAAACAAACTGTTTGCACCCTGGAGCCGAGGAATATATCTCTGTTAATGTGATTCTACAGGATATGACAGGGGCGATTCTAGGATCAGAGCTTTAGGGGGCCCAGCTCCCATGAATAAAATGTGTTTCTTTGTCAGTTTAACAGTTTCACTTTAACAATCTTGGCTTCTGTCTCCTCTCTCATCAACTTCATCCTCTTCTCTCACTCTCTGCGTTGACTATCAAACACAAACACATTTTATGCAGCTGGAAAATGACAATCTGATAATCAATAAAGTATTTATGATGAAAATAAATCAAAGAGGAGGTTGGGAGAATCCGCATTTGATAACAGTATTATCAGAACACTGCTTAGTAATGTGAAATCACAGTGGACTCCACTGCAATGAATGTGTTGACTTGTCATTATAAGTGTGTGATCTTGACTAACTGTCCACTGTCTCTCCTGGTTCTTCAGGGATATATAGACTGTACATCCATACTGTCATAACAGAGATATTTATAATAGAATGTGACCAGCATTGGAGATAATCTATTTCAGTTTTTAACAATATTCACCTGAACCTAGTTGTTTTACTGATAGGGCAAAAAATTATATCCTTCTGTGGAAAATCCAACATTATGCATGTAATTGAAAATGTGCTTTAGCATAGCCGACATCTTTACTGCCACCAAATTCATGCTGCATCTTAAACAGAACAAAACAGGAAGAAGTAACAAGAAATTAGGTGACGAACTGTTGTCATGTAGCACTAAGACTAAGCCCCGCCCACAATGGTAGAGAGAATATATGACCTCACTGTGCTGAAATGAAACAAGTGCACATAACTAAAATGACAATGAATAAAATGTCTTGTTTTTCTCAGGCTTTGGGGAATAATTAAAAATTCATTAGAATCATTAATGCTGTGGTGCTGAGAGGAGATTTAGGTGTGATTGAGCACGATTAAAATCAAATCACCGATGGTGCA
This sequence comes from Chaunax sp. Z400, assembly GCA_037577475.1. Lineage (NCBI taxonomy): Eukaryota > Metazoa > Chordata > Actinopteri > Lophiiformes > Chaunacidae > Chaunax > Chaunax sp. Z400. Next base: position 1,994,027 of record CM075200.1, on the reverse strand, counting down.
TGGTGATTCAGAATTAACCATCGGTGACTGACCTCATCAACTTACCAATACATACGGTGATAAGTATTCATTGGTCAGACATCCCCCTAGAGAAGACAACGTCCTTTACACTCAGACTCAGAGGGTAAAAATGTCCTCTGGAACAAGGTGTACTTTCTTACCCTTATAAAGGTCTTTTAAAAGTCCTGCAGGAAGAGACGGAGAGAAAAAGAGTGACCACCGATCTGTAGAGAGAGAAACACAGGCAGCAGTTTGTACCTGTTTTTGACAGATGAGGGGTGAGAGGCAGAGAGAGTGGGCAAGCGGACGGTCCCATGGCCTTAGTGCACTGCCTTGTGGGTAATGACCACTGAAGCATAGCGATCTGGTTGTCATTCCCAGGGGTCCAGCTCCATTAGAGAGAAGGGAAATAGGCTATCTGTGTGTTTGTGTGTGAGACGATGGCGTGAAGCTATGTGTTTGTAACCTATACATGTGTTGGTAACCTATACATGTGTTTGTAACCTATACATGTGTTTGTAACCTATACATGTGTTTGTAACCTATACATGTGTTGGTAACTTATACATGTGTTGGTAACTTATACATGCGTATGTAACCTATACATGCGTTTGTAACCTATACATGTGTTTGTAACCTATACATGTGTTTGTAACCTATACATGTGTTGGTAACCTATACATGTGTTGGTAACCTATACATGTGTTTGTAACCTATACATGTGTTGGTAACCTATACATGTGTTTGTAACCTATACATGTGTTTGTAACCTATACATGTGTTGGTAACCTATACATGTGTTTGTAACCTATACATGTGTTGGTAACCTATACATGTGTTGGTAACCTATACATGTGTTTGTAACCTATACATGTGTTGGTAACCTATACATGTGTTTGTAACCTATACATGTGTTTGTAACCTATACATGTGTTGGTAACCTATACATGTGTTTGTAACCTATACATGTGTTTGTAACCTATACATGTGTTGGTAACCTATACATGTGTTTGTAACCTATACATGTGTTTGTAACCTATACATGTGTTGGTAACCTATACATGTGTTTGTAACCTATACATGTGTTTGTAACCTATACATGTGTTTGTAATCTATACATGTGTTGGTAACTTATACATGCGTATGTAACCTATACATGCATTTGTAATCTATACGTGCGTTTGTAACCTATACATGTGTTTGTAACCTATACGTGCGTTTGTAACCTATACATGTGTTTGTAACCTATACATGTGTTTGTAACCTATACGTGCGTTTGTAACCTATACATGTGTTTGTAACCTATACATGTGTTTGTAACCTATACATGTGTTTGTCAGAGACAGAGAGAGATATATGTTTTTTCCCATTAGGGAATAACCTATAACATGCTTGTGTGTGTGTGTGTGTGTGTCTGTGTGTGTGAGAGTGACAGGCTTGTCCATTAGGAGCTAGGAGCAGTAATGTGGTCTTGGTTTTAGAGATAATCACACAGCTCTCTTTCAACTCCCCTTCATTCATTTCTTTTTTCCTTCCCTGTCCATCTCTCGCTTTATCTTTCTTTCTCTCTTCATTTTATCTCTGTCTCTCTGCCCCTTTCTCTCACTGTTCCCTCGCTTCGGGCTGAAATTACTCATCTTTTTTTTGCCTTAATGTGACACAAGTTGATTTTTTTCAGGGCTGTATGAACACAAAAATCTGATGTTTTCCAATCAGATTTGAGTCACTTCCACATGTAGTCCTAGATCGGATACATATCTGATACATGGACATGTGAAATGAATGTGAACAGTCAGATCTGAATGTGTTTGGCTTTTTGCATATAAACAACCAGAGAGGAGAGCTGATAACGACAACTTGTTGACTTGTCTTATAAAGGACATTTTTAATTGCTTGCGACACCGATGACCGAGATTAGAACTAAAGTTCACTGAAATGACGAATGTGGACTTTGGTTATTAGATTTGGTTATCAAGATAACCAAATCTAATCTGAGCATAAAACTGTAATTAAACAATGAGGTTTGTGACATGAACGTAGCCTGAGACTTCTTCAGCAGTCCATCTTTCTCTCTCTCTCTCTCTCTTTCTCTCTCTCTCTCTCACACACACACATACACAGATCTTTATCAGCAACCTGTGTGGAAGGAGCTACTTTTCTTTTTGACAGAGGGTTAATGGGACTCTCTCTCTCTCTCTCTCTCTCTCTCTCTCTCTATCTCGTCAGGACAATTACCCACCTGTTGCATCTCTATTTCTTTCTCTCTCCCTCTGTCCCCCCCTCTCTCTCTCACACACACACACACGTCCAACACCATAAAGTGGCACCACAGCAATCATAGCCTATCACAGCCCTTGTTCTTATTTCATTGTATGTTTGTGTGTGTGTGTGTGTGTGTGTGTGTGTGTGTGTGTGTGTGTGTGTGTGTGTGTGTGTGTGTGTGTGTGTGTGTGCCATGTGTGTATAACCTCCCATCACACACTCACACATGCACACACATCTATATTTGCAGACCATGTTGATTTTCAGTAAGGAAAAAGCGAGCTTAAATCGAGTCTGTCTGTCTGGAGAGCAACTTTGAGAGAGAGGGTGAGAGAAAGGGTGAGGGTGAGTGAGAGCTTTAATGCAATTCAGAGTTGATATAGTGAGACTGTCCTCTGTGCCACATAATAGGTTATAGTGCTTTCCATTTAAATCAAGGCTTCAGTTTATTTGAATTAAACCAAATCCAATCAGAGGCAGACTGTGGGGAAATCACCTCTGTGTATAGATTGGACACACACGGACACACACATACACACAGGCACACACACACAATTCAGTATGTACATAGGTTTGAGTCCAAAGCCTTTATGGAGGACAATACTGTGTTCTTTTGCGCCTCTTGCTGAGCGGTGTGTGATGACACAAATAGTTTTATACAATCCATTTGCATTACAAAATAACTTCTTTTTCAGAAATGAAATGCCGCCTGTATTATGTTTTTTTTATTTAAAAAAATCAAATCAGTATGATCAGGTAACATTTATTGTATCAGCAAAATGTTTCCTTTCAACATTTTTCACTTGTTTTCCATCAACATGTGAAATAAGAAACACACTGCTGAATATCTGTTTCTCCAGTTACAGGATGTGATCTTATTGTCCAGATATTATACAGTCATTATAGGTGAAATACTGCCTAAAAATGCAATATATATCCCATAGCCTATACATTTCTAAATAAAAAAAATTCTATTGACAAGTGTAAGTGGATTTTGGAATTCATGTTTCCGCAGGATACTTTTTATAGTTATAATATTAGCAGTTCAATAAAGTGTTTCCTGGAAAAGAGGAATAGTTGTTAGAGAGCTTGTTTAACATTGTTGTAATTATGCTTAGTCAGCTCAGAACTCTTGGTTTAGAGAGGGGAAAATATTAATTAAGTATTTAAAAAGTCAGTTCTGCCTTTGACGCTTTGATTTCAACAATATTTGTATATAAATATATAAAATATGTTATCTTCTCACCCCTCTGCTGATGGAAAGTCGTTAGATGTTTCTTAGTCTATGAAACATTTCTGGAATTTCACAGCAAAACAGGATTGCAGCATTCTGCTGAACAACTTTTTTTTTAAATGTAAAAATAAAATGACTCCATGCAGCTAATACAATGGCTTCATACGAAAGTGTCGCACACACGTACATGTTTGTACACCTACTTCAGATGGGATGATTTCGACTCAAAAAATAGAGTAAATAACGTCTTTTCAGATCTGATTGTGGATCATGGATTCCAGAGGTGTAGATTAAACTGTGCCATATAAATATATACGTATATATATATATATATATATATATATATATATATATATACGTATATATTTATTTATTTATTAATTTTTTTGGGATTATCAACACACCTGTTGTGTCATTTCCTGTTTACTAGTTTGTTGTTCCTGATCAAAAATGGCCGCTCCACTTAAGCTGATTATAAATCCATAATAATACAAATATTATCACCTAATGTTGTGTTTTATCTTTCTATCAACTCAAGTTCTTGTGAATAAAACACATTTTGAACTTCCATTTGTTATTTATAGCCTGTAGGCCTCATTGACCAGAGCTCATATCACTCGGCCATCGTGCTGCTACTGAATGAACTGTGAACAAGGCTTCAAACAAAGTCGGAATCAAAAGATACCAAAATCCTCCATAGAGCTGAGGGGATATGAAGAGTTGGGTGTTAATTCTGTGCGTTCGAGCTGCACCTCTCATATTACACATAATTTTATTCAGCGTTGACATCAAAATATTGATTAGTGAATATTTAACCAAAACATTTGTGTTTTAGAAGTCTTCCTGCATGATAAAAAATAGAGCAATTATTTCAAGCATATCTCATTTCTTGTGTTAGACTGGATTGGTTTTTGTCTGTCATTTTATTTTGTGTCCTCCAGAGCAGAAGAAATACTCGCTGTGACTTTTAAAATTGTAAATGAGATATCTTCAGTTTAACGACGAACGTGTCTCTTGCTGCTGGATCACTTATTGGTGGCATGACAGAGACACACTCTGTGGGTTGTGTTTTTATATTTCCCTGAGTGACACAGAGCATTTGAAAGGAACAGAACCCATTTAAAAAGTGATTGATGGCATGAATATAAATCACTTCAGCTGCTCAGTCTACTTAAAAAAACTATGTGTGAATAACCTTAAGGGTGCAATCATCTGTTTTTCAAATAACGAATTTCTGGGAGCACCATTTTTACAAAATGGTCAAAGTATTTTGACTTCAATGCCATGTGGAAAAAAAAAACTCATGAAGAATCCATGCCAATTATAATAAAGTTGCACAGTTCATGTTTAAGCCTTTGCATGAGAAATTCTCACAGAAGCCATTGAAAGCACTTGACCTGGAGCTCAATCAGATGTTTTAATGAAAGGAGGAAATGCTCACTTGCTTATTCAATCAGGCTAGTTTTATTTTTCCAAAGAGCAGTCATAGTTTTGCTGTTACCTCATAGTTGGGCAATGCTTTTTAACATCTGATGCTTTCCCCTCACATATTGCACAGATTATCTGTTCTCTTCTATGTGACCACACGACCACTTATGGTTAATATGTGTGTAAAGTATAGTTTACCAGAAATGTACCTCTTCATCCAACCTTCTGCAGTTAATATCAGATGATAATTGCTGCCCTCATCCTCCTCAACCCTTCCTCCTCCATTCAGCTCCTTTCTGGTACTATGTGACCGTATGAGGCCCTGTTCACACGACACCATTTCAGCTGAGAACGGAGAAGTTTTTTCTTTGCGTTTTCAAAACTTTTTGCGTTCACACGGCATTGTTTCCTGTACACACCGATCTACGAAAACCATTGAAAACGCTGTAGTCTGTGTGCCAAGGCAGTAGATTGTGGTGTAACTTTTCTAAATAAACACCGCAGAATAAAATCATAGAGGTTGTTCAGTGTATCTACACTGGAGGAGCGTTAATAAACTCAACAGAGTCTGCAGCACAAACAGAACCGGACAGTCCGACGTTGTATTTTTGTTGTTGTTATGTCCATAGTAGGCTGTTTGCTGTCTATGTTTGTGACACAGGCTGGCAGGAACCGTAATAGGCAAACATGAAGCTTGGCTGTGTCGTCATTGTTTTCAGCCAGAGTTGTGTTTTTTTACGACAATGGTAGGGTGGCATTTTGAAACGTTTCCACTCTGGAGCCCATTTTCAAAAGTTTTCAGTTTCAGTCCCCGAAAATGTGAATCATATTTATGGACGGCCAAAACGCAACACAAGGTACCACAGTATAGAAATATTGTGACGGATAAAGTAATGCACGCATATTGTTATTAATTAAAAGTACTCACTATATGCCTATTGGCCTATTTAAGAAGAAAGTAGGTCATATTATTGGGTTATAGTTTTTGGTGTATTAATGTGAGCCACATTTATCTTTTACCACCCGGGGATTAATAACATCTTATCTTTGTGTAACTTTACATCTCAATCTATTTTTCATTATATTCTGAACAGTTCATCTGAATATGCTAAAGTAACTCATGAAGTTATGAAATACATGGAGTGAGAAAGAGCCATAAAAATGAAAAACACAACACTTGAGTTTCTGTCTGAGTAATGTAAAGAAAAAATAATAGAATAGCTTTGAAAAATAAATTATATATGTGCCTCTGCTGGGGAGCATTCAAAGGCCTGAAATACTTGTATCTTGCCTTGCAATTAATAATGAGAAACAAGTCATAAGGGAGCTCTTAGTAAAGCTGTGGCGAGATTCATTTTTTCTTACTTCGGCGAAAAAGCTATTTATCACCGCGGGATGGCGGTTAACCGCTGCTGCCATCACCCCATCAGAACGGTTTCTTTTAAAAGCAACAAACAACAAATGCAGCTTGTAAATGAACATGGAGCATTTATTCTCCAAATAAAACGGTCGTATTCACAATTATATTTTCAGGCTATTGAATCATAATCTTTGGGGCGGCTGTGGCTCAGGAGGTTGATCGGTCGCTCATGGAACAAAAGGTCGGTGGTTCGATCCCCCTTATGCTTATTACTTACGCACTTATACACTCGAACCGACCAGTCTGAGTATGGAAGTATGTGATCTGGGACACAGCATATGAATCTGTACTGGAAGGGCGATCTTCATGTTTCTCGCCAGGAAAACCAACATGTTCACTTTGTCCGCTTGAAGTGAGGATCTCAACAGCGTGACGACTTCACTACAACAGAGTGCTTATAGTGCATATGGTCATATATTGTATGGCAACCTTTGACAGACGAGGGAATCGAGCCTGATTGTCTCGCCGCCCGGCAGGCAGATCCCAGTGCGAATGGAGCGCTTCCTCCTGCAGATACCTCACAACTTAAAAGTCTGCACAGCTCTCTCGGGGGCCGGAGTGGTCATCTGTTCTTTTCTTTTTCAAAGCAGGAAACACGTTTTCAATCTTGTTTGACCCGAGTGGAAATGAAACCTCTAACCCCGGCAGCAATGGTGTCGTGCTCCTTTAATCGATCTACAGCAGAAAACTAACCCAAGTGTGACTCAGCCAGTCGATACCGCCGCTCTCTTTGTGCAGCTCATTCCAGGAACTTTGGAAACTTTTGTTTTAATCATGTTCTGCCAGCAGCATATACAGTAAGCTGTAGATATCTCAGGAACATGCACACGTGTGTTGTCGAGAGCAGATGCCAGCCTACAGGCTCTTCATCGGTTAAAGGTCACGACACATTACAAGTGGTCAGTTTCCCTCTGCAGAGATCAGAACAGTCTCTGAGAGTCAGGGAAGAATCACACCATTGACCCTTTTTTTTGTTTCTGTTGGTGTTTTGTGAGCATAAGTGTGTTGTGTCTTTCTCTGTGTGTCTGCAATCATGCATGTATTTATAAGCTTGTATGTGTTTTCATGCATGTGTTTCATAAGTGTGTGTGTATTCCTGTCTGCCTCTCTCTCATCTCACTTTACAGCTGTACCTTTAGGCCATTGGCATTCTGCCTGGGTCTCGCACTCATAGTGACACTGAGATTATTACAGTCGCTGCCCTTTGTTATTTGCTTCAGTCGGTCTGATGTGTGCCTCTGTAAGGAGGCAGATTTGGTTCTTGATCTATGGGAAATGATTCGTTTCTTATTCACACCGTTTTGTATCCCTGGTTATGTGCTGTCGCCATGCCGCTCCACCTTCCTTGTCAGTGCGTGTGTTATGAGTGTGTTCTTGCATGTGGGTGTATGTAGTGTACTACTGACTGTGTCTTTGTGTTTGAGTGATTCAGTCAGGGTGTAAAGCTCTTAAGTGTCCTCGCTGACTGAAGTGCAGTGCGTTAGTGAGTGTGAGTGCAAAAGCACTTGGCGTTTGCTTATCTCCTTTATAACATTTGGTGGTGTGTACTCAACACACACTTCACACTGTGGCTATGTACGGGCTTTAAATTGCAGCTCCATCTAATCTTCTGAATACATGAGGAGGGTCAGTGTGAGTCAACTTAAAGGTGTGTGTAATGAACGCACAAAGTCTCGTGGTGTCATATTTATGCAGATGGACTTGTGTATCTATAGTGTTTGATCGATCTGGCCAACGTGGATCAGATTGATTGATTGAGAGCTGGTCAGTGAGAGTGTACCAGTTTTAGCTTCTTCTTCTTTTTCATCCTTCTCTCGACTTCTCTGTCTCTTTTGTTGTGTTTTGGATTCAGCTTATTTGCTCATTAGTTGGAAGGTTTATTTTTCTCTGTGTATTTAGTTCATTTACTGTTTGCCTGCCTCCTGTTAGCTCCATTCACACAGTGTTTTCAAGGCGTGACTTGTTCTCCTTTATTCCGCCACGATGTTCTGTGTTAATTCAATAAGGACATAATGGGGCGTCTGTTTGTTCTGCCTCTGTGACGGCCGTGGAGATAGTAACAGCACCAAATCGCACATCTGTGGGAACATGAGGTGGAAAGGTAGGACGGGGCTGTGACGTTTTAATGATGCATTATGCCTGTGGCCCAAACTGTAAGAGTAAGAAAGCAGCTAGTAGCAGTTAGCAGCTAACTCAAAGAAGAAAAACAACCAGAAATATCTTCAAATTGGGAAGACAGCCCAACGTTTGGCAGCTCCCTATCATCCAATTAGAGGATGAGATCAACCGTCATGTAAGGGAAGGTAAATCGTTTTTTTTTGGTCATGTTAATCTGTTCTTTACAAAGCGATGCTCAACACGTATGTTAGACGTCACACTAGACCCAGACGATGCCGTGTTAAACGTCACGCTTCCTTTACTCGCGGAACACCAGCATGTTCCTTAAAATCACACACCAGAGCTGCGCTGTTCCACCTTTGTGTTGTTTAGTGTGAAAAAACAAAGAGATAGACAAACAAGATATGATTTCCTCTGTTCACTCCCTGTTATTTCCTGTGTTCACTCCTGTGTTCACTCCTCGTGATTTACTGTGTTCACTCCCTGTGATTTCCTGTGCTCCAGCCTGAATGTCCTCCTGAGCTCTTCTCCTCGCGTTTTCCCTGAAGGTTTGTTTCCTCTTGCTTGCTTGTTAGTTTACCCGTTCTTTGAACATCGCCTCTCATTTGGATTTTCCTGTTTCTGTGTTTGGAATTTTTTAAATCCCTGAACTGCACTCCCTGCCTCTTGTGCTGTCTGCATTTGGGTCTTGTATTCTGAAGTAAACTTAACATCTTTCTCTCTACCTCCAAACTTCTAGAACTCTCATGAATAATCCATTCACCCAAGCCTGCTGATGGAATAACAAAAAGTTATGGAGTGCTTTAGAAATCTCCCTCCATGCTATAATCAGGATGCCTCTGAATTTTGCCTCAGCCTGATGATCTGTGTCCCTCATGAGAGGTGTGTGTGTGTGTGTGTGTGTGTGTGTGTGTGTGTGTGTGTGTGTGTGTGTGTGTGTGTGTGTGTGTGTGTGTGTGTGTGTGTGTGTGTGTGTGTATGGGTGAATGCTGGCTGGTGTTGTAAAGCTTTGATTGGTCAGTCAGACTAGAAAGACTAGATTATATAAGTACAGTCTATTTACCATTTACGTGTGTGTGTGTGTGTGTGTGTGTTTTGAGTGTGTGTGTGTGTGTGTGTGTGTGTGTTTTGAGTGTGTGTGTGTGTGTGTGTGTGTCTGTGTGTGTGTGTGTGTGTGTGTGTGTCTGTGTGTGTGTGTGTGTGTGTGTGTGTCTGTGTGTGTCTGTGTGTGTGTGTGTGTGTGTGTGTGTGTCTGTGTGTGTGTGTGTGTGTGTGTCTGTGTGTGTGTGTGTGTGTGTGTCTGTGTGTGTGTGTGTCTGTGTGTGTGTGTGTGTGTCTGTGTGTGTGTGTGTGTCTGTGTGTGTCTGTGTGTGTGTGTGTGTGTGTGTGTGTCTGTGTGTGTGTGTCTGTGTGTGTGTCTGTGTGTGTGTGTCTGTGTGTGTGTGTGTGTGTGTGTCTGTGTGTGTGTGTCTGTGTGTGTGTGTGTCTGTGTGTGTGTGTGTGTGTCTGTGTGTGTGTCTGTGTGTGTGTCTGTGTGTGTGTGTGTGTCTGTGTGTGTGTGTGTGTGTGTGTCTGTCTGTGTGTGTGTGTGTGTGTGTGTGTGTGTGTGTGTGTGTGTGTCTGTGTGTGTGTGTGTGTCTGTGTGTGTGTGTGTGTGTGTGTCTGTGTGTGTGTGTGTGTCTGTGTGTGTGTGTGTGTCTGTGTGTGTGTGTGTGTGTGTGTCTGTCTGTGTGTGTGTGTGTGTGTGTGTGTGTGTGTGTGTGTGTGTGTGTGTGTGTGTGTGTGTGTGTGTCTGTGTGTGTGTGTGTGTGAGAATGGTACTGAACAGCCGCTTCATTAAAAATTAGTGAAAAGTGTGTTTGTTGATTGTTGGAATTACATACAGCTATTTCCATTAACATTTCTGCCCAGTGAGGTTTGTGTTTTGTGTTGACTATGATGGCTATGCATTTAAAGTGATGTGTGTGAAGGAAAGAGAAAATGACTGAATGAGGTCAAAATGCCACTTCATCTGTTGTCCAACTGTATGTATATGTGCCCGAGGGCACAAACAGAATGGGTTTAGACTCATGCTGTATATTACATACAAAACCTGAATAAAAAAATAACATGCAGTGACATAACACATGTACACACAGTATGCATGGCAGATGGGGAATATATTGAGAATGTTGAAGAGCGGGAGAACAGCAGGGGGAGGAGGAGGAGCAGTGGAAAGGAAATGAAGCTGAGAGATCCTGATGGAGGGATGAAGGTGAGGAATTCCACAATGTGAGGGACTCTTTGGTTTTAGTCATCATAAATGTTGGTCACTTGGTCACTAAAGTCGCGTTTCCACTTCGTGGTAACAGCTCAACTCGACTCAGTTAGGTAAAAGTTCCTGGAACCAACTTTTTGGCATCATCTCCATTTAGGTTCCATGAAAGCTGAGCAGGTACTAAAAGGTCACATGAAACACTGCTGACGACTGATTGGTCAGAGAAAATCATCACTGCGTCATCAATATGTGGCACACACGGAATATCCTGCACAGCACAAACCATGTCCGCCATTTTTAAACAGCCAAGCTGCTATAGCGGCCGCTGTTGAGGAGGTACAGACACTCTTGTCTTTGTTTGACAATGAGAGGATCAGGAGACGAGAGGTGTGTGTCATGTTGAAGATGCCGTCACGGCAGTTTCACATTGGTTTCGAGCAGAGCCGGTACCATGTAGGGGAAATTTGGCTTGAGATGGCAGGTGGAGGGAGAAAGATGTAGGAAATCTATGAAAATTATTATTTGCATAGCTGATTATTTTCCAGGTCAGTTTTTTTCTATTTGTTCTTAAAATTTTTATACATATTTTGTTATTTAAATGTTTGCCTTTAGTTTGGTTCCATCTCACAATGTATCACAATGGAAATTTCCTTTGTACAATAATATCTTATACATACTTATACTTATACAGTATACATAAGGACAGTTACAAACATTTCAGTTTACTAAAGGTTTACTAAAAGAGCAATGGGTCATACATAAGGTCAGGGGTCCCCACTATTTCTAATCATCAGAGGACAATTTAAATATGTTCAAACACATACAAAGAGACAGTCCTGTCCACAAGATCTGATATCAAACCTGTAATGTTAATCAAAAAATGCTCATCAGTTATGTGGACAGTTGTAGTCTAGGAAAATGGTGTGAATTCCACAGATCCAGACAGCTGATAAAGAAGAACTAAAAATCTAGTAACTAAGAGCTGATTGATGTATTTTGGCACAGTGGTAGTGAAGCATATAAACAGTTAGTCTGATGGGAGCTTTGTGACCAAAGGTCAAAATTACATACATGTTGAAAAGTACCATGTAAAATACTTCTATTTCTGCTGGCAAGTGTCTGTTTAAATTGTACAACAGCATTCTGAAGCCAACCATACCTTTGGTATACCACATGCATGGAGGGTTCAACTTAAAGTCCAGCACCCTGAGACTCTACAAGCAACAAAAAGATGGAGGACGAGGATTTGTGAGCGTTGAAACTATGATCTGGGGTGAAACAAGGAGCATCCTTGAATGCATCAGAAAGAAGTACCCTCTGTATGAACTGCTGAGATGGTGCCTCAGGCAGCAGAAGACAGAGAGTCATGAGGAGAAAGAGGATGTATGGTGGAAGACCAAGTCCCTCTATGGGATGTATCATCAACAGACATCAAGAAATCATAGCAGTGGCTAGAAAAGGAGCACTAGGAGCATTAAGGGCTATGACCCCGAAACTGAAGAGCGGTTCCAGCCGATTCCAGGTACAACATCAGAGAGGTCTCTGTCCAGTAGAGTGCAGTCCTATAGGAACCGATAAGATACTGTGCAGACAGGTTTTTTTGTATGTATGTTTATAGGTATGTGTTGTGAGTTCACAATCTAGCTGTGTTTATGTGGTGTAATACCAGATTCTGAGCAGACAGGATCCTGTAGTGGACATCACTACATTAAAAACAGACAGGATTCTGTAAAAGAGGAAACCACATACTGTATAAACCAGATCCAGAAACACCCCGCCTTCACTGGTCCTTAGCTCATTTAAGATGGACTGAGGTGAAGTGTAAAATTGTCCTGTGGTCTGATGAGTCAACATTTGAAATCTTTTTTGGAAATCATGGACGCTGCGTCCTCAGGGCTAAAGAGGAGAAGGGACCATCCGGCTTGTTATCAGCACACAGTTCAAAAGCGACCATCTGTGATGGGATGGGGGGCATTAGTGCTCATGGAATGGGTAACCTGCACATTTATGAAGGCACCATTAATGCTGAACCATATATTCAGGTTTTGGAGCAACATATGCTGCCAAGTAGACAACGTCTTTTTCAGGGAAGGCCTCGTTTATTTCAGCAAGACAATGTCAAACCACCTTCTGCAGGTATTACGACAGCATGGCTCCGTAGTACAAGAGTCCAGTCCTAAACTGACCTGCCTGCTGTCCTGACTTGTCACCAATTGAAAATGTTTGGAGCTTTATGAAACATAAAATAGGACAAAGGAGACCCTGAACTCTGGAGCAGCTGAAATCCTACATCAGACAAGAATGGAAAACATTCCACTTTAAAATGACATCACTTATTCTCCTTACAGAGTGTTGTTAGTCCTACTGTTAGTGGAGGCATTTAAGGCTGTAGTTATTATGGGCAGCTAGAGTGGGAATGGGATAACTAACCTTGGTCGTGTCAAAGTGGCAATTACTATTCTTTTCATTTCCTTTTCTCCCCTCTCTCTCTGTTCTTTGTTGTTGTCTTTTATGTGCTTTCATCTCTTCTAATCGGCCTTTACGTCCTCTCCTTTCTTCCTCTCAGCTGTTCTCTCCTCTCGTCCCTTCACCTCCTCCCACCTCCCTTTTTCACTCTACTTTTTTCCCCTCCACTGTCATCTATTCTAACTTCATCACCTTTCTTCCTCCTGAATTTGTCTTCTATTGTTTTTTTTCCTAGTGGCTAAAAACTGTACTCTAGTAAAACTACTGCACAAACAAGTACTCAAGTACAGGTAGTCATCAAAATAATTACTCAAGCAAGAGTACAAAAGTATTTACTGAAAAAAAATCACTTTGTGTGTGTGTGGGGGGGGGGGGGGGGGTTGTAACTTAAGTAATAAAAACAACACATACTACTGGCTCTTTAGTTGATGTGGTTATGACTGGAATGACTTCAAACACAGATGGTCTTCCTCACGTAAAGAAGTGTACATACACTTGTATTTATTTATGCTGAAAGGACAAGTCATCAATAATCCCCTAATTAATTAACCTACCATTTATTCACCAGGACAATATTCCTCGTCTGTACCTCTCAGGTATGATCAGAAATTAATACATTAATGTACTATTTAGTATTGCAAGTAAAAAAAAAACTTTTCACCCATAATTTATGTAGATTTGGCAAATAAACCAGCAAATCATGACATGTAAATACTGTAATAGATCATGGCTAATTGTCAGAAACTACACATAATATGATTCGGCATGTTATGGTGTCCTTAAACGTCATTATAATTCCAGGATACGAGTTCTTTTCTGACAACACGATCAGAGCAGGGAGCATTTTCAGTCTCTTGCCTATCTGAAAATGTCTCATATCAGATGTCTCATTTAGGCTAATTAGGAGATAATGCTGTAACACTCCATCATTGTCTAATGGATACAGGTGTGTTCACACTTATCTAATGGGGACCATCTGCGTTTGAAATGTCACACCAGTCGTTTCTGAATTAAATAAAAGGAGCTGAGTGTATCTGTCTTTCTAAAGAGCGTGACTAGTTAATTGCATGGCACTTGAGCTCACACACAGCTTGAATATCTAGATTATAACATGGAGGAGGAGTCGCTCTGAAGCATGATGCACTTTGCATTAATGAGCACTGACACAACAAACACAGTGACTGCTGTCAGAGCGGTTCTCTGATGTCCTCCTGACTTCACAACCGGAGCTTGCAGCAGTATGCAGTGTTTACAGTGCAGGCTGTAAATATTAGCTGCTACCGCTGTTTGAAAGTCGTACTTCTGTAGCTTGAGGAAATACACAGCTGTGAACAGTGTCACCTAAAGACGTGGCTGTGATTGAGTATCATAGTGTCAGCTGACCTGGGACCAGCTGACCACCTGCCTCTTAAAGGAATGCCTGAGATAATAAATAAGTACAAGAAGCATGATGAATGTGATGTAACGAGAGAGGACTTCAGGTATGCTGCATTGAATGTACTCTGAAAAGCACTTTTTTTAAGTTACTTAATGTAACAGAGTTAATGTAACTTTACTATCCAACTCGATCTATTCCTCTCTCATTTCCTTAACTCTCGTTCCTCTTTTGCCCCCCCGTCTGCTGGGAATCTGAAGATCAATAGTGTGTTTTGTGTGAGTGTGTGCACACAACTTCCAACCAACACAAAACTTCAGATATGCATTCTCTGCTCGCCAACTTTAACCTCTTATATCCCCCCCACACACAACGCAATGCACCGAGGTTCACGTACTCACAAACACACAAACACATGGGACCCCTGGGCCTTGCTACTCACGAGCTAAACTGAACATAGCCATGAATTTCAACCACAGTTAGCTGTTGAGGAGGCAGGACCACAGAGAGGCAGAGATGCTCTCTGTTTGATGTTAGACGCTTTCACCTGCCCCACCTCTCAGCCTCCCCCTCCTCCTCCTCCTCCTCCTCCATCCTTCCCTCTGTCTCAATTTATCCCCAACCTTTCCAGCTCACACACACAAACACACATGCATACACACTTGCACACACATTCAACGTAATTTCTCCCCCTCTTTTTCGGTATAAGGTAGTGTGCTTCTTTTTCATTTGAACCAGGATCGCACAAGAAAAGAAACTCACATACGCGCTGAAAGCCCTGCTTTTTGTCAGACGGCCTTGGCAGCCCAGAGAGAAAAGATACAGAAGGATAGATTGAGGAAGGACGAAGCTCCTCCTTTCTTTCTGTGCAACCTTTATTGGTCTATGTGTTTGACTGATCTCCAACGTTGAATTTTGATTCAATTTTTTGTTTTTTTATCTCCACTGGCAAGGAAAAGTATAGTGCAGTAGATTGTGTCCTCCAAAAAACAAAATGTTTTTCAGGCGGAACAAGAAGTCAAATAATTCATGCAAATGTTGTGCAGTCAACAGTTCATATGCTGCATACAACACACCGACCATCTGCCGCACAGAAAACTCCTGCTGAATTTAAATGCGGAGCACAGCATGATGGTAAAGAAACATCAGCGCTTTCAGATGGAGATGCAGTTCATGTCAGACACACACCAAACCTCAGCTGACAGGTTTTATTTGTTATTAGCTTGAAAGTCAAGAGCCAAATATGCTTTCATTGACTGTTGAACTGTCCAAAGTTTTCCGCTGCCTTCTGGCTGATGCACATTCAGATTGGCTCCTCATCGAGTCACTCAGGCAATGAATAAATTACTGAATGGACGAAGCACAGGTTGGGTCAACAATTACAGACATGATGACACATCCAAAGTTATAATGGAATGAGAACACATGCAGAGAGTTAGATAAGAATATTGAAACTCATGTCCAGTACAGTAGAAACGAAGCTACAGCCAGCAGCAGCTTAGCTTATATTAGCTTAGCTGCTAAGCCCCTTTGTACAAAGGTAACAGAATCTGCCTACCAGCAACGCTGAACCTCACTAGATAGCACTTTTTATTATTTTTGTATGATTTGTACAAAAACCTAAGTGTAAAAGTGAAAAGTTGTACTTTACGGTTGGTTAGAAACAGAATAATTTTCGACCAGCGGCATTGAAAATATATAAAGTCTTGTTTTCAATATTTTAAATTGCCGATCTTCAGAGGAGGTGGCTAGATGTCTCCCCGTTCCCAGTCTACGTGCTAAGCTAAGCTAACCAGTTTCCAGCTGTAGTGTCATATTTAGTGTACAAATATGAGGTAGCAATATTTTCAGCAAAATCAGCAAACATGTGAAAAGTCCCAAAAAGTAAGTAATAATAATTTGGGGAATTACAGAATAAAATTGACAAAGGTGATGAAAGATTTACTGACAAATGAATTATGAAAAAGAAAGCAAAGCAAAATAAAATTAAAAGTTTTTATCCCATTTATAGTATTTTCACAAAGAAATTGTTTCCTGTCTCCAATAAACTCTCAGGATGAATCAGATTTCCCACAAAAAATGTTACATGTTAGCATTTTCTGCTTCTGTAAGCAAAATAAAGACTGCATTTCCCATGATACCCATTTTTCTTGGTGAAAATCGCAAAAGAAAAAGCAAAGACGAACTGCTGATCTGACATTATAATGATTTATTCATGTCTAGATGCTACAATCACAAAAATGAGGAGAGGATCTGAATCAGAATCAAACATTTTGCCACCAGGAAAACGGAACTGCTTGTTTAAAATGTGGTCGACAGATTGTGTGTATACTGTGTATTTATGTGTAATCATATGGTATGATCTCTGGGGAAGAAACATTATCCTGAGGATCACGTGATGTTTTGTGTGACAGACATCAGCTTGTGTTTTGATTTTGTGTTTATTGCTTTCCTTTTTGCGATGGCCATTGGCAAACAGTGCGTAACCATACATTAAAGAATTTAGTGCCTCATATCTGTGACAAATATCTCTGTTTTTGGCTTGTTGGTTTTTTTGTTGTTGTTGTTTTGCCTTTTTGCAGACCAGTTTATACTTGCACAGTACATGTTTTCATGTTTTCACCTTCTTTCATCTTTCGTTTTTAGACTTTCTAAGAATGTGTCTTAGTCTGTGCTTGTCTGCTGTGCATGTACCCTCCTGCATGTGTGTGTGTCATGTTGTGTTATCGGGCCCTGTGCCTGCAGAGAACACAGGTGAAGACAATTTGACAGGCCTTTTTAGAAAACAGCCAACTCTCGAGGGCTTGTCAACAGTGCAGCTTGAATACTGTCACAATGATGTAGGAATTTTTGTCCTATACTTACTCGCTGTTTGCCTCTGTGCTCATATAGATACTTTTCAGTCTGTGTGCGTCAGTACAAATGTATAGACATCCCCTACTGTGTGTGTGTGTTTTCTGTTTGTCTCACACGGGTTGAGTTGTGACTCCGGCTATACAAGCTGGCAGTTTGAACAGCTTTCACCTTAAGGGTAGTGCTGCGCCCACACACCTGCATACTAACTTAAACCGACACACACATACACTTTAACACACATACACATCTGCCTTTACAACTGCATGCAAACACCAGCTGGGAAGTAAATGTCACAGGAATGAAAGTAGAGGTAACACCTGAGCCCAGAGTGGAACATCAGCTCAGCTACTCTCATCCAGTCTCCCCTTTTCTCCCATTAGAGAGACATTTAGACACACACACACACACACACACACACACACACACACACACACACTCTTAATATGTAAATGAACCATCTGATAAACATGGCCAGCCTCGACTGAAACACCCTCCTAATGCAGACCTGCTGGTTTTAATATAGATTCATTTGTGTGTATAAGCTTCTGCTCGGGTTTACACATCTCCATATCCCACCAGTATGTTTGTCCTCTGCAAAGTGTATGATTTGTCCATGTGTGTGTAAACAGACCCATCAGTGGCCACTGCCATTACATTACTGTAAATATGCAGGTCATCTCAGCAGAACCTCCAGCAGGGGTGACTGGCAGAGATAATTGGTAGCCTCCGTCTCACAGTACTGGTATTATCATGTGTTTCTGAGGAGTAGAGTCACATAAACAGATTTGCCACTGGCCTCAAATGACTGGTGTAGAGGTTATCTTCTGTGCACATTTTATTTTCTTCCTTTATTTTCTTTCTTGCTTAAAACCACATCAAAACAAACAGACGTTAGACTATCTTACGTGTTGAGAGAAACGACATCTTAGCACGACGGTAAAACAGCCGTGTTGCTCTGCCGTCTGCTCATTTATTGAGGCAGACCAACACAGACATTTCACACACACACACACTAACAACACATTCTTCTTCCTGGTTTCTAACAACAGAAGCCCCACGGGACAACAACGAAACTCAAACTGTTTAATCCTTTCCTTAAAGGAATGGAATCTATTAACCACACAAATTAATTCACACTCTTGTTGAATATGAACTTTCCTTTCTCGTGTATCAATAACACAAATTATTCTTCATAAAAATATATATTCATACTCAAAATAGCGCTTACAGGGATACAAACTGGGATACACAATGAGGCCGCTGATCTTGTCGGTGTTGGTTTGTGTATCGTAAATACAAGTAATGTTTCAGTGAAGGTGGTAATAAATTATTGATGCTGAAATGCTACAGTTAGCACCCCTAATTGGTCTAATTAGGGTCGGATGAAGCAGCTGCATCAAGGCCACTGGTTTAAAGTGAAGTGTGTTCACAGAAGAGTTTGAGTTTGTTAATTAATTATAACCACTTTTCAAAATATAGGCACATTTATTGTTTTACACATTGTTTTACCAGACAGCTCTGGTGGAGAGACCTTCTTTAAAATAAATGATGCTATTCGTTTATTAGCTGTGCCTCAGTTCAGGGACCACATCCTTCGAAGGCTGTATTTGAAGCCTGAATGTGTCACAGCGGCGCGACAAGGCCATCCCATTTCAAAAAAGTGCATCCTGTTTTTCCCAGGCCTGGAAGGATGCACGTGTTTGATTCTCCACGGTCCACCGTATCCCAAGATTCATTGTGCACCGGTGATGTTTAGATTGTCCCTAAAGTCCACACTGAATTCGGAGAAAGCCCAGTTAGATATGCTGCTTGGAATGTTACCTGAATCTCCGAGAGCTGGTCTCACTGGATGCATTTAAAGCCATCTTGTATGGCTGCAGGTTGTGTATGACTCACATAGCCCCTCCTCGATCCTTATGTTGATTACTTGTCATGAATATTGATGAATATTTTTGATACTTTCTTTTCTTTTTTGTGATTTATTCCCATTGTAAATTGTTGTTCATTTGTCTGTATGTGTTTAACTCTGCTTATTGTGTCTGACCTGACCAGAATGCTCTTAAATCTCAATGAGACTCTTTGACTGGTCAAATAAAGGTAAAATGAATAGAAATAAAATGGAATCGACACCACTCAGCAGTTTAGAAGTGAAGGTGAGGCATCTGTTTCTTGCCACACACACACAGACACACACAGAACGACCCCACAAAGGCACAAAGGCCCCCCCATGTACAGGCTGTATGAATGTGTCTTTTTTTATATCAGCACTGTGGAATGACAACAACAGAACATTTCAAACTGAACTTAACTTCAGAAAACGTTATCTTAGATTTAATCATGGCCACCTGACAGTCTGTGTCTTAAATGACATCTCAGTCAATTTGGAAACTTCTTTCCAAAGATCCATATTTCTTATGGATTATGACTTTAACTTTGTGTCATATGATTGTTAGGTTATGTGGACAAAGTCTCTGACATTGTTGTTGATTGATTAATTGGTGCACAGTTCTGTCTCTTCAAAACAGCATAAAGATAAAAAACAATCCAAATGTACAATGTTTTAATCTTACATGCAAATATTCTTGATACTTACTGTTTATTCATGTTATTGATTTTCTTTTAACCTTAAAATCGAGTTTGATGTTTCATAATGGTACCTAATTGACAGTAGATAAATTAGCATTTTACTTTATTTTGAATAAAATCAGCAGTGAATTAGCTGTGAACAAAGGCCTGAAATTAGGCCACATTAGCTTTTTATTCAGAGGGCGATGGCTCTCCTTGATCAAAGTGTCAGACTTCATTGTATGAAATGAGAATGTTTGTTATGTGTGATTGTTGACTGTGTGTGTGTGGAGATGGGTAGATATGTATTTCAGAGAAGATGCATCCCTCCATGCTAGGTTAGGCACCATAACAATTATATTCCGTATCATTACCCTCTATTAACATCATACAGACATTAATGGCACACACACACACACACACACACACACACACACACTGTGCCACTGTGCAGGCTACGGCTCATCGAGTCCTTCATTAATAACAACTTTGGTGCAATGTAATTGGTCAAGAGAAGATCAAGCTGGTAGCTGCTTTAAGAAAGCCCACACACACTCCCACTACACACAATCTCAGAGCTTGATTTTCCCAAAGCCTCTCCAATTTTCACAGCTGCATCAGTACCTGCCTGTGTGTCATTTGTATAACTGTGTGTGCATGTGTGGGTTTGTCTGAATGCATCTAAAGCTTGTCAATGCACCACTCCTTTCCGCTCCTTTAAGCAGGCTGTGGCTGTCTGGCTGGCTAAGTGTTTGTCTTGTGAAGTTGAAGAGCTAATTACTGTCTGCCTCCTGCAACATGAGATTTGAGCTGCCAAGGGCTTGAGGCAGGACCTGCTTCCCTTCTGCTGTGGTGCACTGCCTCTGTGTGATGTGACTTAAACAAGTAAAAAAGCTTCTCATGGGTGTTAAAAGGCTTTAGAGGAAACTCAAAGTCCAGTTCTTCGTTTGTCTTGCCTTCCCTGTGGTTCCGCTTTTTTGTAATGTAATGCAAAGCTGCAGAATGTGCTGCTGTGCTCAGTTTCCATTTTTTATTGCTCTTTCATTATCCTCTGAGCAAGTTTCTGTTCTATATATGATATATCTAGGATGCTGGATCTCAGTATCTTATCTCAGAGTCTTCCTCCACTCTCTTAAATATGTCAGATCTTTATGACAATATCCAGTATTGCATTTATAACTAGAAAGCACTCGGAGAGCGCAGACCTCCTCCAAGGCAGCTCAGGTTCCCCATATTGCCATTTCACTCCAAAGCAAAAGTCATCGCGCTGAACTCGTCCCCAGACGTACACACACAAAACTCAAAACCACACAGGCAGGAGAAAAGGAAGTATATTAAAACGGGATAATGTCTTTTTTTAAATGGATAAGCTGTAATATGGACATGAATCAATTAGATACATTTGTCAGGACCGCAGCAGCGCCAGTAGTGGTTGTTCAGATTTTAGCCATTTTGTGGCAGACAGCCCCATCTTGTGGAGTCTTGTAATCATTACATTACAAGTTTACATGTGGCAGTTTAATCCTATAAAATATCACCTCCAAAATCTAATTGATTGTTCCTTGGACCACTTCAAACATCTCCTGAAAATTTCATCAAAATCCGTCCATTACTTTTTGTGTTATCTTGTTAACAAACCAACCAACAAACCAACACCGGCAAAAACATAACCTCCTCCCTTGGCAGAGGTAATTACATATTCAATGCTTCCTCTCACTGATCGCCTACTCTGTTCATAGGTGTAGGTTAATTATGTGTTTCACTTTAACAGCCCTTGGGGAATGACAGATGAGACTTTTCCTGATCTTGAGATTCTGCAGGATTTATTAATTGACACCATCTTTAGTCCTGTTGGCTGCATTACTGCCAAATCGACAGCATACAAGCTGCTAATTTCCTCTGCTCTGTTTGTATTCACGGTCAATTTTCTGCTGCTTGCTCTCTCTAATTTGCTCAACTGCACACTCACTATGCACACATTCTGTGTTTTTTTTCCTGTGGTTGTTTATAATGACAAGGAGACAAGCTTTGTTTGAGCAAAGGCTGCAGGCTGCAAGACTGAAGACT
Source organism: Chaunax sp. Z400 (assembly GCA_037577475.1). NCBI lineage: Eukaryota > Metazoa > Chordata > Actinopteri > Lophiiformes > Chaunacidae > Chaunax > Chaunax sp. Z400. Next base: position 1,971,979 of record CM075200.1, on the reverse strand, counting down.
GAAGAAGAAACAGGAGAGTTAGGAAATCCTAAACATGTTCCCAACACATGCTGATGCTTTGGCGTTTTTGGCCGCCGTGCTGAGCCTTCCTGCCACATAGCCTTTCTAACAGATGTTGACATGAAACAACACTTGGCTTAAGTAAACACACAATTACATGGTTGGGCTAACGGAAAGATCATTGGCACGTTTGCTTCTACACAGGATGCAAATCCCTGTCTTCATTCAATGTGTTGTGCAGTTGCTCTGATCATCTCATACTGATGCAGATATGTGTCCATTAGAGGTACATTAAAGCCAGCTGCATCTCATCTAGATGCACATCTGTATCTTCTACATCTGGATGAGACTCTGAGGGATGTGCCAAAACACAGTATTTGTAAAATTGCAGTATTTGTTGTCCTGGAAATGAGACCAGGCTCAAAATCCTTCATCCGTGCACAGACGGTGAGATGACTTTGGTTGTTACGATTAACCAATCATATGTCTTATTTAAAACCACATTTAAGTATCACAACAGTTTGATAGTTATCTAAACAGAGGAAGGGAGATACATAGAGAGAGAGAGAGAGAGAGAGAGAGAGAGAGAGAGAGAGAGAGAGAGAGAGATGGGGCCTGTTACATGCATGATGTGTCAGTGTGAGAGGCGTGTGTGTGCAGCCTGCTTAGCTCCACTGGGCTGATGTATTAAGTTACAATAAAGCATGTTGCTCTCTCTCATTTGCAGACATTAGCTGGCTGCACGTCTTCCAACTTTATCAGCAGGGAGCGTGATGCAAAGACAGACAAAGACAAATGCGTGTGTTAAGCAGAGGTGGAGGATATAACAGAGCATGCTTAAGTTCTCTGCATGGGAATAGTTGGTCAGAGTGGAAGACACAGAGAGAGGGGATGAAGGTAATAGGATTGAGATGCAGACCCAGAAGTGAAGCAGCGTGCAACTCAAACAGCTGAAAATGACCCATACATGCTTACATTTTAAGGGGACTTCTTATGCTTGTCTTGCAGACGTCTTTGTGTCCCTGTTCTCTACAGAAAAATGACCAGTTCATGTTTAGTAGAGATGCAGGAAGAAGCCCGGCATTTTTACAATGCTTTAAAAAGTCCTTTGAGGGAAGTCCAGGAGAGGGGAAGACCAGATAATGCATCAAGACTTTACATCCTGTCTCCTACCAACATCCGAACTTGGATTCTTTCAAAGGTCCCATGAAATTATATTACCACCTTAATAAGAGTGTTTTCTTAGACTTAGACTTAGATATACTTTATTGATCCCAGATTGGGAAATTATCTTGTTACAGCAGCAGGTTGAAATACACATACCTGCACACACAAAAAACGTTTGCATGGACACTTTTCTTCATTCTGATTGAAATCATTCCGATTGGAGGTTTTGTCTCAACTGTTTACATGAGTTATGATCTAATATGATCTGGTGTTTACATGAGTTGTGATCTAATATGATCTGGTGTTTATATGAGTTGTGATCTAATAGATCTGGTGTTTACATGAGTTGTGATCTAATATGATCTGATGTTTACATGAGTTATGATCTAATATGATCTGGTGTTTACATGAGTTGTGATCTAATATTATCTGGTGTTTACATGAGTTGTGATCTAATATGATCTGATGTTTACATGAGTTGTGATCTAATATGATCTGATGTTTACATGAGCTGTGATCTAATATGATCTGATGTTTACATGAGTTGTGATCTAATAGATCTGATGTTTACATGGGTTGTTATCTAATATGATCTGATGTTTACATGAGCTGTGATCTAATATGATCTGATGTTTACATGAGTTGTGATCTAATAGATCTGATGTTTACATGAGTTGTGATCTAATATGATCTGGTGTTTACATGAGTTATGATCTAATATGATCTGGTGTTTACATGAGTTGTGATCTAATACTATCTGGTGTTTACATGAGTTATGATCTAATATGATCTGGTGTTTACATGAGTTATGATCTAATATGATCTGGTGTTTACATGAGTTATGATCTAATATGATCTGGTGTTTACATGAGTTCTGATCTAATACTATCTGGTGTTTACATGAGTTGTGATCTAATACGATCTGGTGTTTACATGAGTTGTGATCTAATAGGATCTGGTGTTTACATGAGTTGTGATCTAAAAGGATCTGATGTTTACATGAGTTCTGATCTAATACTATCTGGTGTTTACATGAGTTGTGATCTAATATGATCTGATGTTTACATGAGTTGTGATCTAATACGATCTGGTGTTTACATGAGTTGTGATCTAATATGATCTGGTGTTTACATGAGTTGTGATCTAATAGATCTGGTGTTTACATGAGTTGTGATCTAATACGATCTGATGTTTACATGAGTTATGATCTAATATGATCTGGTGTTTACATGAGTTGTGATCTAATACGATCTGGTGTTTACATGAGTTGTGATCTAATATGATCTGGTGTTTACATGAGTTGTGATCTAATATGATCTGGTGTTTACATGAGTTATGATCTAATACGATCTGGTGTTTACATGAGTTGTGATCTAATACGATCTGGTGTTTACATGAGTTGTGATTTAATATGATCTGGTGTTTACATGAGTTGTGATCTAATATTATCTGGTGTTTACATGAGTTGTGATCTAATATGATCTGGTGTTTACATGAGTTGTGATCTAATATGATCTGATGTTTACATGAGTTGTGATCTAATATGATCTGGTGTTTACATGAGTTGTGATCTAATATTATCTGGTGTTTACATGAGCTGTGATCTAATATGATCTGATGTTTACATGAGTTGTGATCTAATAGATCTGATGTTTACATGGGTTGTTATCTAATATGATCTGGTGTTTACATGAGTTGTGATCTAATATGATCTGGTGTTTACATGAGTTGTGATCTAATACGATCTGGTGTTTACATGAGTTGTGATCTAATACGATCTGGTGTTTACATGAGTTGTGATCTAATATGATCTGGTGTTTACATGAGTTGTGATCTAATATTATCTGGTGTTTACATGAGTTGTGATCTAATATGATCTGATGTTTACATGAGTTGTGATCTAATATGATCTGGTGTTTACATGAGTTGTGATCTAATATTATCTGGTGTTTACATGAGCTGTGATCTAATATGATCTGATGTTTACATGAGTTGTGATCTAATAGATCTGATGTTTACATGGGTTGTTATCTAATATGATCTGATGTTTACATGAGCTGTGATCTAATATGATCTGATGTTTACATGAGTTGTGATCTAATAGATCTGATGTTTACATGAGTTGTGATCTAATATGATCTGGTGTTTACATGAGTTATGATCTAATATGATCTGGTGTTTACATGAGTTGTGATCTAATAGATCTGATGTTTACATGGTTTGTGATCTAATAGGATCTGGTGTTTATATGAGTTGTGATCTAATAGGATCTGGTGTTTACATGAGTTGTGATCTAATATGATCTGGTGTTTACATGAGTTGTGATCTAATAGATCTGGTGTTTACATGAGTTGTGATCTAATACGATCTGGTGTTTACATGAGTTGTGATCTAATATTATCTGGTGTTTACATGAGCTGTGATCTAATATGATCTGATGTTTACATGAGTTGTGATCTAATAGATCTGATGTTTACATGGGTTGTTATCTAATATGATCTGATGTTTACATGAGCTGTGATCTAATATGATCTGATGTTTACATGAGTTGTGATCTAATAGATCTGATGTTTACATGAGTTGTGATCTAATATGATCTGGTGTTTACATGAGTTATGATCTAATATGATCTGGTGTTTACATGAGTTGTGATCTAATAGATCTGATGTTTACATGGTTTGTGATCTAATAGGATCTGGTGTTTATATGAGTTGTGATCTAATAGGATCTGGTGTTTACATGAGTTGTGATCTAATATGATCTGGTGTTTACATGAGTTGTGATCTAATACGATCTGGTGTTTACATGAGTTGTGATCTAATACGATCTGGTGTTTACATGAGTTGTGCTCTAATAGATCTGGTGTTTACATGAGTTGTGATCTAATATGATCTGGTGTTTACATGAGTTGTGATCTAATATGATCTGGTGTTTACATGAGTTGTGATCTAATATGATCTGATGTTTACATGAGTTGTGCTCTAATAGATCTGGTGTTTACATGAGTTGTGATCTAATAGATCTGATGTTTACATGAGTTGTGATCTAATATGATTTGGTGTTGTACATGAGCTGTGATCTAATAGGATCTGGTGTTAAATGAGTTGTGATCTAATAGGATCTAGTGTTAAATGAGTTGTGATCTAATAGGATCTGATGTTTACATGAGTTGTGATCTAATAGGATCTGATGTTTACATGAGTTGTGATCTAAAAGGATCTGATGTTTACATGAGTTGTGATCTAATATGATTTGGTGTTGTACATGAGCTGTGATCTAATAGGATCTGGTGTTAAATGAGTTGTGATCTAATAGGATCTAGTGTTAAATGAGTTGTGATCTAATAGGATCTGATGTTTACATGAGTTGTGATCTAATAGATCTGATGTTTACATGAGTTGTGATCTAAAAGGATCTGATGTTTACATGAGTTGTGATCTAATAGATCTGGTGTTTGCATGAGTTGTGATCTAATATGATTTGGTGTTAAATGAGTTGTGATCTAATAGGATCTAGTGTTAAATGAGTTGTGATCTAATAGGATCTGATGTTTACATGAGTTGTGATCTAATAGGATCTGGTGTTAAATGAGTTGTGATCTAATAGGATCTGGTGTTAAATGAGTTGTGATCTAATAGGATCTAGTGTTAAATGAGTTGTGATCTAATAGGATCTGATGTTTACATGAGTTGTGATCTAATACGATCTGGTGTTTACATGAGTTTTGATCTAATAGATCTGGTGTTTACATGAGTTGTGATCTAAAAGGATCTGATGTTTACATGAGTTCTGATCTAATACTATCTGGTGTTTACATGAGTTGTGATCTAATACGATCTGGTGTTTACATGAGTTGTGATCTAATAGGATCTGGTGTTTACATGAGTTGTGATCTAATATTATCTGGTGTTTACATGAGTTGTGATCTAATAGGATCTGGTGTTTACATGAGTTGTGATCTAATATGATCTGGTGTTTATATGAGTTGTGATCTAATAGATCTGATGTTTACATGAGTTGTGATCTAATATGATCTGATGTTTACATGAGTTATGATCTAATATGATCTGGTGTTTACATGAGTTGTGATCTAATAGATCTGATGTTTACATGGGTTGTTATCTAATATGATCTGGTGTTTACATGAGATGTGATCTAATAGGATCTGGTGTTTATATGAGTGTGATCTAATAGGATCTGGTGTTTACATGAGTTGTGATCTAATATGATCTGGTGTTTACATGAGTTGTGATCTAATATGATCTGGTGTTTACATGAGTTGTTATCTAATAGATCTGGTGTTTACATGAGTTGTGATCTAATATGATCTGGTGTTTACATGAGTTGTGATCTAATAGATCTGGTGTTTACATGAGTTGTGATCTAATAGATCTGGTGTTTACATGAGTTGTGATCTAATAGATCTGGTGTTTACATGAGTTGTGATCTAATATGATTTGGTGTTTACATGAGTTGTGATCTAATAGATCTGATGTTTACATGAGTTGTGATCTAAAAGGATCTGATGTTTACATGAGTTGTGATCTAATAGATCTGGTGTTTGCATGAGTTGTGATCTAATATGATTTGGTGTTGTACATGAGCTGTGATCTAATAGGATCTGGTGTTAAATGAGTTGTGATGTAATAGGATCTGATGTTTACATGAGTTGTGATCTAATACGATCTGGTGTTTACATGAGTTGTGATCTAATAGATCTGGTGTTTACATGAGTTGTGATCTAATATGATCTGATGTTTACATGAGTTGTGATCTAATACTATCTGGTGTTTACATGAGTTGTGATCTAATACGATCTGGTGTTTACATGAGTTGTGATCTAATAGGATCTGGTGTTTACATGAGTTGTGATCTAATATTATCTGGTGTTTACATGAGTTGTGATCTAATAGGATCTGGTGTTTACATGAGTTGTGATCTAATAGGATCTGGTGTTTACATGAGTTATGATCTAATAGGATCTGGTGTTTACATGAGTTGTGATCTAATATGATCTGAATTTTATTCAGAATGAGGTGTTTATATGGAGCATTTTCATTCTGATTGAGCTTTTAAACCACTTTAATAAAGAAAGATTGGAATAAAGACATCCATGTAAACCAGGCTAGTGATGTCAGTAGCATCAGCAAGGGACAAATAAATGTCAATGTCCATTAGCTCCACATTATACACATTATACACATTATACATATTATGCATGTAGAGCACCAAATTAAACATATGACCTTTGGTAAATGGGGCTCCCACAACTTCACAGGTCAAGTACAACTTTACAGAATCATACCAAATCCTTGCTGCACGAGGAAACATTGGAGTACATTTCCCAGTGGTGGATTGTAATAAAGTACATTTACTCAAGTACTGTACTGTAAGAAGGTTTTTGAGGTACTTGTACTAAACTTGAATATTTTGAATATTTCCATTTTGTACAACGTTATACTTCTACTCCAGTGCATCCTGAGGCAGTTATTGTACCTTTTACTCCACTACATTTGTCTGACATCTTTAGTTACTAGTTATTTTGTCAGATTAGAGTTTTTCATACCTTCCTTTGCAGTGAAAACCATCTATCTCCAAGTGTCATTTTGAATGTGATGAAATGAAAGATAAAGTGACTCTTCACTCTTCTTTTATGTAATTCTTAAGTGAAATAAATTTTTAAAAAAACAAAACTTTTTGGGTCTGCTGAAAATGCTCAACGGGGCTTTTTTTTTTATCTGAAAAGCTGATGGTTTATAGATTCTGTCAGGAGAAACTCATTACAAACGTCATCTTTTAGTATGTTGCTCTAGATTTAAGTAGTTAAATGAGCTCATCCTTAAACATCTACTCCAGTAAAATGCAACATGTGCATTAATGTAGCTGTAATATTAATCCAAACAGATATAATAGTAAAACACTGATGGGACATTTTACGACAGGGTGATACTTAAGGGACATTTTGCTGATAATTCCTTACACACTTTTACTTAAGTAAAGTATCTGAATACTTCTTTGTGTCTCCATACATCTTGTACATTGACTGCACAGACTGCTTGTTCTACATCCAGTTTTTCATTTCCATCCATTCCTGCTGTAATTAACTGGTGGAATTGTGCTTCATGCAGATGAAATGTTCCGTGACCAAACGTAGCCGTCGCTAATAAGTTGTAGCATGAGAATTACACTGCCATCATTTGAGAAAATGGAGGATTTTTAATCTCAGTCACGCAAAAGTTAGTTTCCAGGAATCCATGCATTTTAATGTATATTTTTTTGCAGACCCCACGAACCATGGAACCAAATGTTAAATTGAGTTTTTTGGGGAATTAATTTTTGGTTCCTCCTCAGGAACATTGTCTCTGGATTAGAGACTTTGTCTTTGGGATTGGTGTGTATATTAGTGACTGCATGCAGTCGTGTGTGTGTGTGTGTGTGTGTGTGTGTGTGTGTGTGTGTGTGTGTGTGTGTGTGTGTGTGTGTGTGTGTGTGTGTGTGTAAATGAACAGAAACGTCCCCCTGATAAAACCGAACTGTTTCCAGTTGATTTAACATCAATATTCTCATTTTCTACAAAACCTAAGTAAATGTGAACTAGATCATATGATTGTGAGGGCAGGTAGAAATGACATCAGATGTGTGGCTGCTTATCATAAGTAACCTGTTTACATCGTAGGCTGAGATAAAAGGCAGGAGGAGAAAAGTAAGAGGCGTCTCCTGCTCTCTCCTTAAGAAACCCCCTCCGTTCAGCAACAACACAACACAGCACACAAATAACTTAGAGTCCCAACAACGTCTCTGAAAACTTAAGTCTGAGGAGACGTCTGTTTGTCGATGCTTGAATTGTTAAAATTTGCAGACTTTACACCTTTTAAACGCACTTAACTAACTAAGCTGCCATTTCAGAGTGAAATGTGATTGAGGCTACATTAAACAGCAGCTACAGCTTCATTCAAAGCCTACAAACATATTAGGCTTTTATTCCTCAAGTACGTTTCATTCAGTGTTTTGTCACTTTTTAATTGCCCTCACTGTTATGAAATATATCCATTTGCGCCTTTGATAGCTGTGTTTCCAGCTGTGGTGTCATTTTCTATTGATTTCTGTGCAGTGAGAAGCTACAGGGAGGAAGCCACCTAGTTTAATTCCTTGTATGTGCAAATGTTATGGAGCCATCAGACCTGCCATCGATCTTATTCTTACCACTTTTCTATATGTTTTCTGGTCTATTTTGTTCAAATGAAAGCTAGAGAATGAAAACAAATCGCAGCAGGATTAGTAAAAAAACATCCACGTCATTATAGTCAGGTTGTTGGTATTCCTCAGGTGTATAGATTATATTATTTATTAATTATTATATAGATTACATTATAGATGAGGGAATGTTGTTTTACAAAGTTAAAGACAGTGTTATTCAGTGAATCTTAATTTTGCAGATCACATGAAACACTTGACTTTCAAGGCTTTTGAATTGGAACAAAAGAAAAAACCAAATGGCTACTGAGAGGTTTTCCTTCTTAGGTTTCTTCTCTTGGTTTTCATGTTTCATTTTCTGTTCACCACTGCTAGCCTCTCCTCTTAATGGATCTGTCTCACCAGCCAGTCCAGACCCAGGGTTGATTTGATTTGATTTGATTTGATTTGATTTCAGTGTGTTAGTCGTTCTGATTATGAATGCACCACTGTGCTCTCACACACTCAAAACATACAATGGAATCAGTTGGAGGCAAAGGCACCTCCCTTTTGATAAAATGGCAATTTTAAGCATTTTGTTAATTTTGTTTTTTTAATTTTGAAAATTTAACAGGGACAACTTGAGAAATGTCTTTCTTGTTTTGGACTGTACTGATATAGAACCTTTCTAGTCTGACTGACCAATCAAAGCTTTACAACACCAGCCAGCATTCACCCATTCACACCAACATTCATACATTCATACCAACATTCATACATTCATACCAACATTCACCCATTCACACCAACATTCATACATTCATACCAACATTCATACATTCATACCAACATAAATACATTCACACCAACATTCATACATTCATACCAACATTCATACATTCATACCAACATTCACCCATTCACACCAACATTCATACATTCATACCAACATTCATACATTCATACCAACATTCATACATTCATACCAACATAAATACATTCACACCAACATTCATACATTCATACCAACATTCATACATTCATACCAACATTCACCCATTCACACCAACATTCATACATTCATACCAACATTCATACATTCATACCAACATTCATACATTCATACCAACATTCATACATTCATACCAACATTCTCCCATTCACACCAACATTCATACATTCATACCAACATTCATACATTCATACCTACATTCATACCAACATTAATACATTCATACCAACATTCATACATTCAAGCCAGCATTCATACATTCATACCAACATTCATACATTCATACCAACATTCATACATTCAAGCCAGCATTCATACATTCAAGCCAGCATTCATACCCTCATACCATGCAAGGCTCCACCTGCTCATTAGGAGCAGTAACCATTCACACAAACACTCACACACCAATGGAACAAACACACACACCAATGGAACAAACACACACACCAATGGAACAAACACACACACCAATGGAACAAACACACACACCAATGGAACAGATAGTGGGAGCAAACTGGGGTTCAGTATCTGCCCAACGACACCTCAACATGTAGACTGCAGGGGCTGGGGATCGAACCACAGACCTTCTGATAAGTGGTTAAATCAAGGAATACAAATGAAATGGCTTTATGTCTGCAGTGAGTTATATTTATCTTATTTACCTGCCAGTTTGTGTTTGCTAGCTACTTCAGCTGCTAACAAAAAAGTTAATACAGTTTATTTAACAACTGCAACAATCGATTTTCTTCTACTTTTGGTCTTTTGTGGGTAAAAAGACAAGCTAGCTAAATGCAACACTGCCATGTTGCTTAAAATTAATCAGGCAATATTTTTAACAGTTTCCCATGTGGACATCCTGCAGCCATCCGGGGCCACGTTTATAGCCAAATTCCGAGATTCACTCTCATGTTTACAGTTTTTGGTCTCCAACAAGTCCTGAGGGAAAAGTGTGACTCTTTAGCTGTTAAATGCTCTGCTAAGTCGCCACAGATCACAACTCCAGCTAGTCGCTAACTTTATCTGCCGTAAAGTCCTGAGCGGGTAGCCTAGTGTGCATTCAGTTCATTAGAGCTTCATCACATGAAACATCTGCCTGGTGCTGCTGAAAAAGACTCCCATGAGAGCAGCGAGACGAAGCCGAAGCACTAAAGTTGTTAAAGGGCTGCAAAACTAAAACGTTGACCTGAATGTATTTTAAAGCTCCGCAGCGCTTTGATGAACTGCAAAGTTAGATCGTTTGTCTCTATGGGTTTGTCACTATGAGCGACTCCTTTAACATAGGGGTATTCATGTGATCCATTTTGAAAACAAAAACACTCTGAATCCTGTCTCTGCAAACCAAGTTGCATCTATTTGATCCAATAGGTCTAAACTGTGGCACGAATGACACTGCAGCTCTTTCTTTATTCACACACTTTGCAGTTGGTCAATGACTCATAATTGTGCGTGAATCTAGACTCCAAACCATGTAATAGTACTTTTCCTCTGCAGGTCCTTTAAATGAAGTGATTTCAGGTTAAAATGATGTCAGTGCTGACCAGTCAGTTAATCTATGATGGCTCACTTAGCTGTGAACCCTTTTCTTCCCAGTCCCCAGTTTTCACTCTCTCACACTGTTTTTATTATACTGAACAAAAATATAAACGCAACACTTTTGTTTTAGCTCCAATTTTTCATGTGTTGAAAGCAAAGATGTAAAACTTTTTCTATGTACACAAAAGGCACAATTCTCTCAAATTTTGTTCACAAACTTGTTTAAATCTGTGTTAGTGAGCACTTCTCCTTTGCCGAGATAATCCATCCACCTGACAGGTGTGGCATATCAAGATGCTGATTAGACAGCATGATTATTGCACAGGTGTGCCTTAGGTTGGTCACAATAAAAGGCCACTCTAAAATGTGCAGTTTCATAACACAGCACAATGCCACAGATGTCGCAAGTTTTGAGGGAGCGTGCAATTGGCATGCTGACTGCAGGAATGTCCACCAGAGCTGTTGCCCGTGAATTGAATGTTCATTTCTCTCGCATAAGCCGTCTCCAAAGTCGTTTCCGAGAATTTGGCAGTACATCCAACCGGCCTCACAACCGCAGACCACGTGTAACCACGCCAGCCCAGGACCTCCACATCCGGCATCTTCCCCTGCAAGATCGTCTGAGACCAGCCACCCGGACAGCTGATGCAACAATTGGTTTGTATAACCAAAGAATTTCTGTACAAACTGTCAGAAACCGTCTCAGGGAAGCTCATCTGCATGCTCGTCGTCCTCACCGGGGTCTTGACCTGACTGCAGTTCGTCGTCGTAAACAACTTGAGTGGGCAAATGCTCACCTTCGATGGTGTCTGTCACTTTGGAGAAGTGTTCTCTTCACGGATGAATCCCGGTTTTCACTGTACCGGGCAGATGGCAGACAGCGTGTATGGCGTCATGTGGGTGAGCGGTTTGCTGATGTCAACGTTGTGAATAGAGTTGCCCATGGTGGCGGTGGGGTTATGGTATGGGCAGGCATATGCTACGGACAACCAACACAGGTGCATTTTATTGATGGCATTGTGAATGCACAGAGATACCGTGACGAGATCCTGAGGCCCATTGTACCATTCATCCACCACCATCACCTCATGTTGCAGCATGATAATGCACGGCCCCATGTTGCAAGGATCTGTACACAATTCCTGGAAGCTGAAAACATCCCAGTCCTTGCATGGCCTCCATACTCCCCGGACATGTCACCCATTGAGCATGTTTGGGATGCTCTGGATCGGTGTATACGACAGCGTGTTCCAGTTCCTGCCAATATCCAGCAACTTCGCACAGCCATTGAAGAGGAGTGGACCAACATTCCACAGGCCACAATCAACAACCTGATCAACTCCATGCGAAGGAGATGTGTTGCACTGCGTGAGGCAAATGGTGGTCACACCAGATACTGACACTTCAGTGCCTATAAATGTCTCTTTTCAAGATAAAACTGCACATTTTAGAGTGGCCTTTTATTGTGACCAACCTAAGGCACACCTGTACAATAATCATGCTGTCTAATCAGCATCTTGATATGCCACACCTGTCAGGTGGATGGATTATCTCGGCAAAGGAGGAGTGCTCACTAACACAGATTTAAACAAGTTTGTGAACAAAATTTGAGAGAAATAGGCCTTTTGTGTACATAGAAAAAGTTTTACATCTTTGCTTTCAACACATGAAAAATTGGAGCTAAAACAAAAGTGTTGCGTTCATATTTTTGTTCAGTATATGTCTCTCAATCCTCCCTTCCCTTCTTCTTCCTTTCTTCCCTCACATTTTCCCTCAGCACACGTTTCTCTCCCTGTTCGATATTCTCCAGTATCCTCTCAGGTCTTAGCCTTCGCTGCTGCCCTCCTTCTTCACTGGTGTGTGCATACAATCACCTCATCCCCCTCCCCTGATGTTTGTGTGTGTGTGTGTGTGGGTTCATATACTGTGTATTCCCTCCATCCTAAGGCTATGGGCTTTTAACCCTACACACACTATCGCTCATCACTGTACACAGCAAGAGTTTAAGAGCTTTCAGGGAAAAGTTCATCTCCCTCTGCTCCTCTCTCTCTCTCTCTCTCTCTCTCTCTCTCTCTCTCTCTCTCTTAATCAATTGTTTTCTCTTTTTTTTTGTTTTTTTTCAATTCCAGCTTCTCTTCACTTTCATTCACAGCTCACATTTTATACTGTCTTTCAAGAATTTGGTCATCTCTTTTGACTTTCTATTTCTCCTGCTGACTGGTGTTTGTGTCTCTTTCAGATGACATCATAAGTTTTTGCATGTTTCCATTCAGCTGGTAATGACATTTATTTATTTATTATGAGCTTTAGTGGCCAAGTATGAAGGAATTTGACTCCGGAACTGGACATTAAGATAATAATAATAACAAAGTAAATATACAGGATCAGGGTTACTGGTATTAAACGTATTGAGTGTTTATCAGACTGATGGCCGGTGGGAAGAAACTGTTCTTGTATCTGATTGTTTTGGCGTGCTCTGCTCTGCAGCGCCTACCGGAGGGGAGGAGATCAAACAGTTTGTGTCCAGGGTGAGATGGATCTGCAGCGATGTTTCCTGCCCTTTTCCTGGTTTGCATAATTCCTGAAAGGAGGGCAGGTTCGCACCAATGATTTTCTGTGCCTGTTCCTCATGTAGTCATTGTTATGCCATATACTGTAGTCACATCAGATGCAGCAGAACGGCTACAACTAGAGACATTTCTGAGAGCTGGTGATATTTTACAGATGACATTTCACAAAGTCCAAAGCCAGTTTCCAACTGACGATGAATAAGTATTTATCTCAGGAATGGGCTTACATCTCTATTTCTTACATTGATTCTTCACTGACCATGAAAATGTTGCACTTAGAGAAGTTGTAGGGTTGCTGATGATGGTTTGAAGGATGCCAGGCAATGGAGGAAAGGCATAACAGGGATAAGTTCAGGAGAGGAAGGAGTTGGGAAAGAGATTGAAGGATGTAGAGGATAGAGAGAAGATATAAGAAAGGTAGAAGGGGGCAGTGAAAAACAAAAAAATCCATGAAACAGAAATGGGGCGTGGAGAAGGAAGGATAAACGGAGGAAATGAGGTCAGGAAGAGCAAGATGGAAGAAAAAGACTTCAGATGGGGAGTTTTTAACATCGGTACGAGGTGATCGATGAGTGTGGAGGAAGTGTACAGAATGAGAAAATGGCTGCGTTTGTGCTTAAAGCCAGAGAAGAAAAATCAGCTGTTAGCCCTGCGGTGTGTGTTTGTGTCTTTATATTTGTGTGTGTGTGTTCACTCAGGAGCATTGAGTCAAGGAAGGATATTGTCTGAGGTCACGGAGTTCATTGCTTGCTGTTGGGCTGCAACAAATCACTTCCAGACAAACACACACACACACACACACACAAACACACACACACACACACAAACACACACACACACACACACACACACAAACACACACACACACACAAACACACACACACACACACACACACACACAAACATACAAACACACACACACACACAAACATACAAACACACACACACACACACACACGCACACACACACACACACACACACACACAGACACACACACACACACACACACACACACACACACAAACACACACACACACACACACACCACAGTCTTCCAAAGACAGCAACACAGTTTGTTTAAGGACACAAACACCTACACACTTGTCAAGACCGAACACACTGTGGATTGTAAAGCATGCAATTAACACATTGGTAAAGTGTTAACTCACCTGTGCTTCTGGTTAGTCCTCGTTCATCATTACTGTGTTGTCTTTACACACACAGCCATTCAGCACCATGTTATTAAAAATGACCTGCAGCCCTGTGAGAATGGATGAGGCTGTGGCTGCTCCATCTTACGTTGTCAGAGGAAACATTTAACGGCTATGACAAGAAAGCCGAGATGCTTCCTGAAGTTTATTTTCTCCATCCTATACTGTTCATCTAGAGTTTTAAAGTGTAGATGTGAACTTGAAGAGGGGAGTATTTGAATAAAAGCTGAACAAACACAATTTTTCCCTTGTAAATGGCTGATATATCAAAATGTTAATTCAAGTATATAGAAATACCAGCATAGCGTGACACTTTGACCTCTACTACTGAACATCTACAGATGTGAAATGTAAAATCAGTAGACTGTGCAGATAAATTACCATTAAAATGTACATCAAACAGTAATCTGAGTCTCTTCTATCACCCAGCACAACATTAAAATTTCTAACTTTAATGTCAACAAACACCATTAATATTGTTTTTTCATGAGGTACCACTACTCCATAGATGTCAGGCTGAATGAATATGGTTCCTTCATCATCATGAGGTTATACATATTAAAAAAGACGGGAATCATACTGTTATTCCTGCTGATGTTGGAATGACATGTCAAGTCAATTTATTTATATAGCATATTTAAAATACAACACAGCGTTGCCCAAAGTGCTGAACATATATGACAAATACCAGGTGATCAAGAGAAAACAAATAAAAACATAAAACAAATACAAATTGTTAAACAAAAGCATAAAAGATGCTAAACAATAGTGTCCCCCAACTGCTGTCAGATTCTAACTATAAAGTCGGTAGTGCACCCCCCACCCCCACCCCTAGCCAGATGTAGGCCCTGTGCACGTGCAACACACTAAGGATTGTAACATCCAGTCTTATTTACAACCGAATTGTAACATGACAACCTTCAGATATCAGTGTGAAAATGACTCAACATAAAGCCACTGAATATTATTCTACTCCATATGACATATTGCTTGTAATGCACATGACTCCATTTGTCACACTTAGGCAGGAGATACAAGGAGAAGCTGTGTTTGAATCATTATCCATGCTGTAAAGCAGGCAGGTATAGTCTAAACATACTATTTACATTACAACTGTTCACAAAGGGATCTGTGGAGTATAAGATATAGAAGACAACATATGCTTTTCTCTTTTATACAAAGTGTGGATGAAACAGGATGTATGCCGCCAGAATGGACCAAGCAAAGTGCAAGAGGGGTGCTGAGATGTGCAGGTCAAAAACCTACAGGTGGAATGTGCCGTAACAACTGATGTGTTTGCTGCAGAGGCTGCTAGAGTTTCATCAGCAGCAAGGAGGAGCAGGAGGAGTGTAGCTGAGTAAGGAGAAGGGACTCACAGGGAGGTAGGGAGGTGTGTGTGTGTGTGTGTGTTGGGGGGGGGGGGGGGGGGCATGCCTTAATGAGGATGATGAATATTAATTCAATTAATGTTAATCTACTGCTGGAGGTCAGTCAGTCAGTCAGTGTTCAATAGTGCAGTAGAGGCTGTTTATAGTATAAGCTTCATGTAGGTAGTTGTGTACTGGTGGGTGCTGTAAGACCAGTTTAGGTGGACCACCTGTGCTGTATGCCAGGGATGATGTCAGGGATGTGTTTTGATCCCAGTCCAACTCTGTTTCAAGGCAACACCGAGACAATCAAGCGATTGTTTTTTTTAGAGCGTGAGGAGGGGGAAGATACCCGTGGCCCTCACTAGAGGTCTCGCCTCTGCACAGTCCAGAGCGTAACTTTAAAACGATGTCATATACCTTTATACACATCAACCATATGCTGGAGTTTTACCTTTTGCTTCTTAGAAATGTTAACAGTGAAAAATGGTTTTGTGTTTGCATGAAAACAATTGACCTACTATTATCAAAAGAGGCTTGTTTTTGAAGCACATCTTGAAAACTGTGCATTCTTGCTTTGAGAGATTGTGCATGTATACCAAGAATGATACCAAATGTATGTTTTCAGTTTTCATTAGCATGATTTTAAATTTTATCTCTAACTGACAGTGAAACTTAAAGAGCTTGAAATCATGCAAATACCCTTTAATGGTAAATGTCATCTCTTGATGTCTCTTGTTTTAGAGAGGGAAACAATTGTTTTAATCTTTATTGTGTATTTGAATGTTAATCAAAATAAGTCATAGGCTAGTTATGCAGGTGGGCGGTCCTCGGCCTGTTAGGTCCTCCCACAATGTTACAGCTTGGTTAGGGAGTTCCTTCTATACAGTTTTATACAGTTTTATTATAACTTTTATACAGAAGGGGTGAGTTGCTTTAAAGACA
>CM075200.1:1785000-1950000 GCA_037577475.1 Chaunax sp. Z400 | reverse complement strand
GGTAAAATGTCTCAGTGGGTTTTGAAAGCCTCATAACAACAGTAATTTCTGGCCTTGCCGGGACTCTCAAATGTATCCCTGTGACATCAGGGAGAGCATAGACAAAGTGTTTGAAGAGGAAATTCACAGATCTCTGCAGCAAAGGATACAATAGGTGTTCTAGAAATGAACAGAATTATAAAGAATGAAAATACCTGGCCGAGCTGATGGCTGATCAGAGACCCTCGATGGTTTTATCACTAAATAAAGTTGAGTCAGAAGTAAAAACACAGATGAATGTAAAACACACATCAGCACATATATATTTCATAATGTATAGGCCTGCCTCTGATCCTGGATATAGTCCATATTTATTTGTTATAACATGTAAATGTAATTTAATGTCATTATATTGTTTGATGCAGATATGGTTGAATTATTTGTTCCATCTTTAATTGAATGTCAGCTTTGTGTATCAGTCAGGAGGTGAGACTTTTCCTCTGTGCAACAAAGAAACAGTACTACTGAGTATACTACTATTACTGAGCACAGGGGACTAAACCACAACAATGAGCTTAAAGCTAAAGACTGATTCTACATTTATTATGTGATTTCTGGTCCACATACCCAATTATTAATTTCTAAAAATCTAGTTTTAAGGTTTTATTATTAAGTAGATATTTAATTGAAAGTGTATTCAAATGAATGGCCGCAGGCCGACCGACACACGGCCGCAGGGATACCGGCTGGTCTCTTGGGCTCTTGTCAAAATGTAATTAAGATGCCTTCCCTACAGGGTTAAGGCAAGAACTCATTGCCCCCTGGGGCTTTCTTGCAGGATAATGACACTATATTATATCACTTTTAGGTCTCAAGACCTTCACTCTATTATTCCCTGTACATGTAAAGCAAAGTTCTGATACTGTGCTGTACGTTCACTGTGGCCTGATCTCTTTAAACCACTGAAGTGTCTCCTGAAAGAAACGGTTCACTCTGATGTTGGTTTAAACAGCAGGTTTTCCTCTTCACACTGAGCTCGTCCTCCGTTCTGGGTCCTGTTGAAACACCTCCTTTGATGCACGTTGCTTGGTTTCCCACTTCATTTGATGTAACTGGACTTTGTGAGTGGCAGCTCTTTTAAGAGAGAGGACATCTTGAAATGTCATCTTACACAAAGAGAAGAAGCAGGCGGATCCTTCTTTAAAGCCTCCCTCCTTCTTTCTCTCTCTCTCCTTCTTCTTCTTCTCTTCCTCTTTTTAATGCTGTTCGTACCCTCCACCCAACCCCTATGACCCAGTTTGATCCTTAATGGTTTGAGGGCTGTCTGTGTCTGAGGTAAACTCATTTGCTCCGGATCATTTAGAGAGCGATGCCATTTCACTCCTCCCTCCCACCCCAACCCCCCCTGCTGTTATTTGGGGAAGCAGGCAACAGAATGTGTCTGCCTGGATGAGAGAGTGTGTGTGTGTGTGTGTGTGTGTGTGTGTGTGTGTGCGAGGGTTATTGTGCATGTGTGTGTTTTTTAATCTGTTAAGTGGGTAGAGACATATGGGGAGAAAGGACAGAAAAAGCTCACACACAGAGCTGTCAGAGAATGAAAGGGGATCTTTGGCTTCAGATAAGGTTGTGAAGTGTTGCATATCTAAAGATATCTGTCACACAAACACAGAGAGCGCTGATAGGCAGATTTATTCTAAAAGGTCAGGCTGCACTTCAGCTTATGTGCATCAGCTGCACTGTGCAATGGAACCTTAAAGATCCCACCAGAGCTGCCTCTCCTGCCTGTGACAGATGCAGGTGCACATCATGTGTCTTTTCACTTGTGTGCTTTGTTTCTCCATAGGCTGCTCAAACCCATCACTTACTGTAAGCTGTGGGTTGGGTGGCTCTCATCGAGTCTCAGGAAGCTAATTACACTGAGTGCGCAGTGATGGAGCTGTCGTGATTTATTTATGATTTATTATCTATTTATTTATTTACGATTCTCCCGCTGTCTCATTTGTTTTCGTCAACCAAGTCATCATCAGGTGCATCCTCGATTGGCAGATCAGTTTTGGTCCTCGTCTTCTCTTCTCCACCTTTGTTTTCTCGTTTTTCAAAATCACTTTTCAAACAATAAAAGGAAAATACAACTTTCTCTCATACAAATGAAATGCACTTAAGCAGAAATGTATTCAAGAACATTTAGAGAAGGCAGAGAGTAGATTTGTACATAATCATTAATTAAATGAAGTTAAATTCAATTAAATGAAAATCTAAATAGTTTGTGAAGTAATGGGAGTTATCAGGGGAAATGGCTGTATTTGTAGGTATGGTATAGATACACTCTTCTTTGTTGGTTAGGGTTGGATACCTTTCACTTTTGAACCAATACCTGCACTGGTACTGCTACTTGGAATTCAGTACCAGTACCCAACCGACCAATATATGCCATTGTACATCTAGTCTGCCTAATTCAAAGAAGAAAAGGCCTTTGCTTGTCTGTTGTGTTGTTGTCTCTACCACAGTGCTGCCGTACTATTTAAATATTTAAGCTGCAGTAGGTAACTTCTATAAAAAATAGCTTTTAGTCATATGTTCACTATGTCCTCACAGCGGTAAATGAGACAGAGTATCTGTGGAAAAGCCCCATCTAGTGCTGCTAATACCATTTGCAAGAATCCACCTGCACCTGAATCTAAACCACCAATCATCTCCAAAGCCCAACCTCTCAGAAGAGGTCGAGAGTGAGAGCATGCGGAGAAAGAGGGGTGTTGGCTAGTAGGTTAGTAAAAATGATCAGCCAAAACAGTGAACCCTGTTATCTCCAGCAGCAACAGATACAACTAGCATTATGATGTAGTAGATGCAAACTCGTTCAGCACGAGTATCGTATTATAGCCAAGATTTTAAATCTTAGATCTAGTAATTCACTACTTTTTTTTTCTTAGCCTCCATATTTCAATGCTGGAACCAACTCAGATTTCTTGACAAACAAAATTATATTGCTGCATGGACAGAAAATTTCACAAATATTAAGCCATTTTCTCCTCAAATTCAGTGTATTTACTGTATTTTAGGTTCTCTTTTTTTTCAGTGTAGTAACAATTTAATTTGCTTAGTACCATAAAAAGTTTGAGTTCTGTACCAAATCCTAGTCGGAGTTAAAACTTTGGGAAATAAAAATGCATGACAAGGCTAATGACAAAATGTTTAACAATTCTGGCCAATTAATTAATTTTTTCCCTTTCATTTTAGCACAAACAGTCCAGGAAAATGTTTTCAGTATAGGGAACCTGAGCAGTGAAGAGGTTCTGCAATGCTAAACAGCTGCAGTTTAACATAAAGTCAGCTTTAACTTGTAACACACTATTCAGTTATGCTGTTCTTCATAGAGCTCTCTCATTCTGTGTTTCTCCCACTCACCTTTTTCTGTTTATTCTCTCACTCCCCAGCTCCCGTACCTCTTTTCTGAAGTGCATTGCAGAAAGTAATTCAGAAGCTCTTAGCCTCTAAGATTATAATCATTTTTATTCATCATAATTGCCCACTGATTGCAGTAATTTCTGTGCACTTACACAGTAATTTCCATGCTCCTTTTCATGCTTGGTGGTGGCATACCAGGGACTGTGCTTATGTATTTGTATTTTATGTGTGTGTTTATGAGTCAATTTGTCTTTTCTTGGTCGATAAATGTGCGAGGGTGTACCAATGACCCCATCTGTGAGTCAGCTGTTGGTAGGTAGGAGAAAAAGGGAGGAATATGGGTGTTTTTGTGAAGGAAAGACAACCCAATGGGGGCATTTTCTCATGTTTGACAGCAGCAGAGAGCAAGTGAGCATCAGACTGTGATAGAAGGCGACAGAGTGGCTGTGAAAGGGAATAAAAACAAAGTGATTGAGAGAGCGTGTCTTAACTGGAGGCATAAAGAAGTAGAGAGCGCAGTAGTCTAATGAAGGGCTGAAGGACTACTATGACGGGAATGAAAGAAATGATACAAAAGGAGAAGAAAAAAATATATCAGGAGGGTTGGAGAGAAAGTGACACATAAGAAAGAATAAAACTGATGGGGAAAAAAGAGGTGTTTGAAGGATTGTGAGGAAGGAGAGAGAGAGCTGGTTGTTCTGGTGTCACTCATGGCCTCCCTCAGGAGTGTTTAGACCTTTAAAATCTCCTCCTCTGTACCGCAGGCCGCTAACACTCCTATCACCCCTTCATCCCTCCTTCCCTGCCACCTCCCCTTCCTCATTTATCTCTCCTAATCCCTCACTCCACCTTGAACCCCAACCCTGCTCAGTTTGCTGTCATCCTTCACTGATTCACCCTCATACTCCTGTCTTCCTCCTGTGTTCCTTCCTTCTTTCGTCTGTCTCCTCTTTTGATTGTCTGCCTCTCTTGTTTCCGTCTCCACCGACTCACCGATTCTTTTCACCTCCCTCCTCCTGCTTCCCTTCTTCTTCCAACACCGAAGCTGCCATTTATAAATTGACTAACTGTACTTTAGTGCGACATGCAGGAATGGAAACTGGTGGAATTGTAGAAACCATGTGAATTGTTTTGTGTGTGTCTGGCAGTGAATTTTTATACAGTAGCTGAATCCTAAGCATTCATTTATAACCTGTCACGTTGCATTAGGTTCTCAAACCATGTTATATTTCATATAGCTGCTGTGGTTTGCAGCAAAACATCTCTTTCAGTTAATGGAGTTCATGAGAGATTTTTTGTCAGACGCATTTGGGAACAACCTTAAACATTGGAGGAAGTCAGTCCATCAGCCCTACAGTAAGTTTAAAATCCATACTTCTCTGAATGGCATGTCATGGACAGGTGAACGGCAGCAATCATCTCCTAGTTCTCTCTAGCATCATGATGTTTGATTTTATGTCGGAAAGTCTTTGGTGTCAGAAAGTCTTCGGTGCTTAGACTCTTCAGGGAGATTGAGATCGAAGGGCATCTGTCCTGAGGAGAAGCAAGATATATATCCCCCCTTGGAGTCCAGACACTGGTGGTGGTGGTGGCTGATGACCCTGCTGAACCTAATGAATGATGAAGTTGGTGAATCTTTGAACACTGGGTGGTGATGAGGAGGTGGAGGGTCCGCACAACAGCAGCATGACAGAACTAGAGGAACAGAGAGAGTCATATTTAAAAAGACAGCAGCAACATGATAGGCTGACGATGAAGGTGTGTCACTGTGCTATTGGATAGATGTGAACAGCTGATGTGAACAGCTGATAACAATTAAGGCCCCAGACTGTGATAGCAGGAAAATAAGACTGAGCATGTATGAGAGGTGTGATTGACAGAACAGCCTGATAAAGAAAGTGCAGCCCTTGTGTGCAAAGGTTTAGTCTTCCTGACTGAACTTATGCTAGAGCTTCATTTTACTCCTTACTGTCATGATTATATGTCTCCTGTGTCCTTAACATTTTTAAATTACTTCTAACTGTTGGTTAGAGTGAAAGTCACAGGTAACCGTAGCCTGTAGCTAACATCTCTGTGACGGCACTCATCGGTGTCTGACGAACCATTGTGAAGCTAAGTGTGGCGGCTAACTTCAAGCTAGGTGGAGCAGAATCTTAAGATAGCTCAGGCCTTCAGGAAGTGCATCTGACATGGTAGTCAAACTGTGTCATTATTATCTGATGCATATTGGCCACAAAGACTTTTTCCCATAGACTTAAATAGTGAAAGAAGACAAAACGACTCCTTCATTTATCTGAATTTTATCCATTCGGTCGAATAAGATTTGGAAAATCTTAATGTGCCAGACAATTAAAGCATTTTATTTCCATTTAAATCAACAGAGGGCTACACCGGAGGCTAGCCACTCGGCCAGCAGAAGTCTCTAGTCTGCACGCTCTAATGGCTGCACAATGCAGAAGTGAAAAGACTTGGATATTTGACACCTGCAACATTGCCACCACTAAAGAACCAGCATGCATGAAAAATGATCCAAAAGACACCAATGCCATACACACAGCTGAGAGGTCAAGTTCAGTGACTCACTCTTTATGACAGCTAGCAGCTAGCTGTAACTTTAGGCCTCACTATAATTTAACTTTTGGAGTCAGCCCCAAGTAGCCATTCAAGGACCTCTGGTTCTTGCAAAATGACAAGACTCCTCTCACACGGCTGCCAGTAAGGGGCAACATTTGGTTCTGATCCTATTTCCAATGCTACCATATCCAGGGTCAATGCAGCTAATATTCTATTATGTTTGTCCTGATTTGAGGATACTTCATCATGAACCTGCTTTTTTATTACCACTGCATAATTTGCCAAACGGTGTTTCTTCACACTGCTGATAATAACTTACATGTTAAAACACACAACTATTTCTAATCTTAAGAAACAAGTGTCATTGTGTGAATTCACTGAACCGAATAAGGTGATAATAGAACACATGTACATAACTTTTAGTGTTCTCAGCCCACAGTGTAATGTAAGAGTTTTTTTCTACTGAACTTATCGACACTAATATATACTATATTACTGATTTCCCATCATTGGTACTGACAGAGCATCACATAGTAAAGTTTCTGATATTAAATTATGTAAAACACAGTGGAAATCATTATTAAAGCTGAAATCCTCTCACCTTTATTCACATTTACATGAGAGACTATGACTTCTTATGCAAATGTGCAGACAAATACTTCCAATAATACAAAATGATGCCTCTGTACATGTAATAGAAGCATAATTATTCACCTGGCCTTGTATATTAGATTTATTGCCAACATTTATCAGCTGTTTGCAATAACTAGATCACACGAGAACAGTTTAAATCACTCAATGCAAAAGATATTTTATGGTTTTTTATGCCCCTGCCATAATGGGCATATAGTGTTACCCTTGTCTGTCAATACATCCCATACATAATGGTATGGTCTCCACATCTTTTCAAAAGCAGGACAGAATTCAATGTAATTTCACACATGGTTTGTAGGGTCCCTAATCTCTGAATTAGTCTCTTCAATTTGCTATTTTTTTTACATTTTAAGCCACATTTGAAATGAGGTTCATGTCAGTTTGCTCACATTCACCTATGATAGAGGTTCTGGTCTATCCACATCAGCACAAACTGAGTTCCACATTCAAAGCAAAATTCTGCTTTTAATGACTACTACCATCTCAAAATATTTCAACACCCTAATAGGAGACGCATTTTCAAATTAGATGTTGTTAAAACACCTTGCAGAGACTTGCTTTAGCTGTAGAGACCCAAAGTTGTTGTTTTTTTCTGATAAGGCCTAAATTTCCACAAGGACTCCATGATTGAAGTCCTAGACGTTCACCACTGCTGAACCAAAAGAATAAGAAACGTCGGCTCCAGTCACTCAAACCCATCTAGATAAGACACAGAAGACACCCTTCCTACAGTGAAGCATGGTGGTGGCTCGGTGATGCTCTGGGGCTGCTTTGCTTCCTGGACCACTGGAAGCCTGCAGCGTGTAGAGGGTCAGATGGATTCCATCAAGGATCAGGAAATCCTAGAAGAAACCGTCTCCATATGTGAGGAAGATGAAGCTGAAGGAGGACAATGATCCCAAGCAGACCTCAGAGTCCACCAAGGCCTGGTTTCAGAAGAAGTCCTGGATCATTCTAGAGGCCATCACAGTCGCCTGACTGGAATCCATAGAAAATCTCTGGTGGGATCTGAAGAAGGAGGTTCAGGAGGTAAACCAGGAATATTCCAGAACTGGAGGCCTTTGTCCATGAGGAATGGGCTAAGATTCCTCAGGAACGCTGAGATGAAATGCATCATGTTTCCAGCAGGTCTACAAAGTATGTAGAGTTGCTTATCATTCAGAGGTTTCATCATTTAGAGACTACAGAAGTCAGTAAAAGTAGCATTTTGTGTTATATTTGGGAAAAAAGAAGTGTGATATCTGTTGTATTGGGTATTTAAACTGTTATTGTGTGATTTGTTTTTTTGCAAACAGCTGATGAATAGTATGTTTTGCCAATAAACCTAATATGCAATTGGGGTTGATACATTTTGCTTTCACTTGTGCGCTCATACAAATCTACCCTGTAGAGGAGAACAGGAGGTGACCATTACACATCTCACAGACTCATTTTAGTCAGCTGAAAGCAATTGAGCCTCTAAAATTGCCTTACCTCGTGTTTGATCTAGCGTGTGTCATCTGCTCTGCT
Organism: Chaunax sp. Z400; assembly: GCA_037577475.1. Classification (NCBI taxonomy): domain Eukaryota; kingdom Metazoa; phylum Chordata; class Actinopteri; order Lophiiformes; family Chaunacidae; genus Chaunax; species Chaunax sp. Z400. The sequence goes on along the minus strand of CM075200.1, from coordinate 1,941,879 downwards.
GATACTTCAAGGTTTATGTTTCACACTCTGTATATGTGATATAAAACAGTAATGGCTGCCATGGGAATAACAGCGAGCCTCGATTCCTGAACCTTACCAGCAACCTTTTAGTCGAATACTGTGTGTTGCTGTATCTGTGTTTCTGAGTGGTATTTCTTTCTTGTTTCCTTTTTTTTTTAAATACCAAATGAATATTTTTATATCCATGTTGTGTATTCAGGGAGATACAGTTAAGTGCAGGCCTTGGGCACAATGTGTTTCTCTGATGGCTAATATAGTAATACAGCCCATACACTGGAGCGTTTGATAAGAGAAAGCAATGGAGCGCTGTAGAGAGGGATTGTTATTTCAGTTTTATTTAAATTGCATGTGATTCAGTCGCAGTTTCTCCCCATGTGAGTGTCAGTTAGATAACAGCATTATACCTGCAGATTTGGGGTGTTGTGCTACCAGGCGGTGCAGTGAGAAACAGAAACAGAGCTAAAGAGGAGTGTAGGTCTGCTGTAGTGTGCCAACAGAGCCCCGCCCACATTTTTAACATCTACAAAGTAATTCTACAGCATGAATCCCAGGCTATTGATTTAGCTTTGTATAATTGTTCAATTCAGATACATATTTGACAATTCCAGCAGGAACCAGCACCGACTCTCTGATGAGGAAATCGTGTTGTGTGTTACGGATGGAGGTGAATGAAAGTAAACATTAGTTGCTTTGGTCTGTAACAAAAGATGAGGGTGAAAAATGACGATGCGGTGAACCTGGGACACACAGGAAGTGTTGGTGGGTGTTTTGACTCACCACTAATGCACCCTGCACAAGGGAGATTCAAGTCATTGCAAATAAACAAACAGAGTGTCATGTGGTCCCTCCAGCAGCTCATGAATGCATGGCCGGAAACACTTTTGGTGTGCTTTACTTGTATCACTCTAAACTAGAAACAAAGTCCGAGCAGAAGCTAGAAGCAAAGTTCACCCCAAAAAATGGATATTCAGTTATTATCCGTGCAGATGGAAAAGCCCAGAGCTGCAAAAGTGATTTGAAAAGTCATTACAGAACTTACACCTATTTTTAAGCTGGGGCCTTCACTGTGGCCTCTAAGCTAAAGGCATTGGTGTGCTCTCTGTCTGAGTTTTTACATTTTAAAACTAGTCCCCATCCTCTTCAGTTGTTAAGGAGAAGCTGCTGGGCTGTTCCACTGGGAAGCTCTGGAAATGTTTTGTGGGCTGGGAAACTTCAACCAAGTTTCCATTAGCATGGGGATTGTATGATGACTGAATTTTCATTTTTGGTTGAACTTTCCCTTTAAGGTATGCTCCCATCAAATTATGACGCAAGCTTTAAGCTTAATTTATAAAGTGTTGGCAAAGGTTGGATGAGGTGTAAAGTTTCTGTAACAGCTGAGATGCAGATATTCTGCAGAGAACATAATAAGAAGAGATAATTTAGCTAATTACCTTTTATTGCAAAGATTCTTCAAAAAAATTTAGTCAACATGAAGTGTGTAACATGATGTTCATGTTTCATTGCTGCTTCCACCCTGGGGTTGCAGTTTTGTATAGAAATGCACAAAAATCAAGTGAATACAGCAGATTTGAGCAGTAATTAGCCAACATGTTAAGACCTGACAGCATTTATTTTACAGATTTATACGTGTGGAACATTAAAAAAAAGTGTCACAGATTCACTTGAAAAAAATATATAATTATAAATAAATAATATAATTAAAATTATAAAATAAATATAGAGAATCCCTGTTTAAGTTGTTTATACACGTTGGCAGATTTGTATCCCTTGCATGCAAACTCCAACCCAGAGCAGAGTGAACTCTATTGGATTTGACTTGTGAAGTGAAGCATCGTTTTCCCGAACCTCGAGAAGACGATATTTCCAGTCTGTTCCATCATCTTTTTCATTTGCCTAAGGCTTGAATAAGGCTGTGTACTTTTGAATGTGATTGGTTTTAGCCTTCTGGAGCACTTACAAAACAACTAAATAAAATCAGGATGCTGCTCACAGAGCTCCTTTCTTGCTCATATTCTTATCTCGGTATGCAGAGAGATCATCAGGTTCATCTGGTGCAAACATTCCTGTTTATCTAAATGAATATGTCTCCTGTGTCCGTAAATACCACCAGGCATTTGCTGCCCTTTTACTTCTTTACTTAATAGTACAAACTGGTTTTGGGTAATTACATGATTTATTAGATATGACGTCCTTTTCTAATCGCTAGCACAACTTTCCAACAGCTTCATTGATTTACCTTCAGCAGTCTAAGCCTCTGCTTTGGGCAGGTGTGTTTGATGAGAATGGTTCTCTTCTCCTTCTCTTCATCCCCATTCTTTAGCCAATCAGGTTTCTGTTCCCTGCAGTGAACCCTGCCCTCTCTCCCTCTCCCCCTCTCTCCCTCCCACCCCTCCCATGTTGCCTGTGTGTCCTTTCTCATGCAGCCTCACGCCTCATTGTTTATTGAAAAGGCACTTGGTTATCAGCCGCGAACATCGATGGCAAACATCGGCCGTGTAAACTTTGATAACACCACAGCACACATCAGATGAGGAGGACTCACCCCAAGGAGGGAGGAAGGAAGTGCTTCAGTTCACATGCGTCTGTGTTGCAGTTAGGAGAGACAGGTGTCCTCCTTTTCTCTGTCTCCTCCCGACATCTGTCTCTCCGTGCCGTCATTCTATTCTCTCTCCCCAATGATACAGCATCATCCCGATCCTCCCTCCCCTTCTTTCCTACCTCATCCTTCTCTCCGACCTCCCTGCCTCCTCTCCCCATCTCCACCTTTCTCTCCCTTCCTAAACTGTTTTCATTTTTCTCTCTCTAAGGCTCTCTCATTCTCTTCCCTCCCTCCTTTCCCATTGCGTGTTTGTGATCACACATAATGAGGACTTGCTCCCTCTTCTGTCAGTGACAACTGGCAGATATGCTAACCAAACTCACACTCCCTCACACTCACACACTCTCACACTCACACACTCACACACTCTCACACTCACACACTCACACTCTCACACTCACACACTCACACACTCTCACACTCACACTCTCTCACACTCACACACTCTCACACTCACACACTCTCACACTCACACTCTCTCACACTCACACACACACTCCCTCACACTCTCACACTCACACACTCTCACACTCACACACTCACACACACACTCCCTCACACTCTCACACTCACACACTCACACACTCACACACTGTCACACTCACACACTCACACTCTCACACTCACACACTCACACACTGTCACACTCACACACTCACACTCTCACACTCTCACACTCACACACTGTCACACTCACACACACACACTCACACACTCACACTCACACACTGTCACACTCACACACACACACTCACACACTCACACTCACACACTCTCACACTCACACACTCACACTCACACACTGTCACACTCACACACACACACTCACACACTCACACTCACACACTCTCACACTCACACACTCTCACACTCACACACTCACACTCCCTCACACTCACACACACACACACTCGCACACTCACACTCCCTCACACTCTCACACTCACACACTCTCACACTCACACACTCACACACTGTCACACTCACACACTCACACTCTCACACTCACACACTCACACTCCCTCACACTCACACACTCACACACTGTCACACTCACACACTCACACTCCCTCACACTCACACACTCACACACTCACACACTGTCACACTCGCACACTCACACTCCCTCACACTCTCACACTCACACACTCTCACACTCACACACTCACACACTGTCACACTCACACACTCACACTCTCACACTCACACACTCACACTCCCTCACACTCACACACTCACACACTGTCACACTCACACACTCACACTCCCTCACACTCACACACTCACACACTCACACACTGTCACACTCACACACTCACACTCCCTCACACTCTCACACTCTCACATTCACACACTCACACACTCACACTCCCTCACACTCACACACTCACACACTGTCACACTCACACACTCACACTCCCTCACACTCACACACTCACACACTCACACTCCCTCACACTCACACACTCACACACTCACACACTCACACTCCCTCACACTCTCACACTCCCTCACACTCTCACACTCACACACTCTCACACTCACACACTCACACACTGTCACACTCACACACTCACACTCCCTCACACTCTCACACTCACACTCTCTCACACTCACACACTCACACACTCACACACTCACACACTCACACTCCCTCACACTCACACACTCTCACACTCACACACTCACACACTCTCCTGTCTTATCCCAGTGGATTTTCCCAGACATGAATATGGAAATCTGGTCCTACTGAGCCTCCCAGAGCAAATCTGCAAGTTCCATCCATCTTTCATCCATCTATCAGTTGTCTGTCTATCCATCCGTATGTCTGTCTGTCTTCCTTAAAAACTGTGTGAGCTTGAAACAGATTGCCACCTGCTGTCATAAAGAAGTAAATGCAGTCTGTCTGAATGTGAGACTATGATCAAACTAACTCCCTTTCTCGCATATTTTCTCATGGGTCCTCAGCATCTGTCTATGTAGTTGTTCTAGTTGTATTTGGTGAATGAAATTTCATTTTGGAAGCTTGAAGAATCCAAAAATGACATTTGAAACAACTTAAAGTAGACAACACGCAGGTTTTACAAGGACTGTTTTAAGTAGAGAGATGTATTTGTGGCAATCAGAACCTTTAATTGCTTTGTTTTTATATCATTTTTTATTTATGCCTGTGTGTCAATGTAGCTGGGCCAATTCTAGTATAATTCTAATTACATAAAATCATTTAAATTCTACTCTATTTTGTTTATACCTGACTGTCAGGACCTCCAGCTTCTTCTGTGCTTTGTTTTTTTTTAGGTTATGTCTCAAGGCCCTCCTCATTTCTTCTTCTCTAGTACCCATATATACTGTATACTGTTGCCTCCTCACCCCCTCACCTCCTCCCTTTTCATTAATCCCCTCATGGTAGAGGTTGGTACCTCTTTTTTTCCCCTTTGAGTTATCTATTAATATCCTATTTTTCTTATAGTTAATATGTATATTTTAGTCACAACCTTACATGTTAAGTTAATTTCTTTACGTTCACTCATGTGTTTCAATTTAATGTCACTGTAGCAGCATGTTATATTTTTCCTGCTAACTCCACAGAGGCTGATATGTCATTTGTCTTGGTGTTTGCTTTGTATAATGAAGAGCTGGGCGTATATATATCTGGTTTGGTTCACTGAGGTACTTGTCTTCTCCATGTGTCAGTGTCAGCCATTAACCAGAGTCGTTCTCCAAAGAGTTTCCTGGTCCTGAGATTCAATTGCAGGCAGAAACACCATGCAGAAGTCCACCGGTTACATTAGTGATAGTCACGGCTGCAGGTATTGTGTTTTCAAATTGTCCGTCTCCTTCTCTTGAAAGCTGTATCTCAGGAAGGCCTTTAGGGAATTCAGATCAGGCACATGAGTTAGGTTTTTGTCAAAGGTCTCCGTGTTTTAGCCTAATTTATAAGCTAATTATGACAAATAGGTCAACTTCCTTGTGACATAATGTTGTGTAAAAACACTTTTCCTGACATTATTAAACTCCCTAACTCAGGACCAGATGGGAGATTGTGATCTTATATGACGTTTGGTCAGATCCTTCATTGGTCTTGGGTGTCCAGCTGTGCTAATTGTGTAGCTCTTCTGTGCAGCTGGTTTGAAGATGTGTGTGAAGCATCTATATTTTAGAATTTGCAGCAACTGCAACTGGACTGGTTGATGGAGGAATATGTAGCCGTGAGGCGGTAATTCTAGATTCCAGATGGTTCTTCCTTTGGTACCTCTAATGGTTGTTTTGTTTGACAATAGGCAGTACATGATGAGGATGACATCACTTCAGTTGCTGGAAAAGCTTCTTTGTAACAGAGAAGGAAAAAGAGTGATCTTGACTGGTGCATCTGTTTTGTAAAATGTATGAATACATACTTCACTCACTGTATTCTAAGAAGGAAGTCCAACTACTGTATGGGTAATACAGTGCAATAACAGTGCAGTTTTTTTGTTTTTTTTAGTATTGCAGCAGCAGCTGATTGGCTTCATTTTAGGCAAATACCCAAACAAATCAGCTAAATGTATGTAATAAAGCAAAATTAGTGGAAAATCATAGAGGTAATTATCCTTTCATCATCTCTGTGTCAAATGCAGTGGAAAGCTTTTACTTCCATGATAAAATGTGATTTCATAAAAAAAAAGAAAAAGACCAAACAACCTTTGAAACTCACTCAACCCTCCCTTAGGTGTTCCCTCCTAACTCCCATACAGTCAGTGATTGTGCAGAGGCGTCCGTGGCGGCTGTCCACTGCTGTGCAGCTGCTCTCAGCCTGTTTTTCTCTTTCCATTCTTTTAAATAAAAGCGCTACTGTAATGACAGGCTTTTACAGTTCATTTAGACGCCTCGCCGCACTCTGGAAATCATAAACAGCCACTTAATTGAGACGAGATGTCGAGGTCAGCGTGAGATTCAGCTGAAGATTTGCAGCACGTGTGAATGTGCAGCAGAGAGCTTTGAGCTGCTTTCATTTTACAAGAACTTGTACTGAATTCTTTATGCTTGTGTGGCTGTGCTTCAATGGGACACCCATAATAACACATACAACGCTGGCTTTTGCCTACCAGCCTCAGCATTACACTGATGTGAGGACTCCTTCTGATGATTCATTTTACACAAATTCCATTAAATGATTCAACCAAACTGTTTGTGTTGTTTTACAAGTTGTGCTCAGCTGTAGTTAATAATGAAAAACCCTGATTCACACGTACTTCTGCAGCAAAGCACATAAAAAATACAAATATTGCAAGTGAGCAACATAAAAGTATTCACATGAAACTTAAATGAACCAGTGAAGAAATTCTCTCTCCTCTTTTCCCTTTCTTCTCTGTCTTTCACCCATAAAAGAGGAGAAGAGACCACTTACTTCTGGCCCGCCAACAAGCGCTGTTATTGGCGGCATCATCGGCGCCCTCATCTTCATCGGCCTCATCATCGGCATCATCTTCTTCGTACGCAAGCGCCAAGAGGATGCAGAGTAAGTTTTCATTAGCAGTGCTGCATGTACTTAATCTGCTCCTACTTTATTAAACCTCTGAAGCAGAGTGAGTCTCCCCCTCCGACACTAAGGCTTGTTAGAACTCATTACGTGTCATGAGGGGAACCAGCAGAGATAACTCTCACATCCTGATCTGTAGTTTACAGCATGAGGCCACCTGGACATCATATACCCAAAGTGTACTCTGCCTCCACATACACTTCAGCTGCAAATAGGAGTTGTCACTTCAGATGAAGAGATGATTTTCCTGTGGGACATGAGTATACACTAAATTAACAAGCATACACATGTTTGACTGCTTATAGGCTACTGTACAATACTGTATGTTAGACCTGTTGTAACACAGTAGCACAGTGGAGTCAGATGGAAATCAGGGCAAATTACCAAAACTGCAAGCAACCAGAAATAATTATTGGTAAGTTCAGGGTCAAAGCATACATGTACTACATAAATACATGTACCACATAAATACATGTACCACATAAATACATGTACTACATGACTTCATGAATACATGTACTACATAAATACATGTACTACATGACTTCATGAATACATGTACTACATAAATACATGTACTACATGACTTCATGAATACATGTACTACATAAATACATGTACTACATAAATACATGTACTACATAAATACATGTACTACATAAATACATGTACTACATGACTTCATGAATACATGTACTACATAAATACATGTACTACATAAATACATGTACTACATGAATACATGTACTACATGACTTCATGAATACATGTACTACATAAATACATGTACTACATGACTTCATGAATACATGTACTACATAAATACATGTACTACATAAATACATGTACTACATAAATACATGTACTACATAAATACATGTACTACATGACTTCATGAATACATGTACTACATAAATACATGTACTACATGAATACATGTACTACATGAATACATGTACTACATGAATACATGTACTACATGTACTACATGTACCACATAAATACATGTACCACATAAATACATGTACCACATAAATACATGTACTACATGACTTCATGAATACATGTACTACATGAATACATGTACTACATGAATACATGTACTACATGAATACATGTACTACATGAATACATGTACTACATGTACTACATGTACCACATAAATACATGTACCACATAAATACATGTACTACATGACTACATGAATACATGTACTACATGTAGTACATGAATACATGTACTACATGTAGTACATGAATACATGTACCACATAAATACATGTACTACATGACTACATGAATACATGTACTACATGTAGTACATGAATACATGTAGTACATGAATACATGTACCACATAAATACATGTACTACATGACTACATGAATACATGTACTACATGTACTACATGTACCACATAAATACATGTACCACATAAACACATGTACTACATGACTACATGTACTACATGTACTACATTAATACATGTATAATTACAATGATTCTTAATCCAGTCCTCATAAATTGACCCCTGACCTCTGATTTGAACAGACGTTACTGGTAAATTTCGTCCTTAATGACTTCTTTCTGGCACCATTAGTTCATATGGCTGCAGCAAAGATACACACCATAACATACAGTAAAAGCTACAGTCAGAGATATTATGGAGTTTTTACCAGAGGGGAAAAGGCGGCACCATCTGCTGAGATTTTAGTTTAAAGCCTTTCACCCCACTGTCAGCTGTATGTAAATCTTACAGTATAGGAAAACTATTATGACTCTTATACATCTACTAATTGATCTAAAGTTAAGTTGAATGCCCAGACTTATGTGCCTACTCAAACAGTGCCAAAGTCACAGCTAGCTATGCAGCTACAGACCTTTAATTTGATTGTATAACCTCATAGTCCTTTGTAGGTAATGTGTGGTGGTGTCTGTACCTCTGTAACGCTACTCGCACACAGGAAGTTGTTTCCAGTTAGGTACGAGGTTTAAGAAATGTGAGCTGCTTTCAGAACTCCAAACAGCAGACAGACAATGTTAGCAATTTAGAGATTAGAGGAAAACAAAGCTTGAACATAGCTAAGCATCCAGATTATCAATGGCTCCCAGTTTTAGGAGAGATTTTATACACTGATTTCTTTTAAGGCCCTTCATGGCCTCTCTCCTAGCTATATATCGGACCTTTTAGTACCATACACACCAGCACACACCCTAAGGTCCTCAGGCAGAGGTCTTTAATGTGTTCCAGGGGCCCGGCTGAAGACTAAAGGGGACAGAGCGTTTGCAGTCAGGGGCCAGAGGCTCTGGAGTAAGTCAGGTCAGCGGAGTCAGCAGTGTCTTTTAAATCCCTTCTTAAAGCAGACCTTTATCAGAGAGCCTTTCCTGATTTTACTTGAGCTTTTTAATGGTTTTAACCTTTCTGTATTGGTTGTTTTATTTTGCTGCCCCCATGAAGCACTTTGTAACAAGGTTTTGAAAAATGCTCTATAAATTTCTATTTATTATTATTATTATTATTATTATTATTATTATTATTATTATTTATTATTACAAACCCATTTCCAAAAAAGTTGGGACGCTGTCTAAAATGTAAATAAAGACAGTATGCAATGATTTGCAAATCATTGAAACCTCATATATATCTGAAAATAGCACAAAGACAACATTTCAAATGTTGAAAGAGAAAATTTTTAATTGTTGCCACTGTTCCAACTGTTTTTAAATGTGTTGCTGGCATCAAATTCAAATTGGGTAAATCATTTTTTTTAAACGATGAAATTTCTCATTTTCAACATTTGATATGTTATCTTTGTTCTTTGTGCTATTTTCAATTAAATATGGGTTTCAATGTTTTGCAATTGATCACATTTTGTTTCTATTTACATTGTAAATAGCGTCCCAACTTTTTTGGAAACAGGGTTGTATATACTGTATCTGAAAGTAGAGGTAATATTGGACTTGCATTCCTCAAATAGACAGAAACAGTCCAAATGAATTCTAGATTTATGCTGAGTCTGCTAAAAGTAAAATAAGATATGGTAGCTATAACTAGTAATTAACATGAAATATTTTCTTAAAGCAGCTGTACATGAAATGTTCAAACAAGATGTATTAAGCCATCTTTATCCTCCTACAGAAAAAAGACACACTCGAGTAATGGTGGGCATTACTAATGAGACGATAGCTACAGATCCTTGTGGGTGAAAACACAAGCATCTGTCTCCTCCCACAAGCATCTTGGATATTGCTCAAGATCTCAAACATAATTTTAGAACAACACAAAATTCCCTCCATCTCTGTAACTTCCATTCCTCCTCCCCTATTTGTCATATCTGTCAGCTTGTTATGTTTTTCTACTAAATACTAATGAGGCTCCTACGATTCCCAGAGCTTAGGTTGAGTGTGATACACCACATGTTTTATATATGAGGCATCCAGTTCAGCTGAAACCAATTAAATGATTGTCACCTAGGTGAAGGTAAAGTGTTTTCATTCTTTATTTGTTACACAGATTTGTCAAATAGCACAAACATAAATCCACAGATTGTGCCCTGGGTCTGACTTCTCATTTTCACTTTTCCTTGGTATTTAATGCTTAGCAGAATGAAAAGAAAACAAAAAGTCAGGAATCATAAAATCAGGGATCCGACAAGCAGGAGGAGGACCTCTGTGCTGGATGAGAGAAGAGCCTTTCTTCTTCTTTGGATTAGACGGTGCAAAGACGTATTATAAACATGGTTTCTCCTGCTGCTCCTCCTTTGGATGTTGTAACACTGACATTGTTTTATTAACCTCACAATAATTAGTGTTAAAATTATAAGACAGCGATCACTGCACAAACCACCAAATATATCAATCTAATTGAATCCGGCAAGTATCAGGAAAGCACACTAATAATTCCCAGAGCTGAACATACTGTCAGTCCTAACGTTCATGAAGACAACTAAATAACTCAAACATGAATCAAGTCTCCAACGAAGGCCAAACCCTCCGAGGTAACATGTTAATAATGATGACTGCAATCAATAGACAAAACAAAAACACTCACCACTTAATCCAACTGAAGACCGACAGGTCTCTGACTCTAATAATGAGGTTTTAAAATATAATACACAAAAAGAAGGTAGATCCTAAGTTTGAAAAACTCCTGGAAATCCTGCAGCGAGGCCTTTAAACACCGTCTGCTCACCTGATGCCCCCCCCCCCCCCCCCCCCCCCATTTAAACCAACTAAACTAAACTAACAAACATTCTTCACGTACAGAAGTTTAAATAGTGAGAGAAAATAAAAAACAAACATCTCTATCTGCCATCAAGGTAAACGTATGCAACCTAAATGAATCAAAGACAGAATAATTGGATCTTTTCTGCTTGGTTATGCCTCCATGACTGAATGTCCTGCTGATGTGTGCTGTGATCAATCAAGAGTGATGACAGACAAGGATCACACATACATAGGATAGGATAGGATTTTAAAAGGGGGAGCAGAGTGACTGATGGCTTCCTGAGTACAGAGAGGAGAGGTACAGAGTACGCAAACACAAAAAGAGTGAACAAAAGCCTAAGTCGCATTTTGATGCTTTTTAATGACATAAAACACAAAGGCTGAATGCAGACTTTCAGTTAAGCACAGTGAGATTGTTTAAGTGATATATACATGCACAGATACTGCATTATAAAAGCCAGAAGTAGCACTAATTAAAGGACCGGCTCTCATCGTCTGGCTCACTAAAAAGCTCCCATCACTACTGGTTGTGCAGCAAGTGTTCCAGGGTCCATTTGTAGTTGGTGCTGAGGACATCCATCGAGTGCAGCCACAGAGCAGAAATGGTTTTAATGATCTAAAACCTCACTGGTAAATGTTTTCTATCAGTCCCTTACTTCAGCTTTATTGATCTGTGTGTGTAAGGTGTGTGAGCAGTTCAACACCCCTGCCCATTATTTAACTGAATTTGCACTAGTCTGGAAGAAGATGTGCTGTGGTAGACGGCCCAAAACCTCCAACTTGACCGGTACATGAAAAATCTATGTTGTGCCTTCCATGTGTGGCTTTTAAAGATTTATTGATGGAATCTGGGCACATATAGTTAGAACACAATGAAATGTCTGCAGAGCTCAAGATTTCAAGATTTTCCATGTCTGTGTCTATGTCTGCACAACTCTTTTCTTTGTTTAGTACATTGAAAGTTGACATCTTAACAAAGAAGCAATCAAAACCACTTTATCATCATCTTTTCTTTAGGGGCCCCCCCAAGCACAAGCCCCCTCCCCCTGTGAAGGCAAGCAGCTCAACAGACATGGTGAGTTCGCTGACACGGCTTCAAATCAATCTTTAATGTCAATGCAATTAATTCTACACACATACAACACACACACACACACAGAGTCCATTTGGGCAGCCATCATGGCTCTAATGGCTATTGATTGGAGATCTGAGTCGGCCTTTGTGTTAAAATAATTAACTTGCTTTGTAAAGAGCTCCATAAGAGCACTTTTCTCATCTTCCTCCTCTCCTCTTCACTCCTTTTACCCCAGCTTTCCATCTCATGTTGTTGTGCTTGTACCACATTATGTAATGAGACTAAAACACCGCAGTTGTATGCTAATTGGATTTATAACAGATGTGTAAATGTCTCTAAATGTCCAGACTTACATGGGGTTCGCTGCATTCAGCTGCAAATGATTATTAAATGTCTCTGAGAGCAGCGGTTGTGGAGAATCAAGACTGGAGCTTTAATATTTGTGAACGATTTTAGATTGAGTCACACTTTTATATCAGAAAACTGCAAATCATTAGTTTCTCAGGTTTCTGACTGCAGTGGAATAAACGTGCAGGACAACAAGTCAAATGTGTCACTACAGTCTTCTTCTGATTTTAACTAGATTGAAATCTTTTCCTAACCATAACAAAGTATTGCCAACAACGGAGATGGACACAAATGTTTGTTATGTCTCAAAATGTTATTTAACGGATTTTGATGACATTTTGTGGACAGATGGGCCTCAGGCCATTAAAGGGTTGATAAACCCAGAGCAAATTGGATCAGGATGGAGATCCAGGATTGTGTGTTTCTGTTAACATTGTTTAGGTCATGTAGTATCTTTAGTGACAGAAACACACATGTTATAAATGGATGAGGTCTATTGCTTATGAATCTAACCAATCTGTAGTGGCGCTTTATTTCATCATTCAAAGCCTTCATAATCTGTCTCAATGACTGCAGCCAAAGCTCTGTTCCATAAATACAGACTAAAGATGTCTTGGTTTGATTTGACTGTATTATGCTGTATTATTTATTCTTTTCTTCCCTGTGTTGATGTGGATTCTGTAGCTGAACAAGCCATCAGAGCCTCCCACAGCCACAGAGACGGCACCTCTCAGCCCGGGGGAGGTTTACTACGAGCCCACAGGGGGAGAGCCTGTCACGGTAACTAACCCATACAAATACAAAACCATGTTTTCTGTTTGGTACTGACTATGTGGACACATGAGCCACATATCAGTGTGGGCTCCATGTCCGTCTGGAGAGCTGCACGCTGTGTTTCAGAGACATCATGGTGTTTGTTCTTGGCGCCAGTCAACCAGATCTTATTATTAGGATGTTGTTCATAATTCTGAACTTCTGAATGTCTAAAAATGGACTGTTGTGTACTCAAAAATGAAGATCTTAGCATCTGTCGTTAATATCCCACAATAGTCCTGTTATGTAAAAGAGTTTAAATCCTGTGATTCTTAATATGGTCAGATTTATGTAATTATATATAATATATAATAATTAGGGCTGTCTAGCAATTAAAAAAATTACTCTAATTAATTACATGCTTTATGATTAATTGATCTAAATGAATCACATTTATGAATATTTGCCATGAGAAGCATTTAAAACATTTAAATCAGTATAGCTCCTCCGTATTTGCTGGGCTGTGTTTAAAATGACCCACTACCTTGCGACACTTTGCCAATGCAACAGTAAACCTGCTGTCACCAATGCAAACAGTGATGGTTCTCTGTAACATGTGGACAACACTAGGCATGTCCTGGAATAGAAGCGTTCTCGCTGCAGCCACCATGTTTCGAGCGCTGTCTGTTCTGACTGTGGTGGCCTTATGTTGAACCCCCCATGTCTCTGCCACAGACAGAAACTGTCCGGCACAAGCATCAGCAGGGTGCCTGCTGACTGTCTGTAGCATGGTTAATGCAAAAGACTGTAGTTTCCACTCTCTGTTAATGATGTGTGCAGTGATTGCTTACCGAGGTCCAAGCTTCCCCCAGTACATCATCTTTTGCTCTCTTTTCGGGGTCCTAAAGCCGTTCAATTTTGGACATAATTGTATTTCTCGATGGTGGCTTATACGTTGTGTAAAACTCTGTTAAACCCCTGTCTTCTACAGTACCACCAAAACTGGCCTACAGTCCATAGTAATCCATTTAGCAATTGAGTTGGTCAATTGACAGAAATTGACACACTGTTCTGAGCATAAATTGCCCCTGTTAACAGTTCCATCTGGGCACTTTTTAAATGATAATTTCCATTCACTTGGTCAAGTAACTTTGTCATCAGCATCCATCATGTTTGAGCTACTGTGGACGTGTGCAGTGACGTACTGGTCAAAGGCCATCACAGATTAATTTGCTTCTTTTTTTTCACGTGTTATTTTTTCCATAATTAATTAATTGAAATTAACATGTCATTTATAATAATGTACTATCTTTGCAGTTTGACCAATAAAACACTCAGTGAATCAACCCCACAAAGTATAAATACATAAAGACACATGAAGGAAACATACATTTAAATTCCAAGGTAAAATAATCTTTTAATCTTTCAAACTCAACAATCTGGTTTTCAAAAAATATACTAAAGTTCATAAATAAATAAACAGAAAATTCTTCAAAGTTTAGTCCTTTTAATATAACTATGAAAGTTTAATGAGCAGAAAATGTTCCATTTCAGGATTTCCTGGTAATCTAAACAAAAATCAAACTAGAAAGCCACAAAGAGGCAAAACTCTGCCAAGGCACCAAAAAGCAACAGTCCCATGATAGTTTGACCCGCAATATCTGACTGCTGGACCATGGAAACCTACCCTTAGAATTAGTAATCGCATTGATATCAGTAGCTCGGTTTACATGGACCCCTTTATTCCAATTAAAATCAGTTTTCAGAATGAAAATGCTCCATATAAACCCCTCATTCTGAATGAAATGTCATTGTGTTGCAGAGGGGTAGTATAAACCTTTAGTTAAACCCATCAGAGGAACAACCGTTCCATGTAAACGGTGGAACAGAATATCTACTGGTAGAGTTCAGTCTGCTGCTCAGAGTCAGGACGTATTTACAAGATGGAGGCCTTAAAGCAGAAGTAGACAACAGCAGAGAGTTTCTTTTCTTCTCTCTTTCATTGCTTCAGTATGAGTAAGTCTACGTTATTATCATGCTGCAGCTTTATTAAAAACACCACAATAACAGCAACAATTACACCGATCACATGATCCACATCCATCTAATGGTGGAACACGTGAAACATACGTCACTTCTATCACTTCTGCACATGTTACACAGCTGTTCTGATTAAATGTGGTGGAGCATGTAAACATCAGATCATATTAGATCACAACTCATGTAAACATCAGATCTATTAGATCACAACTCATGTAAACATCAGATCATATTAGATCACAACTCATGTAAACACCAGATCTATTAGATCACAACTCATGTAAACACCAGATCATATTAGATCACAACTCATGTAAACATCAGATCATATTAGATCACAACTCATGTAAACACCAGATCATATTAGATCACATCTCATGTAAACACCAGATCATATTAGATCACAACTCATGTAAACATCAGATCATATTAGATCACAACTCATGTAAACACCAGATCTATTAGATCACAACTCATGTAAACACCAGATCATATTAGATCACAACTCATGTAAACACCAGATCATATTAGATCACAACTCATGTAAACACCAGATCATATTAGATCACAACTCATGTAAACATCAGATCATATTAGATCACATCTCATGTAAACACCAGATCTATTAGATCACAACTCATGTAAACATCAGATCTATTAGATCACAACTCATGTAAACACCAGATCATATTAGATCACAACTCATGTAAACAGTTGAGACAAAACCTTCAATCAGAATGAAGCGAAGTGTCCATGTAAACCCAGCTAATGTTAGTTTCCACTCCAAAATGTGATGATTTCTTCCATCCTACATGCCCCACCCTTCCACCCTGTCAAGTAGTTTGTGTAATTGACAAATACAGACCAAAAAGCCATATCTTGCAATGTTAAAAAAAGTAGGGAAAAAATTCTGACTCCGCCCCTTTATCCGGATCCAAGATTTAATGGGTTCTTCCCTTCTACTAGGTTTCATGAAAATCTGTCAGGTACTGTACTATATGCGTAACAGATGGAAACGGTAAAAAAAAAAGACCCTATTTTGCTTATTTAATGAAAGTGAAGAAAAATTACTGACTCCACCCCTTTATCTGGATCCACTCCAAAATGTATTGTGTTCTTCCTCTCATCAAAATCCATGAGATTTATGCAAAATAGATGGAAACTTTGAAAAATCCTGATCTCACAATGTTAAAGAAAGTGAAAAAAGTTTCATGAAAACCGGTTAAGCAGTTAATGGGTAAATCAGAGAAAGGCCACAGGTTGAAGCGCCTGGTGGGTGTGTTAGTGAGCGGCGCAAAACAAAAACCATTTTGAGATTTTTCTTTTTTTATATCACAAGATAATTTGTCTGTCGTCTGTTAAATCTCACAGAACCTGGATGATGGAGCTCTGAACGGCGGCGCCCCCCCCGTCCTGGACAACTCGGCTAAATATGAAATCAACGAACTCACTGACAGTCACCACAGCAATGACTTGGATCCATCCAATCGTGAGCCATTGGCTGCCAACATCTCTCGCGGCGAGAGCTTTGTGTCTCCCGCCATGTATGTGTAGTCATGGCAAACATAGCATCACATCACCGCGTATGGGCAAGTTCCAGGTCACCAACATTTGCATGGAAAGCAAGGCCGAGCACACTTGTTTCCACATAAGAAATCCCATCTATTGTAAAACAGTCTTTTAAGTAAAGTGCAGTGATATTTGGCATCTGAGTTTAGTTTTAACGAGTCAAACTTAAGCGATTTTTGCTTATATTTTTTTCTTTATTAAATTCAGGTTCTTAACAGTCTTTTATTTCTGGTAAAGCCACTTGTGACTACTGGAAAGGAATGACAGCATTTGGGAGATTGTTTAGTTTTTAAAATCATCATTGTATTTCATATATTTGGTAAGGAAAAGCAAAAATAATGTACTAAATATCGAGTAAAAGATGGACATAAACAGAACAACTTACATGCCAGATAGTCTGTGAAATCATATGTGTATTGCATATGGTGAGCCAGGCTTATACAACACGTTAATTACATGGTTGAGAGGTGTTGCAATGCAGGTGAACTGGAACACTCCCCTCAGCTAATTAACACGCAGCGCTCTGCCTGTGTGATGCTTGTAAATCCAAATTTCCACCTAAAAAACAGCAACATAGCTGCATTTTCAGTGGAATTACTCTGAAATATTTTATGCAACATTTAGTGCCATGAATATATAATGTCCCCATTACAAAATTATGGTGAAGCTGCCAGTCCAGGACTCTTCTGTTTACAACCGTGGAGAGCGATTTGAGCATCTTATCTGCTCTAAGTAAGGATAAACCATCAGGCTTCTGTTGCAGCCTTGTAGTACAGGGGAAAGTAAAAAAAATGAAATAAAAAAAAAAACCTCTTTGAAATTCTTTTTTAGTACTTTTATTCCACGGTTGGTCAGGTTTGAATTACATACAGGTGAATTTGGTCCCAAGAATTCCAAAGCCTGATCGTCTGGTTCTCCAGGCAGCTTCATTTAATCACCTGAGATGAAAGTATTTCACACATTTATCGACTCCTGTACAACTCAACAAACAGCCCTCCCCACTCTTGCCGAGGCTGCAGTCCTCTAACGAAACATTCCAATTTACTACGTTGTCCAAGTCCCTGGACCACAACAACCGTCACAGCACAGAGCTGCTTGTTAGCTCTAATGGAGACGAGGGGATGTTGTTGGGAAGCTCCATAGCCTGGCAACATTACACATTAAAATTCCATGATTCTGATTTGCTTTTTTTAAGTGCAAGAGTTGGTAAGGCTGTGTGTCCAGTATTAATAATCACCTTATTAAGGTTGTTTAAATCGTTATAACAAATGTAAAATGTTCAGCATATGTATGTATGTTAAATGTTAAAATACTGCCAATACAGCCATTTGAACTGATTGAAACAGTCTTACACTGATGTATGCGGAACATTTTACACATACACATTATGCATTTTAGCCAATTGTTCTCTTGAAAGCAAAACTGGCTGAATCAAAAATCACAGATGTCAGATGGTACCAAATGATGAACAAACTGTAAGTAGTATTGATATTATTAATGAATAATATATTGTTGGTGAAATGTGTACACATAACAATTAACAAGTGTAGGTGTTATCAGTGCCTCTGTACAGGGGAAGGAGGTTTGTTAAATGTCAAATGGATTGATTAAAAAAAAAAAAGTGGATAATATTATTTTACTTTTCACGGGTACATTGAGGTCGTTTTATTTGAATATATGAAAAAATGGTGTGGATTTTACTCCTTGTTCATATTACTCTGCATGGCATGATCAGTGGCTTGTTGAAACACTTTCCCAAGGCTGTTTGCAGAATAAGCACTTTGGTTTGTTGAAACACTTTTGAATGTCAAAAGAGGAAGTTGTTTTTTTGTCACCACCTCAGAGCATCTGTCACAGAAACAGACAGACCACGCTCATTTTTTTGTTTGTTTGTTTTTGGTTGTGTGACAGCTTGCAGTCTTTCGCGCTGATCCAAAAATGCGGCGCGTATGGAATCGTCATGTCTCAAGGCCACAGAAACACAAAGATGCAATCTTTCTCCTCTCTAATTTTGCCATTGCTTTAGACCTTCCAGGACACAAATCATCCTCAGTCATAGTGCGGACAGCTGGATCGAGGTCTGTGGCTGACCACGCTAGTTAAAATCACCCACAGATGCACAGAATCAGGTGGTGGAAGTGCTACAGACTTGTAAACTGTTTGTAAACTGGTTTGAAAGTTGAAGGAGCTGGCAGATTTAAACAGGAGAGAGATCAATCCTCTTTGATGAAATAAAGATAAATAGGAACAAAATGTTGGAGGACTGAAAAGATAACAATGACAAAATAAATATATTTTTTATCACAGCTTTCACTGTCATGGTCCAACAAATGCAATGTTTTAGTTTTTCTGACCTGTGACAATCATCTTTTAAGATTTAACCATCGTTAGCTTTGCTGGAGAGGCTTTTTTTTTTTTTTTACTTCCCCAAGGAGGTTTAGTTTTCACCTGTGCCCTGCTGGGTTGGTTGGTTGGTTGGTTGGTTGGTCGGATGGTTGGTTGTTCAGTAGGTATGTTGGTTGGTTGATTGGTTGGTTGGTTGGTCGGTTGGTTGGTTGGTTGCTCGGTCATTTGGTTGGTTGGTTGGTTTGTTTGTTGTTGGTTGGTTGGTTGGTTGGTTGGTTGGTTTGTCTGTTGTTAGTTGGTCGGTCGGTCGGTTTGTTTGTTCTTAGTTGGTCGGTCGGTCAGTCTGTTTGTTGTTAGTTGGTTGGTTGGTTGGTTGGTTGGTCGGTCGGTCGGTCTGTATGTTGTTAGTCAGTCGGTCGGTTGGTTGGTTTGTTGTTAGTTGGTTGGTTCTTTGGTTGGTTGGTCGGTTGGTCGGTCGATCGGTTGGTTTGTTGTTAGTTGGTTGGTTCTTTGGTTGGTTGGTCAGTCGGTCTGTTTGTTGTTAGTCAGTCGGTCGGTCGGTTGGTTGGTTTGCTGTTAGTTGTTGGTTCTTTGGTTGGTTGGTCGGTCGGTCTGTTTGTTGTTACTTGGTTGGTTGGTTGGTCGGTCGGTCTGTATGTTGTTAGTCAGTCGGTCGGTTGGTTGGTTTGTTGTTAGTTGGTTGGTTCTTTGGTTGGTTGGTCGGTTGGTCGGTCGGTCGGTTGGTTTGTTGTTAGTTGGTTGGTTCTTTGGTTGGTTGGTCGGTCGGTCTGTTTGTTGTTAGTCAGTCGGTTGGTCGGTTGGTTGGTTTGTTGTTAGTTGTTGGTTCTTTGGTTGGTTGGTCGGTCGGTCTGTTTGTTGTTACTTGGTTGGTTGGTTGGTTGGTCGGTCGGTCGGTCGGTCAGTCGGTTGGTTTGTTGTTAGTTGGTTGGTTCTTTGGTTGGTTGGTCGGTCGGTCTGTTTGTTGTTAGTTGGTTGGTTGGTTGATCGGTCGGTTGGTTGGTTTGTTTGTTGTTGGTTGGTTGGTTGGTTGGTTGTCAGCAGGATTTTGTGGAGGGATTTGGCTGTGGCGAGGGAAAAGCCATTACTTTTTGGTTTAGCTCCCCATCGTAGACTTTTTTTAAAAAAACTTCAACATTTTGAAGGCATTTTTGAACATTTTTTCCAACTACACAAAAGCTATTGTACACGTTTTAAAGAAAATTTTTGGAGGGGTGGGGCATAGATCAGACTAAACAGACATGTGTAGGACTGTTCGGCCTTGGTGGACATAAGCTCTCAGCTGAGTGCCATAATTAAAACTATTATTTTAAATTTGCAGTTGTTATAGTAGTACTAGTTTTTGCTGCATGCCAGCTGCTTCATATTTCATCAGTCCTAAAAAAGGGACTTTTAAAAAACTTACATACAGTAACTAATTCATGGTGTAGAAATTGTTCGGTTAGTTTAGATGAAATATTTGATTGAATCTTCAATATGAATTCAAGTCAGATACAGGATGATTTGTGACTTTTTTCTTTGTATGTCTGAGGCATTTGGATGAAAGGGAATGTCTGCATGCTGCATGGATCTATGGAATAATGGCTATTCCCTTGTTTTGCAAGAGGAATCGGACCACCATGGTCAGCTTCTGACTCGCTCGTATGGTGCAGCTATACAGACAATCACATAAAATGTGTTTAATACCTGCTACAGAACAAAAACTGTCATAACGGGGAATTAAATGTGACGGTTTTGACCTTTTGTCTGTAAATTAACTTGCTAAAATGAATGGATATTAAGTTTTCTGTAGATTAATGTGTTTGCCAGCGGGCTGCTGTTGATAGATTGAGTAAAAGTAAAAAGACAATCATTGGGACCCATTATATCAGAGACCAATGTCTCAGCAAGTGTTCAGTATTGAGTTTCAGCTCTACTGTCTTATTTGGGGGATCATTCAGTTTTACCCAGAGCCTTCTTTTCAATAGAGACGTTTCCTTCGGAGGTACTGTATATTGAATCAGAATCTTGACACCATCAGAACTGAACCTGCCTCCTAAAAATGGAAATTGCAAAGACATATTAGCTCACACTCAGTTTGAAGACAATATTTGCTCAAAAGCATGCCGTGATTTCAGATGGATTAGATGTTAGATCAATACTCTGGGTTAGTCCATTCAGTGAGAGCTGCAGGGTTGCATTATGGTCAAGGCGCTTTGCTCCATCTCCCCCCCATGTGGGTTCGATACCAGAAACCACAAGTGCTGATAACGATGTTCGATCTGAATCAGTCGGCCCTTTTTTTTCAACCCCCTTTCTGTTCTTTCTCCTTCATCCATTGTCATCACAGCTTCTCATTATGGAGCCAGACGTGCCTTCCTTATGTTATTTTTGGCTTTTCAATTCTCACAGTTCTTGTTTGACAGTAGAACAGATGAAGTGAGGTGGGAAACACACAAACGCAGGATGGCATTGATGATGGCAGTGATAAAAAGAACACACACACTGGAGATGTAATCATATTTTTGTGAGTGTTTATCATATCATCATCTTTTCTTTTATCAGAGATCAATTATAATTTTGTATGCTTTTTGGGAAACCTATACTGTACATGTTTTACAGATCATTGTCTTGTCAAATAAAATGTAAACCAAAATTACAAAGAGTCTTTCTGGTTATTACCTCTGATGACTTCCCAGGATCACGAGTTAACCTGATCCAATAGGAGAACAGTATTCTGGAAACCTAGTGAGTCAAAACATCTCCTCAATGACTACAAATGTGCAATGCAGCATACTTTCAGGAAGTGGACCGTTTTGGTTGGTGTTGTCATGATGTGAGGAGACATTGCTAATGGATGGTGGTCAGAACATGTCCACATCCACGGTACACTGACAGGTATCAGTTACCGAGATACGGTCCTAGGTCCACGTTATTCCCAGGATACAGCAATCAGGCATCACCTTCATGCATGACAATGCCAGACCACATGTGGCTCATGTCTGTCAGGAGTAGCCTACCTGGACCAGAACAATGTCGCTGTCCTTCTTTGGCCAGCATATTCACCAGATCTCAACCCAATAGAGCATCTGTGGGATGTTCAGGATCACCAGGTGAGAGAGAGAGATCCTGCTCCAGCAACACATGAACAACTTGTCACAGCTCTGCAGGAAGAATGACGTCATCCTACAAGTCCAGATTAATATCTTATCAATTCAGGAGGTGTAAAGTAGTGATAAATGCTGGAGGTAAACAGGCACAGTAGTGACTATTGTTGATCTCTGTCTCACCCCATCTGACCCCATCTGAGGTGCCGTCACAACCTGTACAGTAGGTTAACCCTTGGGTATGCCGAGGTCCAGCTGATCTGGTTCAGCAGCACATGTGCACACGTCTCAGCTTGTGCAATCACCTAAGACAGGAAGTTAACACTGTTAGCTTAGAGGCTACAGTGAAGATTTAATCTTAAAAAGGGTGTAATAACATGAAACCGAACCAAAAAGACAGAGATATTAATTGTTAAATTCTGACAAATTTGGAGATTGATAAATGAAAATATTTATTTTTATCTCAAGAACAGAAACTCTGGACCTCTCCATGGCTCACAGAGTCATAGCATGTTAGAGTCTTCATGTTCTCTCCTGCAGCTGTCTCTAAGACCTGCAGGTTATGGCTTTTCAACAGCTTCGCCGCTGATGGTGCCAGTTTGGTTTAAATTGTTCCTGTCTAATTAGCGCTCAGAATCTTCCCATTGATTAACAGTGTTGTGGTTCATCACAATTTTTCAAAATGACTCAATAATTAAATACAAGTGCCCTGGAACACAGATAGGAGGCTACATTAGCATGCAACATACAGAGTAGAAACTAGGGACCTTCCAAATTACAAAAATAATTGGTAAAATGCAACTAGCCTTGATAGTATGTCAATTTGGAAAGAGAGAGAGAGATGAGGAGAAAGAGAGAAGAGGAAAAATGGCTGAGAATCTCCACTCTCAGATCACAAACTGAAACTAATCCCGACCAAATCCAGGCTCAGTGATCCACAGTAGTAGTGTGTTTGTGGTCTCTGCTCATGAGAGGAGGTACCAACAGAAATGCAAATCCTCCTCCACTGTGAGGAGTCAAAAGTAAAGGCTTTACAAAACTTTTTTTAAAAACTGCCACTTTATCTGCAGAAGAGAAACTCCTAGATCTCCTGGGCAAAGGTACAACAGCGTCTCTGAAAGCTGTACGCTGATCAGCCTTAACATTAGAACCACTGAGAGGTGAAGTGAAAATTTTTTTTAAATTACCTCGTTACCATGGCACCTGTCAGTGAGTGGGATATTCCGGGCTGCAAGTGAACATTTTGTCCTCGAAGTCGACGTGTTGGAAGCAGGAAAAATGGGCAAGTGTAAAAATCTGAGCCAAATTGTGAAGGCTAGACGACTGGGCTTCTTCAAAACTGCAGGTCTTCTTCGGTGTCCCTGGTCTGCAGCGGTCAGTACCTACCAACTGGTGAACCGGCTACAGGGTCATGAGGAGGAAGGATCACCAATTTTGTGTGATCCCACAGAAGAGCTACTGTAGCACAAATTGCTGAAAAAGTTAGTGCTGGTTCTCAAGGCGTCAGAACACACAGTCTCACTGCATAGCACAGGCTGCATATAGCCGCAGACCAGCCCACTGCCGACAGCGCTTACAATAGGTACATGAGCAGAACTGGACCACAGTGGAATGGAATGGAATGGCTTGAGGAACACAACAAGGAGTTCAAGGTGTTGACTTGGTGTCCTGATTCCCCATATCTCAATCCAATCAAGCATCTGTGGAATGGCCAGTCAATGGAGGCCCCACCTCACAACTTACAGACTGCTGCTAACATCTTGGTGCCAGACACCACAGCACACCTTCAAGGTCCCTGCTCAGAGTTGTTTTGGCAGACAAACTGGACCTACACAATATTAGGCAGGTGGTTATAATGTTATAGCTGATCGGTGTATGTATCTGGCTGCCACAGCCACCACTAGAGGGACTCATAATTGCAGTGAGAGGCCAGACATTCAAGACAAGATATTAAGTAACTGTGTTGTGTTATTAATTCATATCCAATACAGAACTTGCATATATCACATTTGTACATTTAATAGGTATATGTGGTAGGTAGTCTTCTTCTTCTTCTAATCATCTTCCTCCGTTACACCAACCAACTGCACGTCCTCTCTCACCACATCCAGAAACCTCCATCTCCAGCATCCTTCTACCAATATATCCACTTTCCCTCCTTTTCACGTGTCCGAACCATCTCAATCTGGCCTCTCTTACTTTGTCTCCAAGACGTCTAACCTGGGCTGTCCCTCTGATGTGCTCATTTCTAATCCTGTCCATTCTTGTCACTCTCAAAGAAAATCTTAACATCTTCAACTCTGCCACCTCCAGCTCTGCCTCCTGTCTTTTGGTCAGTGCCGCCGCCTCTAAACCATACAGAAGAGCATGGTCTTATACTGAGCCACTGTATTTACATAACTAACTCATACAAATTAGGAACATATCTTAACATTTTGTAATTTTTAATGTATTTAAAAACCATCCCAACTCATGGTGAACCAGCCCAAGTCCTGTCCCCCTACTCAGGCCCATTTTATCTAGTACAAAGCCACTCAAAGCATCCAACTGGGTAGAGACCCCCAGTCCTGCAATACTGCTCATCACAGCTAGCATTATTTTAAAAAGTCTTCTTTTACCTCCTGCTGTCTAACACAAAACTGTGTCATAGGTGGCCAGTTTAAAGCCTGGTTACTAAATAATAATTAATACACACTTTCCAGCCAATCAGAATCCAGAATTAGCAGTGGTGTA
This sequence comes from Chaunax sp. Z400, assembly GCA_037577475.1. NCBI lineage: Eukaryota > Metazoa > Chordata > Actinopteri > Lophiiformes > Chaunacidae > Chaunax > Chaunax sp. Z400. The sequence goes on along the minus strand of CM075200.1, from coordinate 1,916,544 downwards.
ACAAGGATTAGCCACATTTACATTTCTGTAATCTTCTGCCCAGTTTCATGACTAAACATAATATCCCCCATTTTAAAATGAGATATCCTAAAGTGCATCTAAAGCATTGGGAAAATCACAATTAATGGCGCTCAGGAAAGCCAAGAGTCCTCTTTAATTCAGTCAACCCTTATCCAAAATCAAACTCATAGACCTGGAGCCATGATTTACAGGGCAGCCCATCCCCATGAACACATATTTAAATCTGGGGTTTATTTTGATCCACACCAAATTGCACACACTCATAGATACAAACCCCCTAATATAGCAGATTTTTTTTTCATCAAAATCTGTCTGTTATTCACTGGAAAATCAATGAAAATGTTGAAAACCTCACAATGTTAAAGAAAATGAAAGTAAAACATGACCTCCTCTGCTGAGGTAACTAACATGGGTTGAGTTTGAACATGTGAAGTGATATCCACACTCAGACACTGCTGCATTGTTGGACTTGTAAATGGTGCATTCTTCTTCGGTCTGTGAGGTTTTGTGCTCTCAGAGGTTTATTTTGTATTTACATTAATGCTGTTACTTTCTGTTGCCAATACATTAATTATAAGAACATCCACTTTCACATCATATGCTGATAACACTTTCTCCAGAAGACTATGCTGCTCTACAGTGAACCTCCACTCACTGCTTAACATTGACTAAGGTCAAGGTCTGCTCTGCAAAGAAATCAGACAGAAAGAACATTGAAATGAATCCAGTGTTTACCATAAAATCCATAGACATAGGTTACTCACTATGATGTTGGTAAAACTGTCTGGTGCAGTGACGAGGTTGGAGTGCTGACCTTCTGTTGTTTCCCATAATGTTTCTCCTTTGTGCTCTGAATTGTCAATGAATGGCGCAGATTGGAGTGATGGGCAACAGCATCAAAATAAGGATTATTTATGGTGTCTGGAAGTGCAGAGGTATAGGAATAATTGGCTTCAAATTATGAGCTACCAACACAGCACAAACAATTAATTTTAATTATGTTTATTAACTGTGACACTTTTTAAGATTGCTGTTGTGTGGAAGAAGGTGTGCATTTTAGTTTAAGGCTAATTAGCTCCTGCTCCTTAGCTGAGCCCTGTCACACCAGATGAGATGTTCATCAGCAGGCATTTGTTCACTAATTAACCCTATTGTTAAGTTCATCCTCATTCCCACTGGGTTCTGCTTTCGACAAAGATATCAAGCCAGCGAAAAGAGAATCTGGCATCAGGAGTGGTTTGCCTCAAATCAGACTGAGGTACACACTGTCTTGTGATGGATGGTCGTATTAAATGTTAAACAGCGTGGATGATGCAACCACATGGTCACAGCTACTGTAGAGAGGCTGATTTCTGATCTCCGTCCAGTGACGTCAGGCATCCAGTAAACCTCAGGTGGTATTTCAGGTTTGATTTTGACAAACCTTTGAGGCGTGATGCATGATTTGTTCTAGTTTTAAAGAATGAGGCTGACACTACTGTTAGAAAGATAAGTTTAAAGGCATGATTCAAACTGAAATGAAGGTAACAGAAACATTCTAACACACTGAAGCACACACTGAAAGGGTTGTACAGACAGAAGAAGCAGTCAAGGTAGCCATCATCCATCTAGGGAGCAGATATGAAAAGAAGCTCTGAAAAGTTCATCTCTGTTGAAGTTCTAGATTAAAATAATATTGAATGCTAATGAGCTGAACGGATGCTGTCCGTGTGTGGGATGACAAGCTGTTAGGATAAACAGTAGGCTAATCTGAGAGGAACCAGGTCTGCACAGAACTGATCACCAGTGATCACCACACAGTGTACTGTATTCTGACTGGATGTGTGTCAGGCTCTGTGATGAGCAGGGCCTCAAGGGTCACACAGATCACACAGGGCCACACAGGGTCACACAGGCCACACAGGGCCACACAGGGTCACACAGGCCACACAGGGCCACACTCGGTCACACAGGCCACACAGGCCACACAGGGCCACACAGGGCCTCACAGGGCCTCACAGGGCCTCATAGGGTCACACAGACCACAAAGGGCCATACAGGCCACACAGGGTCACACAGGGCCTCACAGGGCCTCACAGGGCCTCATAGGGTCACACAGACCACAAAGGGCCATACAGGCCACACAGGGTCACACAGGTCCTCACAGGCCCTCACAGGGCCACACAGGGTCACATAGGCCACACAGGGTCACAGAGGGTCACACAGGCCACACAGGGTCACACAGGGTCACACAGGTCCTCACAGGCCCTCACAGGGCCACACAGGGTCACATAGGCCACACAGGGTCACACAGGTCCTCACAGGCCCTCACAGGGCCACACAGGGTCACACAGGGTCACATAGGCCACACAGGGTCACACAGGGTCACATAGGTCACACAGGGTCACACAGGACCACACAGGGCCACACAGGCCACACAGGGTCACACAGGGTCACATAGGTCACACAGGGTCACACAGGGTCACACAGGGTCACATAGGGTCACACAGGGTCACATCACATGTTCATTTCAGTTGCAGTCAACCACACCCAAACGAGTAACATTGCACAATGTCTTCGATTTGGTGTTTATTTTTTTTAACCTTACATTGTTTTATTGAGTGCACATATATTAACAGTTAGGTAATTATTTGTTGTATCTTTTCTTTCTTTGTCTTTGAGTTACTGGGCGTGGTTGGTGGGAGGTTCCTTCTTGGTCCAGCAAAAGCTGTGGCTGAGGGCTGAGGACTGATAAATACTGGAGCCGGCCCATCAAGCTGAACCATGAGGTGTGATGTAATGGGGGAGATTTGGATTTAGTTACTTTTGTTTTGTATTGGGTTTAGCTGATGATCATTTTGTTTTCCCTTTGTGTGTTATTTCTGTTTTTGGCCTAGCCGCTACATGTGTTCCCTGTGGTGTCAGTATGTTAGGTCAGTTTGTTCTGTTTGGTTTCTGTTATCTTTAGTATAGTTATATTTTGTTGACCTATTTTATAGGCATTATTACGTTTTTGAGTTTAATTGTTCATTGTATTTTTTGGGTAAATAAAAAAACCTCACATTTTTCAACTTTAAATCCTGTCTCCTTATTGCCTCACTGCTTGGTCCCTAACAGGCTCAAAAGACTGTGTCCATAATCACATACTTCCATACTCAAACTGGCCGGTTTGAGTGTATCAGTGCGTTCACACTAAGTATGCCAAAATGCAGTATACTATGAGTACCCGGATGGCACACTCAAAACAACCAATGAATTGAGAGTGGAACGATGAACACTTCTCACCCTCGATGTTTGCCATTTTTGCTACATAGCAGGAAGGGGAGGGGCTTATGAGACTTATCAAGCTTGTGAAAATTACGGCAGAGGGAGCGACGGTTACAGCGGAGAACAACAGCAACAAATAAATAAAAGTACAAACAAAGCATCTTTTCGGATGAAACGTGGAGCACACTGAGCCGTTCATTTTAGTGAAATGAAAAAGGCGGCAAGTATTTTTGAAAGTGACGTGATGTTCATGGTCAAATGTTGCGGCTGTCATTTCCGGTATGTACACCGCAGCAGTGTGCGATTTGAGACACTACACTGCCTAAAACAGAGAATTAGTGAACATAAAAGTTCCATCAGACACGCTGATCCTAACTATCCTGTTGCCTGTCACTTCACAGAATGCTCTCATACTATCTCTTCCTTCCCTTTGTTTCCCCTGGAAACAAAGGGAAGGATTGAGACAATTCAGTTGCCAAGAGGAGGTGATATTGACAAGAGACTATGTCAAAGGGAACTATTCTGGATACAAACATCAGACTCATTATATCCTAAGGGCTTAAACATTGATTTGATATGAGTGTCATGTTATAGTGATGTTCCCTGTAATACTTTGAATATTAAATATTGCATATACCTTAGGAACTGTACTTTATGACGGTGTGTACAGTTTTCTCTCCACCTCTTATAAAATATAAAATATATGTTTAGTAATGTTATTTTAATCAGCTGTGTTTGTCTAATTCTTTATTGCTTATTGTGGGTCCATGCTTCTGTGCATTCTGTCACTGTACTTCCCATCTACTGTGGACCTGAATGTGTGCACCTTAAGAACTACAGGTATGCCTGCTGGACTACAATTCCCAGCTGAACATTGGAGACCCAGCACAGGTGTAACTCATCCGCTGATGGGATTGATGCTCTTGCTTTCATATGAACCTGTCTCTGTTTGTGATGGTTGTACTGCCCCGATGAAGGTCCTGTGACCGAAAGCTTGGCATTTGTGTTTATTAAAGATACTTGCATGTATCTAAGTGTGCAGAATATTTTTGATTAAGACACTATTCTGTTGAAATTCACACACTACACAAGTAAGTATACTCACATGCAGTATGTGAGTATAGTTAGGAAGTATGCGATTTAGGACACAGTATCCACCTCAGAAGATCGCAGTGATAGGCCGTTGATGTAGCCACCAACTGCAAGGTTGTGTGTGTGTGTGTGTGTGTGTGTGTGTGTGTGTGTGTGTATGTGTGTGTGTGTGTGTGTGTGTGTGTGTGTGTGTGTGTGTGTGTGCCCAGGGCTGGCATCAGACACACCTATGCTTCATCTGCAATCAAGTCTCAACAGTACTTAACCCTGACTACAGCTCCCACTCGTCAGCAGAGCGTCCAGTCTGCTCCTGCAGTAGTAATACATCCAGGCTCTACTACCTTGGGATACCTCCTAGTACGTTATTCCTATCTTTTGGGAATTGAATGCCAACCTGTCTGATTCTTCTGCTCAGCCTATCAGGAAACCTTCATGACCACTCCTGACACAACACCAACAGCCTATATCCTCCGTAAATCCAAGAATGTCAATAAACCTCTCCCTGAGTCCAAGTCTCAGTTTTGGGTACAACTTCTGAGTCAAACCATAACACATAGAGGTCATATAATGCATCACTCCAGTTATGTCTGTGTTTATCTTGCAGTTGATTTGTAAAATAAGCAGCGGTGGTGCTGATATAGCGGATTGTGAACTATATTCTTCGCAATGAACACACCAAGCTGTTCGGCTGTTGCCATCTCTCCTGCCTGTCCTGCTGCTGCTTCTCTTGTTCTTCCTCCATGGCAACTCTTCTCTGCCGAAACCATGTAAAGCTAGTCCTGGTTGGGTATATCGTTTATCCAAGGTAAGTGTCTGTGGAGTGGTTCCCACCCTGCGGACACCCAGCCTGTCAACGGCACCCAACCCAGACACACAGCTGCGACAGCCAAAGGGTTCGGTGCATTTAGCACGTAAGCTAAATCTCCAAATCAGCTCTATCAGTTCCACCACTGGCACAAAGCTGAGAGAATACAGTCTCTATGCTTGACTCAAATTGGTAACTCATAGCCCTCCAGAATGACCTCTAGTTAGCTATGTTCTTAGTTGCTTTAGTTTCCTCCGGCTGCCATGAGTGGCGATGAATGGAAACTAATACTTCAGAAAAAAGAACAACTTCATAGTCAAATTCAGTCTGGTGGCCAGGCAGGAGGCCGATAACAAGCCAGAAGGCCGGCAGCAAAGACGGGCCCATGCTGGGGGCCGGGCAGGGGGTGGGTGGCCAAGACAGACCCATTCAGGAGGCCGGCCAGGGGGCCGGCAGCAAAAAGAGCCCTCACAGGGGGACGAGAGCGAAGACGAGACCTCTCTGGGGACCCACAGCGAAGACGGGTCCTCTCAGGAGGCTGGCCAGGGGGCCGACAGCGAAGGCGGGCCCTCTCAGGAGGCCGGTCAGGGGACGGGCAGCGAAGAAGAGCCCTCAAAGGGAGAAGAGAGCGAAGACGAGACCTCTCTTGGGACCCACGGTGAAAAAGGGCCCTCTCAGGAGGCCGGCCAGGGGGGCGACAGCGAAGGCGGGCCCTCTCAGGAGGCTGACCAAGGGGTCAGCAGCGAAGAGGAGCCCTCACAGGGGGGCAAGAGTAAAGACGAGACCTCTCAGGGGGCCCAGCAGGAGACCAACGGCTGAATTGGAGGTCTGGAGCAGGGATTGGCCACTCCTCCGTCAGCTGAGGGCCGGAACAGGGGCCATCAGGGGGTCCTCCCCCGACTGGGAATCAGGGACTGGATTAGTCGCAGGTCCGACCCCGACTGGAAAACAAGTAGCCGGCGGGTCTTCCCCCGACTGGGCACAAGGAGCAGGAGTTGGTGGGACCACCACCGACTGGACACAAGGAGCAGGAGTCTCTGGGGGGCCATGAGGCAGTCACTGGGAGGCCATGAGGCTGATGGCTAGCTGTCACAGGGGGAGGAGCTAGAAGGAGGCTAGCCGGTTGGAGGCTAGCTGTCACAGGAGTTGTGGCAGACAGAGCTTTAGCAGGTCGGGGTCTTGAACAAGTTAGCAGACAGTCCGGGTTATCCACAAAATCCATAAGCCAGTGAGGTAGAGAACTCCTCAGCCAGGGTTTAGTAGAAACCTGTCTGCGTGCAAGCTGCAGAGCAGCTTCTCTCACCCCGTCATGTCAAGCTCTCTTCCACTCACCATGCAGACATATCAACTTGTATGACAAGTCATAGAGTTCATCCTCGAAACTAATGTCTGCTGGCTCCATATTTGGTCAGTTCGTACTGTCAGGATACACAAAAGCAGGACCTAAAGATCCAGATGACACAGGGGCAGAATGCAGTTCAATGATTTAATAAATCAAAGTCCAAAACAAGTCCCAAACAAAACAAAATCCAAAGAAAGGCAAAAAAGCAGGAACACAGGAAATAACAAAAATCCAACAGAGAGAAAACTTACGGAGGACCACATGGAAGAACACTGGAAACATTGACGAAACGTAGATGTGGCATTGACAACGAACTAACAACTTACAGAGGGAATCACACAGACTAAATACACTACTAGGGTAATGAGGGAATGATACACAGGTGACACAGGGAGGAGGAGACAATCAATAAGAGGTGGAGACGATCAGACAATCACACACTGGAGGGAAAATATATTAAAAAGGACACAAAGAGGATGCAGCAATAAACTAATAGACAGAGAATACATGAGCAAAGGGAAAGGGATAAACTGGAACTAAACACAGAGACTAAAACACAGACAGGAACCAAAGGGGTAAAACAGATCATAAGACAAGACAACAGGAAGTGTAAAGCAAAACACAAGGCAAGGAATAAAACTACAAATAAAACAGGAAACAGAGGAACTAAATCATGAAATGAACTTTACAAAATAAGAGGAACCAAAAACTAGGATCAGATACATGACAGGATTAGTGTAAACAGGTAGAGAGAGGGAGACTCTGAGAGATTAAGAAAGTGAGATAGACCAAGGGAGAGAGGGCTGCTGAATCAATGAGCTTGTTGAGAGATGTGATGAGAGAGAAAAATGGCATGGAGGAGGAGGAGGAGGAAAACAACCCCTGTTGTGTCGGAGCCCCGTAGAGAAAAATGGCCTTGAGAAAATGAGAATCCACAACATTCAACAACAGCCTGTTTTTTTTTTCGCTCTAATCATCCAGAACATCTCCAGACTCGAGATAATTTGGTGACAGTTGCTTCTCCCAGGGATCACTGAAAAATTAATAATGAAGAAAACACTGGAGCGGCTGCTTCTCCACCTCCTGAGACCACAGACTGAACATGCACTTGACCCCCTACAGTTCGGGTACCATGAAAATACTGGAGTGGATGATGCTGTCCTCTACATGCTCCACCAGGCTTACTCTCACTTGGATGAGTCAGGTGGGTATGTGAGGATTATGTTTTTTGACTTTTCGAGCACTTTTAACACCATCCACACTTAGAGACAAGCTGGAAAAGATGGGGGTGGATCCCTCCTTCACTTCCTGGATCAAGGATTACTTGGCAGGACGACCACAGTTCATCAGGCTGGGGAAATGTGTCTCTGGGACGGTGGTGAGCAGCACAGGGGCTCCACAAGGGACTGTTCTGGCTTCGTTGCTGTTCACTCTGTACACATCAGACTTTAAATACAACTCTGAGTCCTGCCACATCCAGAAATACTCAGATGATACAGCTATTGTGGCGTGTGTGAGGAAAGGACAACCTTTACTGGAGCAAGAAGAATGGTCTCCTACTGAACAACTCCAAGACCAAGGAGATGGTCGTGGACTTAAGCAGGTCTAAGCCCCCCCCGTCATCCAGTCAACATCAGAGGGAAGGGAGGTGGTGCAAACCTCCAAATACCTAGGTGTGCACCTGGATAACAAACTGGACTGGTCCCTGAATACAAATGCCCCCTACAGGAAGGGACAGAGCCGGGGGGGTTTTCCTCAGGAGGCTCAGGTCCTTTGATGTCTGCAGTGACACTATCTATCTATCTATCTATCTATCTATCCATCTATCTATCTATCTATCTATCTATCTATCTATCTATCTATCTATCTATCTATCTATCTATCTATCCATGTATCTATCTATCTATCTATCTATCATCTATCTATCTATCTATCTATCTATCTATCTATCTATCTATCTATCCATCTATCTATCTATCTATCTATCTATCTATCTATCTATCCATGTATCTATCTATCTATCTATCTATCTATGTATCTATCTATCTGTCTATCTATCTATCTATCATCTATCTATCTATCTACATATCTATCTACATATCTATCTATCTATCTAACCATGTATCTATCTATCTATCTATCTATCTATGTATCTATCTATCTATCTATCTATCTATGATCAAGTTAAATAACATGTTGCTGACCACATGCTGCCATTCTTTCCAGCATCATCAGAACTGAACTCAGTTGATCTCCCCAGTAGTGACATAGTATGTTCATTCATCTGATGCAATTTTATTTATCTGTGATAATTAGCACGTGACACAAAGTACAGCTAAGGCTGATGGGAAAGACATTCACTCTGAAGGATTTAATCATTTTTTAAAAGTTTGAATTTTGGAGTCACCAGTTAAGCCGAACCTGCAGGTCCTCTAGACTGTTGGAGGAGGCCTGAGAACCCAGAACCTATTTTGAAAGTGGAATATTTTCCATTCTTGCCTGATGTAGGAATTCAGCTGCTCCAGAGTTCAGGGTCTACTTTGACGTATTTTATGTTTCATAATGCTCCAAAAAATTTTAATGGGTGACAAGTCGGGACAGCAGGCAGGTCAGTTCAGCACCGGACTCTTTTACTACGGAGCCATGCTGTTGTAATACCTGCAGAAGGTGGTTTGACATTGTGTTGCTGAAATAAACAAGGCCTTCCCTGAAAAAGACGTTGTCTACTTGGCAGCATATGTTGCTCCAAAACCTGAATATATGGTTCAGCATTAATGGTGCCTTCATAAATGTGCAGGTTACCCATTCCATGAGCACTAATGCCCCCCATCCCATCACAGATGGTCGCTTTTGAACTGTGTGCTGATAACAAGCCGGATGGTCCCTTCTCCTCTTTAGCCCTGAGGACGCAGCGTCCATGATTTCCAAAAACGATTTCAAATGTTGACTCATCAGACCACAGGACAGTTTTACACTTCACCTCAGTCCATATTAAATGAGCTAAGGACCAGTGAAGGCGGGGCGTTTCTGGATCTGGTTTATAAATGGTTTCCTCTTTGTATGGTGGAGTTTCAGCTGGTATTTGTGGATGCAGCGACAGCAAACACAGATTGATTTGAGACAATCCAAACAAAGAGAGAACGTGTTAAACGTTTTAATCCTGTCGTAAACGATAATTTAAATCAGTGTTCAGCCTTTTTCTCTGACAAATATGAGTAGATTAGCTGTGTCTGTCAGGAACAATGTGTGAAATCATTATACATAGAAACCGCTGAGGTGTCATAACACACACACACACAATACTCACAAAAATCCCTTTGTTGATATCAGATACTCCTACTACTTTAGATTTTCCAAAACTCACAAATCCTCCTCCTACCCTCCGGCACACATTTGTTCATGCACTTCAATACATCTACAGCATTTACTCATACATACACATTCCATAATTGAAAAACATGGATTAGTTTGAGTAAAGAAAATAAATAAAAAGTGTCAAGGTGTCAGATATTATTTACTGTGTGTGTGTGTGTGTGTGTGTGTGTGTGTGTGTGTGTGTGTGTGTGTGTGTGTGTGTGTGTGTGTGTGTGTGTGTGTGTGTGTGTGTGTGTCTTACATGGATGGCCGCCAAAAAAAACACCAAAAAAACACTTAAATGAAAAGTGTCCCCCGATTAAATACTGATATAGACTAAGTTTGTGATAAATGGAAGGTTGTTTCTTCAAGAAAAATAGATTTGGGGTTAAAATTAAATTAAATTCCTTTATTTCAGGGGTTGGTCATGAGAAGCTGACATCAGTTGCTGTGACGACACATAGCTGGAAAGTAAGCAGAAAGTAAGTGAAACAGATTTTACCTACAGTAAAGTTTGACTGTGGCGTTTTAAAGCTTAACAGTTAAAGCACTGAACTAATGCTAATGCTAACGCTAATGCAAATGCTAATTTAGCTACATCTGACCATGTAAGCTCACAGTTAAATAAAAAAGTAAATGTTTTTCCACATTTAGCAAACATTTTTCATCAATCTTGGTAAAGTTTTGGTCAGAAGATATGTATTCAAACTGGTTTTACCTCAGTTTGACTGTGGCGTTTGAAAACATAGCTCAGCCACTGAGCTAATGCTAACGCTACTGCTATTACTAATGCTAATTTAGCTACATCTGACCATGTAAGCTCTCAGTTAAATAAAAAAGTAAATGTTTTTCCACATTTAGCAAACATCATCAATCTTAGTGTAGTTTTAGTCAATATAACACAAGTTTTTCTGAACTTCAAGAATTGTTGGAGAAAGTTAAGAAAGCTCACTGGGATGTTAGCTAATGGTTTAATACTCATGACCCACTGGTGGAAGATGTATTCACAGACTTTACTCAAGTAGAAGTACCTGCACTAATACTGCTGGTTAAAATCCAACATTTTACTTAGTGAAGTCTAGAGATTGTTATCAGCCAAATAGCTTCAAATTAAAAGTAGTCATCCTGCAGATTGGCTCCTTTCAAAGTTACACCATATATTATTATTATATTATTACTAATGATTCATCAGCATCTCTAAATACTGAAACAAATGACTTTATGTATTGTTGTTTAGTTTTATGTTCCATGTTTATAATACTTATCATGTTACATTTTTTTGTAGTCATAGACTCTTATCATGTAGATGTGTTTATGTTTCCTGATATTCAATCATAATTATTATTATTCTGTTACTATTATTAGAAGTATAAGTAGTAGTATTAAGCATTGTGTTATCTCTCTTATCTGCCAATCAGATGGAAAACATTGATGAGCTTCAGCATTTCCTGGAGGAGATGGTCGGGGCAGACGTTCTCTCCCAACTTGAGGCGGAGATGTGTGATCTGTTGGGGGACACGTTACCCTCTAACTCCTCGTTCTTCTCCTGAACCCACCGTCTACGAGGAGCCTGACCTCATGTCCTGTCTGGAGGAAGGAGGTCAGTGCCTCCACCTGGGAGCAGCTCCAGCACAGAACGACCAACAGGCTGCTCCCATCGTCCCTGATGGGATCCAGAGCCAGGAACAGGCAAGCCAGTGGAATCATAAATCCAGTTCTGTGTTTGAAAATGTGGTCTGTATTGGTTTACAGTGAAGATTGTGAACATTTAGGATGAGTGTTGGTCTTTAAAATCATTTTTTAGTGTGTGTATCATGGCTGGCTAACCCTCCCTCTCTCTTCACAGTACCTGACATATGAGAAGGTCATGAACCAGATGGAAGCAGCTCTCTTCTACCCTCCAACTCCTCCTCCTCCTCCTCCTCCTCCTCCTCAAAAGCCCTTCCTTGAGGTCCCTCTCCAGGAAGCAGCCCCCATCTACCCTCCAACTCTTCCTCATCCTCAAAAGCCCTTCTTTAAGGACCCTCTCCCAGCAGCAGACTTCTTCAACCTTCCACCTCTTCTTCCTCCTAAAAATCCCTTCCTTGAGGACCCTCTCCTGGCAGCAGGCTGCTTCTACCCTGCAGCTCCTCCACGCCCAGTAAGACCCTGTTAAACACTCTAAAGTTGTACAGTCTTTAGTCTAAAAGCTTTACTTAGGATAAACAAACTGTTTATTAAAAGTCTGTCTGCTGCAGATTCTCATGTGTTAAGTTCACCTTAAAACTGGAGTGAACTGCAGGTGACTTAGATCAATGAATCAATAACAGTGATCAGATTTTCTTTTAGTGATGTGACTGGATGTGAAACAGGTTTGTAGCAGTTTGACAGGAGTCTTTAACCAGTTATTGAGTAATACCAGTAACATCCACCAGTGAGAATCAGACAGACCAGATCACTGTTGATAACAAGACTTAGAGGTTAAAGTTTGTTTTAATGAGGTTGGGACTCATCAATAAGACTCTCTCTGACTCTGACACCTTAGTCACATGACCTCACTGCAGCTTGTCTGATCACCTGTCCTGTGTGTGTTTGTGTCTCCAGTATAACAACAGACCAGTGGTGAAGGTCCCGGTGAGCATGACACAAAGCCTTCGTCATGTTGGTTTTCTGTAAGTAACACACACATAAATGAGTGAACAGAGCTGCTGAGCTTCTCTTTGTATCTTCACACACTCTTCCTCTGATCTGAAATATCTCTGTCTCTCTCTCTCTGTGTAGGGATGGAGGGGTGATGTACAGGATCGATGGACTCCCCCTCGCTCCACCTCAATCTGCTGCTGCCCAGCTCGACACGTCCACGTCAAAGTAAGTGCTGTCTGTCCAATTTTGGTCAAAATGTACCTTTCTCTCTTGTGATTGGCTCATGATCTGTGGTAGTGGACCATAAAAACAGACTATATCTGATTTCTTGCAGCTGTTGTCTGATTTCAGGTGTTATTATTCTACCACGATGTCAGACAGAATATTATTAAAATCAATGTATTTTAATGGGTTTAAATGTAACACAGTACAGACAAGGATGGATTTTACTCATGTCTTGTATTCTTCTTACTTTACTGTCGCCTTCTAAAATTACTCTCACAGTTTAACTCGTGTCCACCTTCCCTGTATTTTGCTTTAATCTTGTAGAACCAGAAAGCGGAAGAACAAACAGGACGACGGCTATGTGAAAAAGCCGCCCAACGCCTTCATGCTTTACAGCCTGGAGCAGCGGCCAATAATCAAGGCCAAGCTGAGCACCATTGACAGCAGGACCATCACTGTAGTCCTGGGAGAGATGGTCAGTGTGTCTGCTGTCACACATGATCTACATTTATTGTCACATGTACACAGAAGATATTTAAACTGAGGGTTTCCAGCGTTTCATGACATAAATGTTCTGGGGGAGTTTGCCCTGAGAGCCTGCACTCATTCATTGAGATCTGTGTTCATATTTATGCATCTGTTATTATGTTAATGTGCAGCAGGCCTCTGTAGGTGTGTGTAGTTGTGTATGGGTGTTTGTGCTGACAGTGTGTGGTTATGTGTTCACAGTGGACAGCGATGTCCTCAGAGCAGCAGGAGAGGTACTTCGAGGAGTCCCACAGACTGAGACGCCTCCACCAGCAGCAGTACCCGGACTGGACCCCCAACAGTGTATGTATATGTGTGTGTGTTCACTGTGCTGACACACAACTCAACATGTTTCCATCACTACACCAGAGCTGATGAAACAAAGTCAGCGCAAAATGTCTTCTGTGTTTCTGTGTAAAGCAAAAAGAGGAGGATCGACTAAAGGGCCGGGATCCTCCTGTTTTTAAGGTGAGACGATATTTCTGTTAATCAGTGTTTTTATCTGACATTCTGTAAACTTAATGACATTTGATAAAGTTAGATCACAGATTGTTAAAATACACAGACTTCACATACACAATAATTCAGGTTGTGGAGGGGGAATGACGACAAAGTGTATTAAAGTTATGTGAGTCACTGTTTTTGCGTGTTTGCAGGAGCCACTGTGATGAACCGCCATCCTCAAATCCTGGGATTAAGATTTAGATTAGATTAAGATTTAGATAGTCAATTTATTATAATCAGATTGTAAATATATTTGATATAGCTTATAAGCAGGGTATAATTAGATTTAAATATATTATAATTAGACGGTAAGTATATTATAATTAGATTGTAAATATATTATCATTAGATAATAAATATATTATAATTAGATTGTAACTATATTCTAGTTAGATTCAAATACATTATAATTAGATTTTTAAATATGTTCTAATTAGATTGTAGATATACTGTATTGCAAATAGTCTGTAAATTTATCACAATCAGATTAAATTTTTCCCCATCTCTCTCTCTCTCTCTCTCTCTCTCTCTCTCCCCTATGTATCTCCTCATCTTTCTCTCTAGTAGTACTAGTAGTATTCTAGTAGTACTAGTAGTAGTGTACTACTAGTAGTAGTAGTTTCAGTCCAATCTGACCTAAGTCCAGTCTGGATCATTATTATTTGTTGTCTCACAGTAGTGAATTTTCTGTGACCACTATAAATTTCAACATTCTGGATCACCAGATCTGGAATATTACTTGGATCCAGATCAGATGTGTGCTTGATATTATGGGGATGTCATTGGGTCATTTTTGTCCAATTATTGTTCGCATTATCCATGAAGTTAGGAGATAAAATCTTGTAGTTGCCCCTATCTTACGATGGTAAAGAATCCTTTAAAAAACGTCTGGATCCAGATGATGATCCAGATCACCACCCAAAAAATAAGTTTTTGAGTCCTCCTGCCAACAGACAGACAAACAAACTAATGCTGATAAAAACATAACCTCTTTGATGGAGGTAAGAATGAGTCAACATTTATAAAACATTATGTTAAGGAGGCTATGTTTTCATTTGTGTCCCTTGGTTGGTTGGTTTATCAGCACGATTACTACACCTACTACTGGACAGATGTCCATGAAACATTGTCCACTGATGGGGCATGAAGCTGGAAAGAACCCCTTATATTTAGGTGCATGTCTGGATAATGGGACAGATCAAGCAATTATTTATTTTATTTTTTTTACCGTTTTCTTTTACCAACTTTCTGGATTGCCGAGACATTTGGTCCAGAAATGATTGTTTCCCAGATGATAAATTGAAAGGGCTGTGAACCCATGACTTAACCTCCACGCCACCAACAAGTTGAAATCATAAAATAATAGCATGATAAAATGTAAAGCTAAAATGTGATGATAAGATGTTTGTGTACATCAGAATGTAGAGTGGCCACTGTGGGCATGCTGACGTGTTTTCCTCTACTCTGCTCCAGCTCAACTAGTCCTGGATAGTCTTCATCTCTGCTTTCTCACAGACGAAGACTTTTTTCTTCCCATCCTTCATACCTTCATGAAAAATGTCATGTTGGTGTTAATTTGAACTTTAATGTATATACGTACATTTATACGTGTTGAATGTGGTGTAATAGAAAGTAAAAAAATAAGCGCTCTTCCACACAGTGGATCGCAGTAACTTAAGAGCAGCGCAGATGAAATGAAACAGAATTCACAATATATTTTACTGGAGTTGATAACAGCAATACTTACCATCAGAACAGAAGAAGGAAACACAATCTCATTTATATATTTATATGGAAGTAGTTTGATATCTCAAAGGCAACGAAGAACGGGTTGATGGTCAGCAGAAAACGCCATTGGCCGGTGCCAACCAAGATGGGAACAGTAATCACCAGAAAAGGCACCATCCCAGTGCTGGTAGCATTATTTTTAATGTGTTACAAGGCAAGATAACATGTTTTCTAAGACAGATGAAACATCTTTTCAGTTACATTTTTACAGTATGTTATTCTTTCTTTAACTAATAAACCCTCTAGTTGGTTCAGGCCTCAGTCATTATTGTGAGACTCTTAAAACTGACAAGATTCTCATATTACATATTTTGATCAATGTTGATCAAAATGGGAAAAAAAGATCATATTTTTCACATGTAGCTCGGCCCTAAAATGATAACAGTGATCGTGTCATTTCAATGCATTTTGCTGCTGTGAATTCTTGGCTCTGCTCAGGAATGGCTACAGGAATAAGACAAAGAGCTTGAGGTGCCTAAACTCCCCAGATCTCAGTCTGGTTGATCATCAGCAGGATGGGCTGGAAACAGCCTGAACCATGGAGGGCCCACCTCCAAAGGATCCGCTGCCAACGTCCTGGTGCCAGGCACCACCAGAGATCCATGATGGGTCACAGTTCAGGGAGATCCATACCTTAGGCAGGCAGTTTTAATGTTGTGGCTGATGTGTGTATATACATACATTTATCTGATAGTTTTTCCTCTTTATTCTTTCTTTCCTTCCAGAGAAAATGTGTAATTCTATGAGAAACATCTCTGATTTTGTCTAATCTTCCATATCACAAAATGAACTGTAGCAAATCTACACCCTCCCTGCACCTCCTGAAAACAGTCTGGGTTGGAAACTGTATTGGAATATGTCAACTAAAACATGCCGACTTTTAAGAACTTTGAAATGTAGAAGCAGACAGAAGATCTACAAACAATCAGGAAGTTGGTTGGTTATTTTATGTGATAATTATATGACATCAGACAGCGTTTTCTTGTTTGATTTGCTTGTTCACTACATTTGATTGATGTGACTCGAATGAAAGCAGTCTGACATCCTTTGAGAAAGCACTAACCTGCTGCTACAGGTGAAAGGAATGGTGACAACATGGCAGTGAAGAGGTGAATGATGACTATCTGAGCAGGAACCCCTCATGAACTGGTCATCTCTGTTCACAGGTTCTGAACGGTTCCTTCTCCCTGGAGCTGGTCAGCGAAAAGTACTGGAAGGTCAACAAACCCATGGAGCTCTACTTTGCTCCTACTAAAGAACACAAGTAGTCTCACACACACACACACACACACACACACACACACACACACACACACACACACACACACACTCACCAATATGAAGCAAACACATGGACTTGGCCACACCTGTGCACACAGCAACAAGAGGAGAGGAACGTGTATCTGAAGGAGATGAGAGGGGTCAGTGAAACCCTGGAAAGGAAAAAAAACACTTGTTTTATATTCTCTGTATCTTTTTGTGTCTCTTTCTATCTTCATCTCTGTAGAAGGTAGCAGATCAGTACAGCAACCAGCAGGGCGGTCAGAGATAATGGACTGCTAACAGTGGCTGAGGTTCTCCTCAGCTCTGAAAAACAGGGTCTGTGCACAATGTGAACTCACAGTGTGCTGGTTTCACACTAAACCAATTCTATTATACTCTTTGTTTTTAGCAAAGGCTGTTTTTGACTTGACAAATGTTGACAGAAGACGTGGTGAAATCTTTGGCCATCTGTGCCAAATCATGGTCCCAGATGTCACTATAAGGCACGTCTACCAGCCATATGGAGCTTTGGAGACTGAGACCAACACCTGTGTCGGTCTGAAATGGACAAAACGGAGTCAAATGTAAATGTCCATAAACTCATACAGTGAGTCCCTCGGGCCTGTCTGTCATCTGTACACGTCCATGGAAGATGACTATGAAACACATGGAAGCAAAGAAAAGTCATTTTGTAGCTAAATGAAAATGTCAATGTGAAGATGAATCATACTGAAATATTTCACTTTGACAACCTTCACTCTGAATGAATGTTGCCTGATTCCCTCCATTGAAATTTCACGTCACCTCTTCAGTTTTCAAAACTGAAGTTTTCTTTTCATAAGTTCGGTGCCTGCAGTTTCTAGTTGGATCACATGACTGAATGCTATTCGGATCAATTGGTTTAGCTTGTCTGAATGTTTGGATGAGCATTTAAAACTTGAACCTGAACGAATCTGAGTAGCTTTAACAAAAATATTTTCTCAGTATTTGGCTCTAGAATTTTCAGTCTAAATTTGTGAATCCTAAAAAGATGTTGAAATTCAAACCTCATATGTTCAGACAGAAGCTTTGCAAAGTAAAAACTTTGATTTACCAATAAGGGAGTGAACAGTGATTAAATCTCAGACACAAATTGTCCTACCAGGTAAAATGTCTTCACTCTGAGAAACCTGAGTTCTGACCATCTATACATACAATGATATGAAGCTACAATGATTGAAGCAGGCAAATCCTTTGTTTCAATAATGTTGTGAATGTTCTCTAAACTTTTTGACATGTCTCTGTAGTCTTTTAAATAAAACTATAGGCTGGTAAAGTTTTGAATGGACACAATCTGTGAGACTGAATCATTATAACCAGGAGCACCAAATGAATGGAGCTCTGGTCCCTCTTTGAGCACCATCCTTCCAGCAGGGCTCGTCCTGCTCTGGTTTGTACAGAATGGTTTAGTGTACAACAGAAGACTCATGGTGGAACCCTGACCTGTGAGCTGTTGTCTTGATCTGTTACCTGTAGGAACAAACTGTCCTTTAACATCTGTGGCTGCTCTCCGTGGCTTGTCCTTTTATGAATGTCTTTTGTAACATGGAGAGGAAGGTGTGTGCATGTGATTGAAGGCTGACCCAGACCATTACCAGCTGCTGATCCATCAGTAAACTACAAACAAATCAGACAGCCCATAAAAGGGACGCTCCGTAATGCAGTCACTGAGGACACGGCATAACTGTAAGCTGCAGTTTTTCCATACAAAAAAATGTCATTTAATAATCCTAAAATCATATAATCATGGTCTACGATTAACATGTTTGGGCATAACACACCTGCCAGACGTGGCTGTAGGGTTGTAGAAATAGCAAGGTCCCAAAACTGAGCTGGATACGTTGATTTCCCTGATCTGCATGTTAAATATCTGAAGGACAAAAATCTGATAGTTTTAAATCCATGTCAATGGGCAGAAGCATATTTTCTGAAAATCTGAAAATGAATTAAAAACATCTGAAAATGAATAAAAAAACATCTGAAAATGAATGAAAAACAAATGAAAATGAATAAAAAACATCTGAAAATGAATGTTGACGTTTAAATAAATTGTTTATGTAAAGGAAAAATATATAATCAGACCAGGTATGGGAGCAGTACGTTGATTTTAACTGTGTTTATACATGTCAGTTCTCCCAGCAGCAACCTGTGGTAACACTGCCCCCTTGTGTCATTATTGAGGAAGTTCTTTTGAAAGTGGCCTCAGTCCTACTTATGCTGTCAAATCAACTTTGTTTAAAGCTTATATTACACTGAAGAGTCATAATTCACAAGCAGTGGGTGAAATAAAGAACACTACATGTAAGATTAAGGAAATTATGATCATAAATTAATCCAGGAAAAAAAATACAGGTTCAAAACTGTGAGCAACAACAAGGCTTGTTTATAGTCACAGATTACCAGAGTTATAATTAAAAATGACAAACACAAAAAACAAACACAGGTGACTAATTACATGACAGCAAGTAGATTTCTTTTTGGGATTATTTCCCATCATGCTCCTGGTGGAAATTTACTGAAAGAAGGAAAAAACGGTTGAATGAATGAGCAGAGATAAGATGCAGCTTTTGGCCACAGCTGCCCTTCTGTGTGTGTGTGTGTGTGTGTGTGTGTCTGTGTGTGTGTGTGTGTGTGTGTGTGTGTGTGTGTGTGTGTGTGTGTGTGTGTGTGTGTGTGTGTGTGTGTGTGTGTGTGTGTGTGTCTGTGTGTGTGTGTGTGTGTGTGTGTGTGTGTGTGTGTGTGTGTGTGTGTGTGTGCGTGTGTGCGTGATTAGTGCTGAAACAACAGCCAAAAAGAATCAGACAATTGGCCACAGAGTCTGGACACGGCCATGGTTGACCTCTTCTTTTCCTTCTCTGGTACCAGAGGGAAGACACATCAAACGGACCTTCGTGTTCACTCCACAACTCCAGTTCCTCCTCTTTTTTTGTGTCTTGTTCACATCCTTGCACCTCCCAGGAGTCCCTTCCATGCTTAGTATCTACCTGTTTTGCTGCTTCCTGTTTGGTGCTGGAGAGAGCACATCTATTGGTTTTTGACAATCGTCAAGTGATTGAACGTCACTATGTGCACGAGCCAAAACTGAACACTTACAGAGATACTCTAATAGTAGTAGATATATGTCTCAGAACCTCCGGATATGTAGGGGGCGCTGGTGAGGGAGTTCAAAATGAATGAGGCTCTATGGAGCAGAAGCCATTAATTTAAATGTCTCAAGAGGTGAATTGCAGCCAATTTTGGTACAATGAATTAATATGGAGTGAACAGGCTGTGTGTAGAATGGTTGTTACACACTGCTAATGTTAACCATGTTTGATATTATCGTAATGTCAAGATGAGAAAAAGACTGACTTCAGTGTTTTGTGACCACCTTGCACCAAATGATAGAAATTGATGGAAATTTGTCTGCAACAGTGAAATCATTTAAGAAGTCATTTTGCATTAGTTCGGCATTAATTAACAACACATGAACGCTATAGGATTGTGATCTCTGGTCATTTGGTGAAGTTGCAGCAACAATATCCTCTATCGGCTCTAATGTTACGCTTTGGTGTAATAATACAAATAAAATGCTCAAGAATTCATTTCATTAAATGAAGAGAATTGGAGTAAAGCATAAGCTTTTTTTCTCCTCTTGTGCAGCTTTAAAGTCACTTTTAAAAATGAATATAGTTTATATAGTTCCTCTTACAAAGTGTTACTAAGAAACCCCCTTCACTAGAGGTGAAATTACTTTTCACAGTGATTATTTCATTCAAAGTCAGATAAACCAATATAAATGTTCCTCTAACCTTGACATAGATTGTGAATCATTCCCTCAACAACCCTACAGAGTCATTAAAGTAACTGTTTCAGGCAGCAAATCTAATTCATGAAATATGCAGTCATTTCCCCTCATTTGAATGCAGCTGACTGATTGGTTTACAGCTGAGTAACGACTCAAGTAAGCAGAAAGAATGTAAATCACTGCTGTCACATTAATGACTTAAACTGTGAGCGATGGCGAAGAAGAAGAAGCAGAGAGAGCAATTAGCCCGATGAAATTAGCAAATGTGGAGGCTTCAAGAGACTGTAATGGTTCTTATGTAGCAGTAAATTCTCTGAGATGCAAACTTCACGTCAGCGTGTGTTTATGTATGCCTGGTGTTTGTGTGATTGACTTAACCTAATACACACCAGCCAGAAAATTACTTTCTGGGTGGACATATGGTTAATAGTTGGATATGATGTAAAGATGAGATTTCAGTTACTTTACCTGAATTTGCAGATCTTCAGGAAAAAGGAGGACAATTTAAGCAACGCATTGAGAGATTTCATTAGTGCATCTTTTCATTGGGCTCACATGCTGATGAAATTTCAAGATCTGGGACTCTAGTCACCTTTTTGATTTACATACTTTTTCCTCCAAAAAATGATAAAATTGTGCCTCATTACTCACACGTTCAGAGGTATACAGTGTCACATAAAATACTTTAATACCAGTAAATATTTCAGATTAATATATTTGGGGATTTTTCTACTTGGGGTAAAGGTTGAAGCTGAGTGTCCAATGACTTGCATGGAGTTTCTCTTAACCAATATAACGTACAGGTAGACTGTATGTGATGCAAAACTATACACACTTGCATCACCAAACTTTACAGAAATATCAACCATGACAAGTTTTTTTTTTGATTTTTCTACAAATGTTACTTTTTGATTTTTCCATGAAAAGATGATTTTAAGGTGACTCTGTGGTTTGGTCTTCTTCGCCATAGTATATCCACAACAATATCCAGTCTAGGCTCACCAAAGGGCTGGAGGATATGTCATACTCATGCATTTTTGTTGTGCTATATTTGGGGGGGATGTCAGGGGGATATGTCATCATCAGATGCCTGTGTTTAGATATGAAAAGATGGAGGTTAGTTTGATCAGGGTCAGTTAGTGTTTGTGTGGGTCTAGGGGGAAAGATGAGCGGTACAAGTATCAGTGGACAAACTGATCACAAAAGCTTCCTAACATGAACAGGTGTGTCTGCATCTCAAATGTAGTTAAAGTATAAAGTGGTGTAAAACAGAAATATTCAAGTAAAATAGCACAGTATTGGACTTTAATACTGTATTTGAGTAGATGTAGTTAGTTACTCCCAGGCCTAAGTAAAAGTACTACAAGCACACTATAAAAATACTCTGTTAGAAGTAAAAGTATACACAGTATATGACGATAATTAAAAAATGGTACAGATTCAATGTAAAAGTAATCAATGGAGTAAAATGAAAACATAGGTTTATAGAATACAACACTTTAACCCAGTGGTATTCAGACCCTTTACTTCAGTAGAAGTACTAATAGCTTCACTGGGTTAATGTGGTGTATACTATGTCTAATATTTTACTGCATTGGGTACTTTTACTTTGAATATATTGAATTCATTTTGCAGATTATTTTTACATGCTTTTACTTATAGCAGATTATTTTACAGTGTAGAAGTACTTTAGCTGAAGTAATGAGACGGGGTCGATGTGTTTTTAAGTTTAATATCACTACACTTGAAGAAATCTAAATAAAATCCTTCCCTGACAAACCAAATTCTTTCTGGAGATGTTTGAATGATTTTAAAGTCTCCCCATCAAAAAGCTGATCCACAAATATTAACCCTTTATCTACCCATGTTCTGAAGCCTTTGTCTATTCTACTAGGTATACATTCTGGGATAGCTGCTATTTTTAATGCTCTGGTTATTGAGTTAAAAAGGTGTCACTGTTTTTTTTAGTGTTCATTGTGAATTTGATCCATTCATTGTCTATTTTTAATTATTTCCAATTCTTCTGGCTTAGGAATGGTAACCCTCCCAAGGAAGTATTGGGACATGAGTTTTGTTCCATATTAACCCATCCCGATATATCCTTATCATATGTTATCCACGCTATCAGGGTCCTCAGCTGTGCTGCCCAATAATAGTGTTTAATATTAGGTAAATTAAGCCCTCCTTTTTCTTTTGACAGCAGTAGAGTCTTTAGTCTTTTGGTTCTACCATATAAATCTTGATATCTATTATTGTATATATCTAAATGCAACCATAGAGACTCCTACTGGCAGAGATTGAAATAAGAAGTTCAGCCTAGGTAGAACATTCATTCAGATGGTTTCAATTCTACCAACGACCATCTGAGCATATCCGCTTTTATCTTTTTCATTAGCTTTCCATATTTGGCTTCGTACAATTTAGAGCTGGAGGGAGTGATAAATACCTGAAGCCTACTTTGACTATTTTCATCCTGCATTAATCTGATTATGTTCTCCATTGATAGATGTTTGGTTAGCATACATTTTGAAAATAATGGAAAATGTCGTCACAATTACCCAGAATGAATGTTGTTTAATATATGCTAAAAATTATATCCAATAAACTCTTCATATATTTTCTGTGTAAAAATGTACTTTAATTTGTAAAGAGTAACTGAGCTGTCGGATGAAGGTAGTGAAGTAAAAGTACATCATTTCCCACAGAGATGTTTTGTGGACTTACGTGAAGTACAAGTACTATGAATTTGTACTTTTCACCGCTACAGTTACACAGATAATACAGTATTCAGTGTAATATTAGGTTAGAAGCGTCTGTTTGAAGTTTTTCACTATGATTTGGCTAATTTCATCTTTAGCCAAGTAGCTTAGCGTATTGCATTGCTCTGTTTTTCTGAATTAACGAGATAGTTATCTCATTCAGGATTTAAAACATTCTGACTACTTCTCTGGTGACTTCCTAGACAACAGTCTAATACAATCCACGTGTCTTGAAATAATAGAGGTAAGAAATTTGTAAGTTCATTGCATCCAATGAAAGTGTCTTTGAGATTTCAGAGGCAACCAATTAAGAGATTCATACATAAAGCAGTGATGTGTTCTATACAGACACCTCAGAACAGATCTACATAGACTACTGTAGACAACGTTTAGAGAATTAAGATTTGATTCTGAGTTGTTCTGATAGACAACATCAGCACAGCCCCTGCAGGTCAACAAGTCGAAGTATCATTAATCAAGATACTGAACCCCAATTTGCTCCCTGGGCGCCGTAATGTAGTGGCAGCCCACTGCTCCTCAGGGATGGGTCAAATGCAGAGAAAGAACTTCCCCCTGTGGATTTAATACATTATCTAAAAATTAAAAATAACAAAACTCTGGTATTTATATGTTTGTGTAGATTCTCAGTCATCCAGGTCATGGTAATTCTTGAAAGTTGATTCAGAAGCAACTGGACTTCTTTTCATCCATCCATCCATCTGGTATTTATACAATAATCACCAAATTATTCAACAGCGACTTCAAACCCACTTTATGGTTCTTTATTGATAAGTATGATATAAACATATGAGGGGGTTTTAAATGATAAAACTGGAGGTGATGAAAACGCACATGAATTAAAAAACGTAGTGGTAAAAGTGGATGCAAATCTTACAAATCTATTGACAAATGGAACTGTGGAGCACCCTTAGTTAATTACATTTACAGTAGCTTCGTTGTCACAGAAAAAGACGATTTGCTTTCTTGACCAGTGTTTCCCCCACAAAAGGCAAGCTATAACAATGGGGTACATTTCCATGAGTGTAGTGGAAGCAGTGTTAGCAGGCAGGAATGCAAGTTCTTTTGGCCATACATCAGCAAACCATTGATTATCGAAAAAAAGAAGAAATAAAAAAAACGACAGAAGGGGCTAATGGTTAATTAAGAGTCTAAGTTATCGTTGTCATGAAGTTCATCGACGGACTTGGAGAGGTTAAGAAGCCGGGAGATGAAGGAGCGGCCCTGAGGGATAACATGCATGGCAAAGATGCCCTAGCAGAGAAAGCAATACTCTTTTGGAGATTGCCACTGCCTTCTGCATTTGCCTCATAATATCTCTAATGCGGTTTAATTTTGTAGAGGCAGTGACGCTTGCATAAGGTTACTATCCAAGGTTATGCCGAGGAATTCGATAGCCTGGAGGGGACCTACGGTTTTTTTCTTCAGATAGAGGAATCCCCAATTTCGCTAAGGTGTTTTTGAGGGCAGAGATGCAACGATCTGGTTTTGCATTTGGGTAGTCGACTAGCAGAAAATCATCTAGAAGATGAAGCACAAAAAGTAGTTTACAGTTGTTTCGGAGTATCTCCGGAAAGAGTATCAAATATTTTTGGGCTGCTGCGACAACCAAAGCTGAGCCTGACAGAGAAATACACCTTACCTACCTGCTTTTTTAATGAACTGAATGGCGTCATCAGTGGAGGCATGAAACAGAAAGAATGGTGGTAGAGGGATGAGGCTATTGATGCTTTGAGCTTTGTCATTGTTGGGAGCGAATGAATCGATGATAAGGCATTTTTTCCTGAATATTTTCGGGTAGCTATACCTAAAGGGTTAATGTGAGTTATAGGAAAGGGTGATTTATCGAATGGGCCAATCATGAATCCTTTTTTGACCTCTTTTTCCAATAATTCATCGACTACATTTGGCTCCTTTAAGGCAGATTGCAAATTTTTGCACACAAATGAAACTTTTTGTGGTATTCATAGAATAATGTTCCTCCATAGCTCATGGCCAGATCTGAAATAATGGCTAAATATGTGTCTAACTCAGCTCTACGGGATGAATGCACTTCACAAATTACATCTCTGAACACACCAAAAGCCACATTGAATTCAGCCAGAGTCAATGTCGTGGAAGGTCTGGGACTGCTGTCCTTCTGCATTACTGACATGTCTCCACAGTCTACAATACGTCTTTCACATGTTTCTGAGCACAGCAGTATTTTAGTTAAATTGATGTCATTACCTGCAAGGATCTGGTTTCTCGGATTAGGACAGATTGCAGCAGAAGGGTAGAAGAATGGAACCCCGGTGGAGATTGGGACTGCAGTTCCCAACGTTCTCCGTGGGATTGTGATGCCGTCGAGAGCTGTGGGAGTGACGTCATCATCCTGCGTCACAAGTGGCGGAGCACGGAGGGAGGTAAGCGTAGCAGCTGCGCCTGGAATACAGGAACTCGAAGATGGTGCTTCGCCGGATTCCAGAGCCTGGATCCTGGAGTTCATGCTGAAGAGTGATGACTGGCTGTTGGTCAGAGCTGCCAGGATGGCGTCATCCTCCAGGACTGCAGGGTCAGTTGCTGAGGCTCGTGCTCTTTTGGACGGCGGGGCGGCAGTCGGATCTGGAATGGTGGTGCTGCGGGAGCAGTTTTTCCTTTTCTCTACAGCTTTCTTAGGGGCGGAAGAGTTGGCAAATTCTCTTGGAGACAGTTCGGCGTGGAGTTTTTCCAAGTACAGAGCGAAGAGTTGTTCGTGGGAGGCTCCAGTTGGAGGCATGATGTTGTTTGTGAACAAAGCCTCCAGGAGCTTGGACATCGGCCACTTACTGATTCTCGGAGAAGGTGAATGTTTACTTGCCAAACGAGACATGACAAAAACATGACAAAACAATAGTGGCATAAAATGACTCCTTTGTCTACCACTGGGCCAAATCCTACAGTCATGTTTGAATCTTGACGTTTAACCATGCATTTGTATGCATGATGTTGTGATAAGTCATGTGACCAAGATGTGTATAGCATCAGCGCAAAGATGCTTAAAGTAAACATAACATTCTACACTCTGCTTGTCTAAGCCTCATCAATAACACGTCATGGTGGCAGCGGTAATGTAAAGCCTTATTGACCACGGAAAGAGCAGCTCCGTGCCTGACGTGGTTTATAAATAGAATTGTCTGAGGATAATTTTTGTCGCTATTTGGAAGTGGGTGCTAATTGTAAGCACTAGAGCTAGCGTGAGCTAAGTGTGTGCAGACCATACGTAAAAAGAAAAGAAAAACGACACAATGGCATCACACTTACCAACAATGAACTGGTCTGACCCTGATTTGACCAAAATGTCCCTCTACCTACAAGATGAGGAAATAACAGATGCAGACAAACAAGCAAGGAAAATACGCCGTGGCATTGGAGATGAAGGGCTAAGACGACTGAATGCCAGTGGGCTCAGTGAGGGTGATAAGAAAAGCCCACTTAACTATGGGAATTTTTTGAAGGTCAGCTGATGTTGAATGTGAACTTCAGAATCCAAAGGCTCCACCTAATGCAATATAAACAGAAACCTGATGAGAGCAGTGATGATTTTGTGACCAGAGCCAGAACTTTTGCACAAAAGTGCCAGTTTGCTGATGAAGAGCTTAATGAATGATGATGCCCTGAGAAATTATCTGTACAGCAAGCCCAAAGGTTATTCCTTAGCTAATGTACTTGCAGAAGGACGCTGTAGAAAAATGCCATGTATGCTCTGCTTGTGGTATTTAAGGACACTGGGCAAAATGCTGCAGAAAGAACAGACGGCAGAGACAGCAACACTACAGCCAAAATCGAAGAAGTGAGTCTCGACCACCACCAAACAAACATCACAGTCACCAGACCTCAAAAAATGACCACAGACAACGAAGTGAGTCACACATTGATGTCTGCACAGCAAAGAGACTGAGGAAGGATACAGAAAAAACACCAAAAACAGTTCTACTCCATCGCACCTGCTTTGGATGTTATCAGCCCTTTCAATGGCCGTTATTAGTTGTGATCACTACCATAGATTTCAGGTAGTATGGACCTACTCTACCTGCTCCATCACCATCTATGAAAAGCATGCATAGCATTGACAGCAGACCACCCAGAGTGGAGGCATACACAACCTTGAAGGTGAGTCCACCTGACCTCCAGGGTGGCAGGCATACACTCCGCCTCAAAATTAATACAGGCGCAATGGGAAATACACTCCCACTGCGTACATTCAGACAAATGTATGGCGAAAAATCTTGTGCTCTGAAAAAACTTAAGCATACAGCGGTGATGAGATCCCCTGCCTTGGAATTATTGACATCCCATGCCAGTATAAAGAGTTAAATGGGTCGGTGCCAGGTTCTACGTTGTTGATGTACCAGGGCCAGCAGTAGTCAGATTACCTACAAGTGAACTGCTAAACCTTGTGACTGTCAATGTCAACACAGTCACTGAAAAACAAAGAGAGCCAAGAAAAACCAAGGGAAAAAAGGAAAGCTCAGCAAAAAGCATAGCAACCAGAGAAGACCTAAAAAAAAAGCATATCCAGACCAGTTTGATAAAATTGTTCATTTCATTGGAACTGCCAAGCTCATCCTGAAAGAGGATACTGAGCCATTCATAGACCCACCACGGAAATGTAGCATCCACATAAAAGACAAACTCCAGGAGGAGCTAAACATATTCGTCGAACAAGACGTGTTACGAAAGGTAGAAGAACACACAGAGTGGTGTTCCAATCTAGCATACAGCACCAAAAAGGACGGGTCCCTTCGAATATGTCTAGACCCTCAAAAGTTAAATACCAGCCTCAAGAGGTGCCCTCATAAGATTCCAACTGTGTAAGAACTGAACCCAACATTTGCAAATGCAAAGATATTCAGTAAGTTTGACGCAAAAGCAGGATACTGGTCTATTAATACTCCTTGATGAAGACTCACAACTTCTGACAACTTTTCGGACTCCATTTGGCAGGTACTGCTGGAAACGCTTGCCATTTGGACTAAGTGTCTCTCAAGATCTCTTCCAGGCCAAGATGGACCAGGTCCTCGAGGGTCTCCATGACATAGTTAGCATAGCTGATGATATAGCAGTCTATGGGGAAAATGAAGAAGAACATGACAGGAACCTGACCAACCTGATGGAATGAGCAACTGAAGTAGGTATGGTGTTCAACAGCGACAAATGCACAATAAAACAGAATAGCACAGCCAACAGTATCAGACCAGACCCAGCTAAGATCAGAGACATACAGAAAATGCCAACCCCCCAAAACAAAGATGACCTGCATAGATAGATTCATGGGAATTCCTACCTACCTGTCGCCCTACATACCAAAACTTGCAGAAAAAGCACGCACCTTGAGAGGGCTGCTAAAACATGAAGTACCATGGACATGGGATACAGACCATCAAAAATGCTTTGATGATTTAAAGTCAACAATTACTGATGATGTATGCTTAAAATACTACGATCCCAATTCACCTTTAACCTTTGAAGTAGATGCGTCACAGAAAGGCCTTGGTGTAGCCTTAGTGCAGACACTAACAGACTGCCAGTTGAGATACAGGAACATAAAACGTGAAATGTCTATGGGATGCAGCGATACCACAAACCGCTCGTCACCATATGTGCAAAACCACTGCATGCAGCACCACCACGACTCCAGTGCATGTTGATAAAAACACAGGGATACAACTACGAAGTCATGTACCGGCCAGGAACCCAATGGTTCTGGCAGACACTCTCAGCCGGTTACCAAACCCTGAGAACCATGGTGACATCGGGCTAGACGAGCGCATCGACGGAATAGAAGCTAAAATCGAGGACCCAGAGCTATATACCATCGCAATAATAAACTTCTCCTTTGAGAGACAGTATGCTCTCTGTACAGAAACTGCCAAGGACCTCAGACTCAATGCACTGAAGGTACTGATTCACCAAGGATGGCCAGAAAGGATAAAAGACCTGCCAAAAGACCTGCATTCTTATTGGTCCTTTAGGGATGAACTTGCAAAAGAGTCAGGAGTCATATTCAAAGGCAGACAGATACTCATTCCAGACTCCATGATAGATGCTATCCTACAACAGTTACATGTAGGCCATCAAGGCATCGAGAAAACACGCCGCCTTGCCAGAGAAAGTGTCTTTTGGACAAAGATGAATGAGGACATTGGAAAAGTTTACAGATCGTGCAGTGTGTGTGTGGAGCATCAAGATACAAACCCAAAAGATCCTCTTAACCCACACAATGTACCCTCAAAACCGGAGGTTATTTACATATGGCATTACTACAGGTCAGAGCGACACCTATCGATAGTAAGCTACCATCACCTGCAGAATTACTCCTTGGAAGACCTATTACCACCCTGTTGTCGAGTTGAGTAGATACAGGGAAAGAGGAGCATCGACTGGACCTAGAACAGAGAACAGCAGACATGAAGGAGCATCATGATTGCAGCAGCCCCAGAGAACTACCTCCACTCTGTCCTGGACAGCATGTGACTGTGCTAAATAAGGAGCGAAGGACATGGCTTCCAGCAATTGCAATACAAAAGTACAGCGAGCCGAGAAGCTACATTCTACAAACACCAAATGGAAGCAAGAGCAGACCCTGCAGGAACCATCTGCGGGAGCTATACAACCCACATATGTCACAAAGTATAAGAAAGGTCCACTTCGCTGAGCCACAACCTCAAGATGGAAACCACAAGAGTCACAGTAATACAGCTGAAACATGTCCCACACAACCCTGTGAGACAAACAGACACACAGAGGAACCTAAGAGTCCAAAGCCAACACGCACAAGATGTAGAAGGACTGTAATCAGACCAGCTCACTACAAAGACTATGTGTAAAATCAGCATAATGTCCAGAGCAGTAATGCAGTTTACTCCGATAATGACTCTTACCCTTTCTTAACTTTTATGTACACATTTCTTAATATGTTGGTTCCCTTAAAAGAAAAAAAGAGGGAAAGAGAAAACATATGCATTAGTTGATTCATTTCAATCTTTATTTTGGTAAAGTAATTGTGAATATGTTTTGTGCAGACGAAAACCTTAGTTACTGTTCTTACACAAGATTTATAGAACATGTTCTATTATGTTATAGTCTGTGGGGTATCCAAGCTAAACAGGGGGGATGTTGTGGTAGGTCATATGACCAAGACGTGTACAGCGTCAGCCCAAAGATGTATCTGTAACGTTAGCCTGGAAGCAAAGTAAACATAACGTTCTCCACTCTGCTTGTCTAAAGCCTCATCAATAACACTTCACATGATTTGTCAAGTTGATATGAAGCTCCTGTTCTAGTCGTAGTTATTGAGATTGCTGTTCTTTTAGTGAATGTAAAATGGATGTACCACTGTGGTCGTCATATGGGGAGGAAACGTTTACTGTGTGGACGCAGTTATGTTACCCTCATTTAACCAGAAAGATGTGGCCATTCCCCTTCATTTCACCTAGTCAATGACACCATTGAACGACGTTTGCTTATGTCTTAAGGTTAAATATTATTATTTGTGTGTAATTCAACTATAAATGAGTCTAAATTCTTTCTACTGTGTCTTTATTTAATGGTTTTGTAATCAACTTGTGTTCAGCTGGTACAGTAAATGGCAAGCTAAGTCCTGGGGCACATTTTTATACCCTTGATTTCTTAAGAAATATGTTTTGTATGTGTACTGTAGGTTTTGTCAAAAATAAATTAATAAATTACAGTTCAAAGGCCCTATCTTTTCTATGATTTAACATTTCAACAATAGCCTACTTGTGGTTCACATGATTTACAAAGGTACCAGCTGGTAACAACCGTGCCCAGAGCTTTTTGATATAACATTGAAGTTCAAACACTATAATGTCATATTCATCTTGAAGATTTGTGGTCACATAAAAAAATTTTTTTGCAATTACATTTGACTGCAAATGACCAATATCAAACATCTGACATCATATTATGTTGAATGCAATAGACTTTTAGACAAAATATGTAAATAAGGCATACTTATTATTTCATATATTTTGTACTACTGTGTTTTAGCTAAAAAAAAATGTTTTGTTAACTGAATCCATATTGATTACAAATACTAGCACCTAATACAAACAAATCCATACTAGCTGCAAAAAAGAACACATTTATTAAAAGGCACCCTAGTCAACCAACATAAAAGTAAAAAGTCAGTACATTTTAAGTCATTTTACAACAACCATATATTTGCACAGCCAAAATTAACATGAAACTTTATTGGTGAAGCCTACCAAAATAATATGGCCCCCACCCAGAAGAGTATTTAGAATAATTAATAAAAACATTTCTTTTGCTCATAAATCGGAATGGAACTGGAGGTAACAGGTTCATTATGTGAAAATCAGACATGTTGAGAACAATAATTCTGAGTTCACAGTTAAGCACCGAATGCACTCCTATTATGTAGTCAACTCTCAAGTGATGCAACCTGAGAGGTCAGCCACAGACCCTTGAAACCACCACACACAACAACAACAACAAAAATTCAACCTCTGGGTTCCATCGATTAACACATCAATGTTTGAGGGACTTACTGATAAGGGCACAAGTCAACAATTATGGATTAACATACAACAACCAACAGGCATTACTGCTCTTTTATAAGACTGTTAAAGTTGTGAAATGCTAAAAGAAAACACCTGGTGGAACATCTCACCATTAATGAGGTGAACTGGCAACAGGTTAGTAACATGACTGGGCATAAAAAGAGCATCAGAGAGGCTGACCCTTTCTGAAGTTAAGATGGGGAGGGTTTCACCACTCTGTGAAAGACTGCAGTGGAAAATAGTGTATAAATAATAATAATAATAATAAATAATAAATAAACAATTTATGAATAATGTTTCTCAATGTAAAATTACAAAGTACTTGTGGATTTCATCATCTATAGAAACAATATCATTAAAAGATTCAGAGAATCTGAAGAAATCTCTGTACCAAGGGACAAGGATGAAAACCAATATTGGATGGCCGTGAACAACAACAGCCAAACATTACGTCACATAAAAAAAAGTCTACTATCATCAAAGCACAAGGTGTGCTAAAACCCATACTGGTGTATCCTCAAAGCACATGCTAAACCCTTACTGACTAGTCCTGACATAGCTCTAAAAATGTACTTTGATCATATTTTGAAATATGATCAAAGTACATGGTGTAGTTTGAATGAAAGGACAAGTTTGCTAAAACCATTTAAATTCATCTATCATCAAAAACATCCATGTCACAGACACAACAAGGATAATTTGCTCTGCTACACGAAGCCTTTTAGTAAAGTAAGTGTATTAGTCTTCATAAGAAGTCATAAGTCATATTTGGAAGTATAATTGCCTTACTTTAGGAGGGTTTGACCCGACAGCATGATGTATCATGAAATAAGAGTAGCAGGGGTCTGCACAGATGAAAAGATCTATCTGTCTGTCTGTCTGTTTAAATGAGTTTGACTGAAGTCTATAACTGTAGTCATTGCTGTAAAGCTATAATTATTGATAATGATAAAAGACGAAAGACAGAACCATTTTTAAGTCTACCAACCAAAGAGGTTATGTTTTCATTGCCCTTAGTTTGGTTGTTTGTCATTTAGCAGAATATCTCAAAAAAAGGTCTTAACAATTCCAATGAAAGTTTGTAGAGAGGTGTTAAATGGAGGATGAGGTGATTAGATTTTGCACCTTCTTTTTGCTCGATGTTCATTTGGGTTACACTGTACAATATTGAGGTCATTTTTTTTATCAGGGGACTTATCAGTCGACTAGACCTTTGTAATTCTGAGATTATAATTTAGAAAAAAGGTCCCAATGTAATCAATTGTTTTGTTTTCTCTCAAGTTTTTTGTCAAATAGCATTTACACAGATAAAAAATGAAGTTTGGAAACATATTGGACCGATTTGATGACAATCTGTCTGTCGATGACAATGTCGATGTCGATGTGGAATCTGGAAATGAAAATGACCCACATGAGGAAAACCTGGATGCCAATAATGACATGGAATCTGGTAACATAAATGACCTACATGTGGACAACCTGGATGCCAATAACGACATGGAATCTGGTAACATAAATGACCCACATGAGGAAAACCTGGATGCCAATAACGACATGGAATCTGGTAACATAAATGACCCACATGAGGAAAACCTGGATGCCAATAACGACATGGAATCTGGTAACATAAATGACCCACATGTGGACAACCTGGCTGTCAGTGACAACATGGAATCTGACAACATAAATGACTCGTATGAGGCCAACCTGGCTGTCAGTGACAACATGGAATCTGATAACATAAATGTCATATATGAGGCCAACCTGGCTGTTAGTGACAACATGGAATCTGATAACATAAATGACTCATATGATGACAACCTGGCTGTCAGTGACAACATGGAATCTGACAACATAAATGACTCATATGAGGCCAACCTGGCTGTCAGTGACAACATGGAATCTGACAACATAAATTACTCATATGAGGCCAACCTGGATGTCAATGTTGAAGTGGAATCTGACAACATAAATGACCAGTATGTCGACAACCTGGATGTCAATGACGAAGTGGAATCTGACAACTTAAATGACCCACAGGAGGCCAAACTGGATGTCAATGACGACATGGAATCTGACAACGTATATGACCCACATGAGGCCAAACTGGATGTCAATGATGAAGTGGAATCTGACAACTTAAATGACCAGTATGTGGACAACCTGAATGTCAATGATGAAGTGGAATCCGACAATATAAATGACTCATATGAGGCCAACCTGAATGTCGATGATGAAGTGGAATCTGACAACTTATATGACCCACATGAGGCCAAACTGGATGTCAATGATGAAGTGGAATCTGACAACTTAAATGACCAGTATGTGGACAACCTGAATGTCAATGATGAAGTGGAATCTGACAACATAAATGACTCATATGAGGCCAACCTGAATGTTGATGATGAAGTGGAATCTGACAACTTATATGACCCACATGAGGCCAAACTGGATGTCAATGATGAAGTGGAATCTGACAACTTAAATGACCAGTATGTGGACAACCTGAATGTCAATGATGAAGTGGAATCCGACAATATAAATGACTCATATGAGGCCAACCTGAATGTCGATGATGAAGTGGAATCTGACAACTTATATGACCCACATGAGGCCAAACTGGATGTCAATGACGAGATGGAATCTGACAACTTAAATGACCCACATGAGGCCAAACTGGATGTCAATCAAAGACATCAGTCTCTGCAGAGTACAGATTCCAAAAAATCGTCCAACCGACAGCACGAAGAGAACTTCTCTGAGGAGATCCGGTGGAAGGATGAAAAAGATGATGGTGCTGTCAGTAGTTTGAATGCAGACCCTAATCAGGACCAGGAATCAAAGGGACAACCACAGAGCAGTAATCAGTTGTTTCGCTCTGAGGACTGTGAGAATAAGTCAACCTCAAAGACTTTGATTCCACGGCTCCAGAGGCCATCTATTACTGAGAGATGGATGTCACCAAGAAGGATGTCTAGCAGCCCCAATATGACAGGTACGTAAAGACACGATGTGCATATGGATGGATAAATGAATGGAACTTGACCCTTACTGATTACATTTCCTTTACTGTCCAGCTGATGGCAGTGTAAGACAAATATGGTGATTTTTGTAGGACAAAATCTTCTTTTCTTTACCCTGAACTTGGAGTCAAACCTCAATTGTTATACACAACATTTTTCCTGCTGAACTTCGATTTAACTATACGAAAATTTCCTAACAACACACTACTGATGTTATTATCAGTTAAGTTTCAGTTCAATTCATCTTTAACATCAACAGTAGTTTATATTCACCACTGCTAAATGTACTCGCCCATGTGTTTCACCACAGGCCCGTAAAATGTTTACAGTTACTACCTTGAAGTTATTTAAGCAGTGGGCAGCCTTTCCAGCGCCTGGGGTTCAGTATCTTGCTAGCATCGTGTTCAGTATCTTGCCCGAGGATAGTTTGACATGCAGACTGCAGGAGACGAGTATTGAAGGCCCCCATTTCAACATGATATATGTTTCTCTACCGTGTAGGTGGTCCTGTGGTATTTCAGAGCGGGAATCACCCATGTCTTCCAGATGGCGACCCCCTGAGAAAAAAGCATCACAGAAGAGTGCATTCACAAAAACAGGAGTCCTCACCCTCTATAAACCAGGATCCTGTAGTCAAGAATATGTTGTCAGCCCACCGGCTAAAGGTCAACATATTGAATAAAAGAGTTGCTGGTCTAGAACAGGTCAATGACGAGCTTCTGAGAGAGAATCAACGTTTTAAACAGGTAGACCTAATGCTCTAGTCAAGTATAAAAATCAACTACATAATCTTTTACCTTTTAAAATTCAATTTCATCCTCAACATCTTGAAAATCTTTAACATCCTAAAATTAAATTTCCTCTTTTCCACGTTGCTATAAACCAGAATCAGATGTACAAGAATATATTGTCAGCCCAACGGCGAGAGGTCAGCGCATTGAATGACAAAGTTGCTGATCAACAACGGGTCAATGAAGAGCTTCGGAAGGAGAATCGAGTTCTCAAACAGGTAGACCTAACGCTCTTGTCAAGTTTAAAAATCAACCACATAATCTTTTACCTTTCAAAATTTGATTTCTTCCTCAACATCTTGAAAATCTTTGGCATCCTAAATTTGAATTCCCTCTTTTCCACGTTGCAGCTTCAGATACGTTATGAGAAAGAACTGAAGTGCCACAATGTCAAGGAGAGCGTGTTCTCCCAAGAGAGGAGCCATCACACCTATGAGATGCGCTCAATGCATGAGAAGCTCAGACAAACTCAAGAGCAGCTCAAACAAACTCAAGAGAAGCTCAGAGAAGAACAGTTTCAGATATATAAGAGAAAGGAGAAGCTGAACACGTGTCTGGCAACCGATGCACGGTTGAAGAAGCGAGATTCAGGAACTAAAGATGAGGTGAGTCGTAAGCTAGAGAAAGCAGTGCCCCATGTCGACCAATTAGAAGCAGGGGTACATTTGTTTCAGCTTTCCTTTATTTATCACAAAGTATAGAGGAGTTTAGATAGTTTTAGATTTGATAGAATTTGGTATTCAATAGACTCTTTGAAATGTAGCTTACGTACTACTTGTTACCAAAAGGTTGGTGTCAGGTTTACAAGGCTACACTATAGCTAAATAAACAATCATTTGCAGCAGCTTGAAAGTGTATTTGTGTATCTATGTGTGTTTAAAGGACTTGGAGCGCATCACGAAAGAGCTAGCTGCAGAGAGGAAGAGGGCACTCAGGGCTGAGAAGGAGGTGGAGCGACTGACCAGTAAACTCAAGGTCCATATACACAAAAATATGCTCAAAGATACCAGCTGAAACAAACTTTCTTGATAATTGTGCATAAAATCAGATTATATGTATGTATGCAGATTGTATGAAATTTTCACATTGTTGATTTAATTTATCAGGAGAAGGAGAGAGAACTTGCTGTAACATACAGCTATGTCAACCGCAAGATGAATCCTTCACTAAAGACCAATACTGACCGTGGAACAAAGCAAGAGTAGGCATAACCTTTCATTTCCGTTTGTGATTTTTGTACATTTATAAAATGTACATTCCATATACATTTCCATCAACTTTTATTTACTTTCGTAACTTGTCGTGGTTTGTATAAGAATGAGCAAAATTAACTTTAATATATAATCTAATTTTTATACTTCACAGAGTCCCCACCAACGTATTGCAGGTTGAAGAGTCACAAGACAAGCTTCAAAATGGGAAACGGCAGAAGATGCGAGACAAAGACAAGAAGAAGGAGATGGTGAAGGAGAAAGATGAGAAACAGTATCTCAACCAGGACCTAAATGTGCTTGAGGAAAAAACACACAGAGTACGAGATGGTGAGATAATATGAGAGTATTCATATGCATCCTTATTGCATTGAGAAAATTAACAAATGGTACAATAAAGCACCAGTAACAGCTTTATGTTATGTCCACAGGCTGCACGAAAGACAAAGAAGGACAGGTCAGAAAGAGGAGAGGTTTGAGGGTAAACCAGGTGGAGGAGAACGATGGGAAGCAGGTACAAGAGGAAGTCAGGCCAGGATGTTCTGGTCAATCAGCAAGTAGCAGAGGAACCACCTGACGACCAGAACAAGGAGCCCAGGACAACATGTTTGCAGAGTAGAGTGCCTCTGAGTTTAATGAGAGAGGCTTGAAGATCAAACTGCAATCAAACCAATTCTGGCATGCAGACAGATTCAAACCACAGCCATGACTACAAAAATACCACTGCAGGAGGCACCCCAAGCCCAGCGGATGAAGGAGCCCACACCACAACCATAAGGCTGCGGTACAGATTCCCCCATCCACCCGAGCCAGAGAGACCCCCACAGCGGCATTCCCTCAGCCACGGCCACGATCACAGCCCCCGGCATGGGCAGCCCTCTGAGGAAACACCAGAGGATAAGAACTAATAACAATATAAAGATAAATTCAATCAACATAGAAAACACATGCAGAAGGAAATGAGAGGATAAGAGCATGAAATAAAGTAAGGAAATACAAAAAGAGAGGATGTGTGTTAGGTGTGTGAGTAAGAACAAAAAATAAAGAGTATTAAAAGGAAAACAGTACAAAAGATAAAATAAGTAAAAAATATTAAAATGATATATACCAACCAGTAAAACAGTAAAACAGACTAAAATTAATAAGTAAAAAGTTGACATATAAATAAATAAATAAGTGGAATTCAGTTAAAAGCCTGACTAAAAAGGTAGGTCTTGAGTTTGCCTTTAAAAGAATCAACATTCTCTGCTGCCCTCAGGTCCTCAGGCCTTCCACAGACGTGGGGCATAATAATAAAAAGATGCCTCGCCGTGGGTTTTTGTTCGGACTTTAGGAATTATTAAAAGACCGCTACCTGAAGACCTGAGAGTCCTAGAGGGTTCAGATAAAATCAAATATGATAAATAACCAGGACCAAGACCGTTAAGAGCTTTGTAGGCTAGTAAAAGGATCTTAAAATCAATTCTGAAACTCACAAGAAGCCAATGCAGAGATTTTAAAATTGGTGTGATGTGTGCTCTCTTTCTGGTCCTCGTCAGCACACGAGCTGCTGAGTCTTGTAGTAACTGTAATTGGGAAATACGTTTCTTAGGAAGACCAGAAAGTAGAGCGTTGCAGTAATCAATTCGGCAATTAATAAAAGCATGCATTAGCATCTCTGTGTTGGTTTGGGAGAGAAAGGGTCGCACCCTGGAAATGTTCTTCAGATGATAAAATGCCACACAGAAATGATCCGAGATTCCTACATCCAAAACTGAGGAAATATTGCCGACAGGCCATAAGTTATCACAAGGTCTAATGTGTGACCTTTGTTGTGGGTAGGCTGAGTCACAATTTGGATAAAATTCATACAGTTCAGTAAGTTTAAAAATTCTAAAGCAAAACAGTCCGATTGATTATCTACATGCAAATTAAAATCACCTAAAATAATTACTCTGTCATAATTGGTGTGGATAATTGAGAGTATCTCTGAAAAATCAGAAAGAAAAGCAGAGCATGGTTCATGCACAATATAGGGGGGCTGCTAAAAACAATGGAGTGATGTTCAAAAGAAGTGTATTCATCAAATGTAATATGTTTAAAACCAAGTGAGGTTGAGATGATAGTTGCTGTACCCCCACCTTTTTTTCCTTTCCTGGAGGAAAAGAAAAAACAGAGATTGGCGGTGATGTTTCAATGAGGGCTGCTGGTCTCAGTTAAAAACATACAATCAATATCATTATCTAAAATCAAGTCATTAATAAGAAAAAATCTTGTTTAAAAGAGATCTCGCATTTAAAAGTGCCATATTCAGATTCACTGGTGAAGTTCTCTTGTAGGGTGGATCAGCAGGTGGTGGTTTGTGTGTGCACAGTGGTCTGAGATTGTTAAAATTAACTCCATTGGTTCGTTTGATGTTGTGTCTGCTGGTGATTATGACAGGGATTAATGAGTTGTTTGGACTGTAGGGGGAGCCGGCGGTGTAGACGGGAGGTTGAGAGGTTAGAGAAGAAGAGAGGGGAGGAGGAGGTGGGTTATTGCTGGATGTAAACAGTCAGACACGTGGAGCAGAAAGTACAGCGTGCTGCATATTAGCCACTAATATTTGACAGGCCATCCAGTTAGTGTGTACTCTGATTTAAAAACTGAAGGCCGACCCTTACGATCTGCAGGCAGACTGGAGCCATGTGTTGAGGCTGAGGATTTGGCTAAAACGCCCAGCCCCACAGCCCAGCGTGGGAATTGGACCAGAGGTAAAAATGGACTTACCACAAGAAGATAAAGGGTTAAAAAGGTCTTTAAAGGCTTTTTTGGTCAGTTCAGATTGCTGAAGAGCGGTGTCATTTGTCCCAACATGAACAACAATTGATGGAAGAAGGTATTGAGCGCAGTGGCCCCGGGAGTTTATCCAGGATGACCGGGACTGTGGCTCCTGGGAAGCAGTGGGTGGCTGCGTTAAAGAACCGAGTGTTCCTGATGATGGAATTCCCCACTATAAGTGTTGTTTGGGGGAAGAGAGGACGAGGAGACGGTGACACTGGGTCGACCTGGGAGGGGGAGGAAAGACGATCCTGATCCATGCTGTGAGTCCGAGGAGGCTCACAGGTAGCAGCATCAGACATGACCTGTTTATCCACCGGCTCCGGGCGGTGAAGACCCCCTGATCGTCTGAGCACAGCCTCCTCAGGATCCTTCGCCGAGTGGAGGTTGTCGCTGCCCGAGATGCAGATGGTCCTCAAAGTGGAAATGGTCCTCTAAGCGGCGAACCTCTGGTGCACTGCCAGCCACCAATGGTGGGAAATCTGCAGCATTGACAGGAGCAGTTTTCAGTGAGAGATCCAGATTGGACCAGGTCGAAGCCGCAGGCCTATCCGCTGGTGGGACGGGTGAATCCTCCGACAGGGCCGCATAGCGGTTTGAGAGACTTAGATGAGGGGAAGAGGCACCCACGACCGAGTCCCTCTTATGACCCCGGATCACCACCTCTGCCTAGGACGACTGTTGGTTCGGTGTTGAGCATGATTCTAGTCGAGGACAAGTGGGGGGGGTCCCACTGAACAGTGTCATGGAGGGTAGCATTGAGGGTAGCAATCTTTTGCATGAGCCATGTCGATGAAGCCGGTCAGGAGAGAGTCCTTCTGTTTCAGCTCCTCTGAGAGCCGCCGTTTATCATCCTCTAGGTCAGCAATCATATTATTTGCTTTCTGTAATTGTTTACAGTCCTCACAAAGCATGAATGACAGCATGTTGCAGGGAAATCCAGGAGAAGAGGGTTTAAAAATAAAAATATAGAGGCGAGCGGCAAACCTAGCCACCAAGCTAAAAACAAACCTGGCTTTAAACTAGCTGTCGTCAGTCTAGCGGCAGTGAAAGTTGGCCATCAATCTGAAAAGTTAAAAAAAAAAAACATCCGGTGGGTCAGACTCTGATTCACTGAGTAGTGATAGCTGAGTACCAATGACATTGAGGACCTCAACAATCCTTGTTAGGAGAAAATGTATAGCTTATAGTTCATGGAAGAAAAAATAAAGACAGAAGATACATCTATCGGAAAAGGAAATTGCAATTTTATGTTTTGCCCAAATGAATGTGTGGGCTGGGCTCCTCTGTCGGCTAATATTAGCATCAGACACCCATTAATCTGATTTATGTGTGAATACAACAGCAGAGCTGGTCTCAGACCTTTGACTGATTTTACAGTGAACTGTCAGTTTGGTTTCTTGAATAAAAGAAGCACGAGGATGTGGGACATTCCCATGTAATCATAATGCTATGAACATTCCTGCAGTTCCTCTTTAGTTGCTGCACATATCGGACCAGATGTACTCAGATGTTTAAGATTAACATGGATAAAATTAGTATTTGAGAGCATGCCTGCATCTCAGTGTTCGATTCTGCAAGAGGAAAATTAGGATGCACGGTGAGAAAGCACTCGCCATCTTTAAGTGCAGTAATCCAAACATTTTTCACCATTTACTCACTCTGTCCCTCACCACTGCCCCACTTTTTACATCCCTCACAGCTAATTCTGACACACACACACTCCCATCTCTCACCTTACACCCTCATTCTCTAATCCATTTTTTCACTCCTTTTCATTTCTCCTCTTATCCCTTTCTCTCCCTCTCTTTTCTCCTCACACTTAGGCAAGGAAAATGGTGATAATGATCTCCATGGAGACAGCCCAGTAACAGGCTTGGTGCTGGCATCCAATCAGAGCCTGCTCCTGCTCTTTGTCTCATCCAATGGGAGAGACGGGTGGGGGGTGTACAGGGGATTTGTGGGCCCATCAAGGTGAATGTTCAGGGAGGCGTGATCAGGACCATTTACTTCCTGGTTGGACTGAGAATATCAGCATCCTAATTTTGCAGCAGAGACATATTTCAAGTGGCATTTCTATGTTGTAGGGGAGGAAAGTGAATCATTAAAAAATAAATGCATTTAAATTAAAACAAGTCTTTTGAGCAGTGACCACATGAATGGGACAATAGTTACTCCACCTGCCGGTTAACAAGACCGATGATACACGTTAAAGCTGCTGTTTCTGTCAAGCTCACTGAATCCCTTTTCTGTCTGGGACTCTGATTGAATTATGGGGGAGCCTTCTGCAAAGGATTATTGTGGGACGACTGACCCACCTTTGGAAACATCTCCTCTTCAGTCAACCCACAAACTGTGGAATGAGGGAACCCAGAGAGTTTTTTGTGGGCAGCAAAAAAATTTTTAAAGTGTTGCGCCGGTCTCCCTCGCCTGCCTCAGTCTCCTCCTCAGTCAACCCTGAGCCAACAGCCAGCAGCATCTCATCACAACCGGTTAATTCATTCGTTCATTTCCTGTAACCTCCTATCCTCTGTAGGGTCGAGGGGGGGCTGGAGCCTATCCAAGCTGACTTTTGGGCAGGAGGCAGGGTTCAGCCTGGACAAGTCACCAGTTCATCACATAAAAAGACAAACAACCATTCAGACTCACATTCACAGTCAGTTTAGAGTCACCAGTTCACCTCTACTGCATGTTTTTGGTGGTGGTGCTGGAGAACCTGGAGGGAACCCACACAGACACGGGGAGAACAATCACAGAAAAGTCCCAGGTCTTCAGGTGGATTTGAACCCAGGACCTTCTTGCTGTGAGGCAACAGCGCTACCCACTGCACCACCATGCTATGTTTGTGAATGAGCACAGTGCATATAAATCAATACAAAATAGCACGTAGCGCTAACATCGAATAAAATGCATCCTGCAGGTGAATTACCTCGTTCTCTGCTTGTCATGAAAAGAGGTTCTTAAGTCCTTGAAAGTCCTTAGAAAGTTTTCTTTGTTTCCTTCTTGGTCTGCTTCATCTTCAGAGGTTGACTTTTATAAGTTGAACATAGCAGAGCTTCATGAGAAGCTTCACCTATAGCCTTGGCAGGTTGACCGACCAAAACAACAGTATCCGTGCCACTAAGGTGCCCCCTTTACTTTGCTAAGGAAATACACTACATATGACTGTTTCTCCAACCTGAGTCAGTTCAGTTCAGGACTCAACAAGAAAAATTCCTTAAAGGGGAAAACTGCAGAAGAGAGAATAGTAAAATAATTATACTGTGTGTTTCCTTGGTTGTTACGCCAACAGCTGAGATAAATATTGCCATGTAGCATTAAGATTTTGTGCTCCAAAATATTAACTTCAATCATCACAAAAGCTGATCTTGAAAATGATGTAGAGATAATGTCTCCTTTTTCATTAGCATTCTTCAGACTCAGTAGAAAGTGGTCGGCACAACCCAGTTTGGAGAAGCAGCAGTGCTGGTGTAGAACGCTATGGATGCTATATTTAAATTTTCAGTGCTTTAGCTTGTTGTCAGACAGAACTTTTCCATAGGGAAACTGACTCCAGAGCCACCAGACTCCTTCCACAAAAATGTTTGAGTACAGATTTACAGATCGCGAGAGTTACTGGTTTATCGCTGCATGTTATTGATGCTCAGCCAACCCTTTAAAAAAAAACAAAGTGTGCTATCCAAAAGTGACATACATGTTTTTGTTATTTCAGATTCATGCTTAAATTTAGTACATAAATACCCCAAGGTACAAATATTTTGGGAAAACATCTGGAGGTTATGCAGCATATTCTCGGGCAGCAGATCCTTTGACATTTAAGTTACTTTACCAGAAGGATCTACCAGAAGGAATAACAGAAAATGCAGCTAAAAAAAAAAGCTATTATTCATACAAACTGACCGACCTTCATTTAATAACTGGATTGAAATCATTGAAGAGATTTATGATATGCAAAGACTATCTTTCCCTCTGAGATTGAAAAAGATGCAAATATCACAAGATGAACAAAATGGATAAGATATTTGTCGGAATAAGGAAAGTGGCTGTTGGAACCTCCCTCCCCATCCTCACCATTTAGAAATTTAAATATTGTTTAAAATATCATTTACCTCCCTTCTACTGGATGTGATACAACTCGTGAGTTACATTCAAGTTAAGCTGAACATGGGTACTTATCCCTTAATATGTTTTATTATGCTGAAATCTATGCTTGACAGTGTCTGACATCTCTCTTGATGTGCTGTAGTGTAGTTTGTTTCTGTTTTGTTTTCTCCATTTGCAAAAAACTGCTTTAATAAAAAATGTAATTGTCAAAGAAATTTAGTACGTATAGTTATACTGGGGCAGCTGTGGCTCAGGAGGTAGAGCAGTCGTTCAAAAGGTCAGTGGTTCAATCCCCAGCCCCTGCAAGTCAAGTTGAAGTATCCTTGAGCAAGATACTGAACCCCAATTTGCTCCCCGGGTGCCGCAATGAAGTTGCAGCCCACTTCTCCTCAGGGATGGATCACATGCCGAGGAAGAATTTCGCCCTGTGGGATGAATACAGTATCTTAAAAAATTAAAATAAGAAATTATTGCAATATCAATCATTACAGAATTGGTGCTGAAACTTGACATTCAAAAACTGATTTATGATGCATTTTGAGAATATTACTTAATATTACTTTAAGAATTTTATTATTATAGACTGAGACAATGTAGCAGCTGTTACTTTTTAGATAAACACAGCTCATCCAGAACACTTCATCTAGCTGTGAGATCCCTGCATTAAACACCCTCCTCTTTCTCTGGAACGTTCTCTCTTGAACGTCCCTGCATTCAACCCACAGCACAGTGAATCAGACTTTACTTACCAAGCTCCATGTTGCTCATACAAAAGTAATTTCTGAATCAGGTCTGAAAGCCTTTATGTTCACTGCTGCATTTTCCTTTAAAAAATACCAACATATTACTCTAATTAAGCTTTGTTGATCCACTTTATTTCATTTTCATGGATTTCATACATTCTTATTTCTCTTTCCAGTACCTCAAAACAAATCTGAGTGTATGAAACGTGTGCTGTAAATACACAGAAATTACATCAACATATATGATAAATAACCTTCATCATATTCCAGTTTTTACGGACACCACGTTA
This sequence comes from Chaunax sp. Z400, assembly GCA_037577475.1. Lineage (NCBI taxonomy): Eukaryota > Metazoa > Chordata > Actinopteri > Lophiiformes > Chaunacidae > Chaunax > Chaunax sp. Z400. The sequence goes on along the minus strand of CM075200.1, from coordinate 1,871,626 downwards.
TTTGTAGATGTAATGACATTTTCAGTGGATGATCTGCTTTTGAACAAAATTCCTCTAAATGCTATGTTGAGTAGTAGATGTGTTAAGAGCCTCAGGACAGTTCTTCATTGATAGGAGAGAGCACACCAACCATCTCTCCTCATGTTACATAACACTGCAGTTAAACCAGACCCTGAAAACATCAGGCAGAACCTTTTCACTGATGTGTCATTCTGCTCTACAGTATGTTTAAATGTTTTAAAATCAACCCACAGCATGCCTGTGGATTCATCAATTATCATATCATACAGACTAAAAACTGCGCTGTACATTGTGTACATCTTTATGTTTGTATGGATAAGGAAGAGGAAGAGTTCTCTGTGAGCAGTGTGTGTGTGTGTGTGTGTGTGTGTGTGTGTGTGTGTGTGTGTGTGTGTGCAGTATGTGCGTGCATGCATGTGTGTGTGTGTTAGCGTGTTTGTGCAGTGTATGTGTGCGTGCATGTGTGGGTGTGTGTGTGTGTTCAGTGTGTGTGTGTGTGTGTGTGTGTGTGTGTGTGTGTGTGTGGAGGGGTGGGGGGTGTCACTAAATGTGTGCATGGCCCCCAGGCACAAGTGTGCTACTACCACTTTCTGTGCTAGTCATAGTGCATGGTAATATGACCTGCGAAGTCAGGATACGGTTGCCTAGCAACAACATCCCTCCCTCCGTCCCTAAACAACATCCCTCCCTGTTTAGTCCATCAAACAGTGATTGTGTGGGTGGAGGGGGGTTGGGAGAGAGAGCAAAGATTATTTATAGAAACCGTGGCAAAAGAAGAGGAATTACGTGTTGAGTCTAAAATTAAACTCACCATCTCCCCTCCTCTCTCTCTCCCCCCATCTCTGCTTCTCTCTCTCTCTCTGCCTTTTTTCTCTGCTCACTCACTTTCTCTGGCTGATTCATTCATAGATGCAGTGAGGAGAAGGGTGAGATTAGATGTCAAGGATGTGTGATGAGTTTGGGAGTGAGAAGCAAGAGGACTCCGATACTGGCAATTCGTTTTATAACCATTTCATTTGTACTTCATCCAGATACTGCTGCACATCCCCTTATCAATATAAAAAATGTAAATGTTTGGATGTAAATGAAGATAAAGATACACTTACCTTCATATTTACGAGTTACACAGCAGCAGAGATTTGCCGCTGGTCACAAAAGTTTCTAAAACAAAAACTTTAGAGTAGTGAATCATAGACTGAATCATAGACTCTCCCCATTAACGTGCTTGTCACAACCACCTGTGCTGCATCCTGTGGCTTGCACATCCCATGAGTCCCACGATGGGAAACCATTATAGACAAGCTGTCCAGAAACTGGTGTCACAACAAATCCTTATAGTGGATGGATGGGATGACAGGATGACAATGTGGTAGAATGATGTAAAAGATGTGTGAAGGAGGAGAGAGTGACTAATGTAGAGAGATGGACATAGAGAGAAGGATTTATTGAAAAGGAAAGGAAAGGACTGCTCATACTTGATGTGTGCATTTCCTCCATTCAATCATCCATACATATCATGAACAGTTAAATGCTATATCTCTGCTCTATTAGGTTGAGATCTGTGAATATGCTGGCCAAGTCTCCTGAGCAGATAGAGTCTGCTCTGGCCTTTCCTGTAAAGTGCAGTGGTATTGTCTGTCCAGTCCAGTTTATTGTTCAGGTGAACACCCAGGTACTTATAAGATGTCACCATCTCAATGTCTGTTCCCTGAATGTTCACCGGGTCCGGGGGGGAGTGTGTGTGCCTCAACCACCAGTTCCTTGGTTTTCACTGCGTTGATCTGGAGTTGGTTCCGCTGGCACCAGTCCACAAAGTCCTGCGTCAGTCCTCTGTATTCCCTGTCGTCCCCATCTGTGATGAGACCGACGATGGCAGAGTCATCAGAGAACTTCTGCAGGTGACAGGTGGGTGAGTTGTAGTGGAAGTCTGCAGTGTAGAGGGTGAAGAGGAACGGAGCCAGGACCGTTCCCTGTGGGGCCCACGTACTGCAGACAACCATGTTGGACACACAGTCCCGTGACCTCATATACTGTGGACGGTTGGTGAGGTAGTCCAGTATCCAGCATGTGAGGTGCTGGTCCACACTGGTGTGCTCCAGCTTGTCCCTCAGAAGCTGAGGCTGTATTGTGTTGAAAGCACTGGAGAAATCAAAGAACATGATTCTCACAGTGCTTCCCGGCTTCTCCAGGTGAGAGAGGGCTCAGTGTTGGAGGAAGATGACGGCGTCGTCCACCCCGATGCCAGGTTGGTAGGCAAACTGAAGCGGATCCATCGCTGGGCTCACCAGGGGGCGGAGATGAACAAGGACCAGCCGCTCCAGGGTCTTCATCAGGTGGGATGTTAGAGCCCCCGGCCTGTAACTGTTGAGGTCCTTGGGGTGCGGAGTCTTGGGGACAGGTACCACGCAGGATGTTTTCCACATCTGTGGCACTCTCCCCAGCTTCAGGCTCAGGTTGAACATTTGTTCAACTTCCCACACAGCTGGTCTGCGCAGGACTTCAGGAGCCTGGAGCTGATGCCGTCCGGACCCGCAGCCTTCCTCGCCTTCATCTTCCTGAGCTGATCTCTCACCTGGAGAGTTGTGAGGGACAGGGTGGAGCAGGGGGGCTGTGTGCTGAAGTTTGTGGATGGGGGGGATGGTGGTGTTGAGCTGATGAGATGAGCAGTGGGGGGGTGGCTGTGAGCTGAGTGTTGCAGGAAGGGAGGTGGAGGAGGGGGTGGGGCAGTGTCCTGGAGGTACCAATGAAGGGGGTTGCAGCAGGCCTGATTGGGCTGGGGGAGGGGCAGATGACCGATCAAACCTGTTGAAAAATAAGTTCAGGTCATTCACCCACTGTTGGTCCCCCACAGCCTGGGAGTTTGGTTCCTTGTGGCCAGAGATGGTTTTCAGGCCTTTCCAAACTCCACTGATGTTTTTCTGCTGCAGCTGATCCTCCATCTTCCTCCTGAAGCTGTTCTTCCCCTCCCTGATCTTCCTCCTTAGCTCCTTCTGTACAGTCTTCAGCTCCTCCTTATTTCCTGACTTAAAGGCCCTCTTCTTCTCCTTGAGGAGAGCCTTTATGTCAGGATTAATCCACGGTTTATTGTTGGAAAAACACCGTACAGTCCTGGTGGGTACGGTGTTTTCCACACAAAAGTTGATGTAGTCTGTAATACAGTCAGTGAGACTGTCAATGTCCTCCCCATGAGAATCACAGAGTTCCTGCCACACAGTTGTATCAAAACAGTCCTTCAAGGCCTCGTCAGCCTCGTCGGACCATCTCTTCACTGTGCGGGACACAGCTGGTTGCCTGTGTACGAGAGGTTTGTACACAGGCAGGAGATGAACCAGGTTGTGGTCTGATCTTCCCAGGGGAGGTAGGGTTGATGAGGTGTATGCCTCCTTGGTGTTGGCATACAGTAAATCCAGTGTTTTATTGTCTCTGGTGCAGCATGTGACATACTGGGTGAAGGTGGGCAGAGTGGAAGATGGAGCGGCGTGATTAAAGTCTCCTGATATAAGAAGGAGGGCCTGTGGATGCTGAGTCTGCAGCCTGCCTGTGACAGAGTGGAGGACATCACAGGCTGCCTCAGCGTTAGCAGAGGGGGGGGTATACGCAGCTACCGCGATAACATGCGTGAATTCCCGCGGCAGGTAATAAGGTCTCATGCTAACGGCTAACAGTTCAATGTCCTTACAGCAGAGTTGTTCTTTAATAGTGATGTGCTCAGAGTTACACCATCTATCATTCACAAACACTGCCAGCCCTCCTCCTTTCCTCTTACCACTCTCCCTCGTCCTGTCCGCGCGCAACAGCTTGAAGCCGTCCAGCGCTGCAGCCGTGTCCGGAGTTAGCGCGGTCAGCCATGTTTCCGTAAACATCATGATGCTGCACTCCCGCTATTCCCTCTGGTGCCGGGTCAGCGCCGCTAATTCGTCCATCTTATTGGGGAGAGATCTCACATTCCCCATGATGATGGACGGGAGGACTGGTCGATATCTCCTCCTTCTAGCACGACGCTCGGCTCCGGCACAGGTCCCCCGTCTCCTCCGCTTCAGCTCTTGGGGAACATCGGGTCTCTCGTGGGGCAGCACCGCTATGTTACGGAGCGCTAACAGCTGATCCCTACTGTAAACAATAGGGCCATGGCAGCGCACGAGGTCCCCAGACACGGTCATGGTCAGGAAAATGCAGAAACAAACAAGCAGCAGAAGGCCAAAGCAAAAATCGACTGCTTGGCCTCCATAGTGCAAAGAGCACCACTCAAGACAGAGAGGGAAAAAAATTTTAAAAAGTTAAAAAGACACAATAGGACAGGAAAAAGCTCAAGGGTGAGCGGGGGCTACTGCAACAGGCTGCCACTAGTGCGGCGCCATCTTGCGAAGGATAGACGACCATCAGCTGTGTACAAGTTAAATCTGGACTTGTCACTAAATGTGATCTGCCTCCACTGTGCAATGAGCCATAACATTTGTAACATCTGTGCTGCACGTGTCTGCAGAGTTCAGACCATCATCATCATCAGCATCCCGACTGTGCATTCACGCAAGTTTTGTGGAAGTCGTGACATCATCAGTTGTTTCAGTAGGACATTAATTAGACCCGGTAAATTATCACCTTGACCAGGTCTTTTCAATCATGCAGAAAAAAATCTCACCAACATCATGGTTTACTCTGAAATGCACCAATGACTGTTATTTCTATGTTATGACTAAATGATGGTTATTCATGATTTAACATGTTTTGGTTGTGGGTACTTAAAAAAGTCTATTCAGTGAATCACATGATTGATTGTTTCAGTAGATTAGGGCTAGTGAATAGAAATTACAAGGTTTTTAAAATGATGTGTTTCCACTGTTGCTCAGTATACATAGACTGAAATTGTGTGTAGGCTTCCACTAACACTATTATGTGACCAGTAAAAGATCACTCAGTTGAAGTGCAATCAGCACTCAGCAAATCTCCGCCAGGGCATCTCAGTTCCCCCATTATACCTACAAGGAATAGTCCCATGATAGTTTGACCCTCATAATATGAGTCATTGAATATGAAAACCTACCCCTAGAGTCTGTAATCACATTAATATCATTATTATTTGTTATCTCACTTTAGTGAGTTTTCTGTGATCCCTATGAATTTAAACATTCTGGATTGCCAGATCTGAACTATCATTTGGATCCAGATCAGATTCCAGATCAGATTTGTGGTAGGTCTTATGTAGGTCTTTTGTCAAAACATTGTAGACATTATCCATGAAGTTAAAGGCAAAAATCTTTCAAATACCCCTACCCCACAACGTTAAAGAATCCTTTCATAAAATTCTGGATCCAGATGATGACTCAGATCACCACCAAAATCTAACAGAGTGCTCCTTGGGCCATACCCTACCTGTTCATACATTACCTGTCTGTTCATAACTTTTTGAGACTGCTAACAGGCACACAAAAAAACAAACTAATGCCTGCAAATGAATGAGCCTGTGATGGGCTGCAAAGCTTTAAAAATAGATGCTGCCAAGAGGCTACAAATTTAAAAGTTAAGTTGTAGTACTTATGTGTACCCTGCCTCCGGGATACGGATCATAATATATATATATATATACACATATAATATCAGGACATAAGTCCTACGCACCGGAACCGGTTTACACTGTAAGCCCCGACTACTACACCGAGGACAGATGCGATGCCATGAGGAGCCTGGAGACTGAGAACTGGCCTTTGCCCAGCGGCGACGCCATGAGTACCGATCACCAAGCACCTCGCCCTACCCGCGTAAGGAGGAGCGGAGCGACGGCCCAGCCTACAGAGGCAGCAGCCATGAGCCAAGCTATCCCCTACATCCCTAACAAGTTCACCGACAAACATGAGGATCACTACTCTTCTGAGTTCGAGCTGTTACCCGACCCTAATGTGTCCTCCAGGCAACCGAGCAGTATCTGGTACTGATGGGTTCGTCGACTGACCGACCGATCTGCAAACAGACCGCAAGCTTGTTTTCTTTGTTTTTTTCGGTTTTAAAAACCGGCTAACATGCTGGGTGTGTAATAATAAAACAATATTGTCGTACTTCAACCCTTGCCTCTGTTGTGTCATTGTATTGTTTATTCGCATAATACATTACTGTCTGTCGACAAATTGCTGTCAACGCAATCTCAGCCTGATGGGGAGGACAGTTCCCAGGTTAGGCGTCCTCCGTCTCAGGCCAATCGTGTCGACGCATCATCTCAGGCCTCTCGCGTTGACGCGGATGTCTGTCTGGTCTGGTCGAGCTCACGTCGATGGGCCGAAGGTTCCCAGGTCAGACGTCCGTGTTAGACGTACCACGTCATGTTGTTCTGCTTTACGCTTCACAGGTCTCCGCTCCCTGGACCGAACAGATATCACACTTTCAACTCTTATCTCTTTTGTATCAGTTTATTCGCATTAAAAAAAACATTACACGACACACTATCACACAGACACCATCAGGTGTTTTTCAGCACCACCGACTTGTCCCCTTCCACGAGCTGCTTTAAGCATTGGCATATCATCAGCATAGCCGAGACTACGTCGTCTTTGGTGTAACATCCGTTCACGGTCCGTTTGCCTCCCGTAGATACCAATCCGACACCCTTTCCGTTAGGTTTGATGACCACAGCCGTCATCTCCTCCTGTAGCTTCTCCATCATCTGCTTACCCTGTATGTGGTGCTTGGGCAACATCAGTGCCTGGTTGGAATCGTAGAACTACGGTTGTTGTTGATGTGATTGTACACCACGTAGCTCAGGGACATGATGTCTTCACAATATCCCAACCTGTGCATCTCTATCGCTTGTGCGGACGCCAGCACCATTTCCAGCTTGATTGTGGCCGAGACATACTTCCCCAGTTGATGCTTGTGAAGCCTCTCAGACCACTTGTAGTAGAACATGGGGCATATCATAGTTTTCACAGTTTTCCAGTAAAGATGTGACACGGAGCTTCACAAAGTGCAGCAAGTTGATGTAGGTGTTCTGTTCGAACAGTACAATCAGCTGCACTTTCCTCCAATTCACCTGATCCAGTATCAGCCTCATACATTTCACGTGAGTAACCAGTAGCATGGCGTACGCCTCGTTTAGCTCATTCATGTCCTTGATCTCGAACTCATCGAGACTCACGATCTACATTCGGGAAGACAGAGAGGTTGGAAGAGAGAGAGAGAGAGATCGTTCAGAAAGGCATAACAACCGCTACTACTGCTACAACAACGTCGATATCACCCAGCCACTCGACTCGTGCGAACCGCAGACACGGCAATGTGTTCCGAATGCAAAGACTCGCCATCGTCGTGGAGCTTGCTGACGGCGATTGGGACTCCACGCTGGCGATGTTCAAGTTTATGATCACATACACAACGTTCCGCAAACATTTCGAGCTCCATGTCAACATGGAAGACAATCACTTGAAGACGACCTACTGCACCCTCATCAACTACTCCACGAGCAGGGTGTTCCTAGCAGACATGATAATCAAGTACAAACCACACAGCGCCGAGTTGTACGATGCCATATCATCGGTCATGGATCGTTACGTGCCTGGTGATAAGGAATTGCATGACCAAATGTCCTCAAACCCCTCTTATGTCGCTGGCGGGTTTTGCCGCAGCGGAACTCACCAGGACGGGGGCGATGAAGTACATGGTGACACTCTCAAGTGGCCACGTCCCGGCGAGGTACGTCAGGCTGATGATAGCCATGACTGTGGTGGCATGGCACAGGGAGCTCACCAAGGCAGAAGGGGATATCTGCTCGTGTCCCGCGTGGAGGCAGGCGTATTCCGTGATCCCGTGCGACACAGTCAACACCGAAACCTCACTCAACCTCCAGGACAAGCTCACGCCCTACCTGTACATATGCGAACTGCTGGGTATACCCGTTATGGAAATACAGCAGGAGGAGGGAGACGCGATCGACTACAGGCATCTGTTCCGAGAGCTGCTTATCAGCGATATGCACCTGTGCGGGTGACGAGCGCTCACGTAGACACAAACACGTAGACACAAACACACAGACAAGGCCACACTCACCGCAATCCTGCCGTCCGCCAGCTGCACAGCGCTGCACACCCCTGCACAAACACGTAGACACAAACACACAGACAAGGCCACACTCACCACAATCCTGCCGTCCGCCAGCTGCACGGCGCTGCACACCCCTGCACATGACATGGTGCCTCCTCCAAACATAGGGTCAAAGCTGACGATGGTTCCCTGGTATATGGTCTGTCTGGTGACTATGTTGCCCATGAACCTGTCGATCAACCCCTCAAAAGGCTTGGTGGTGTCGCTCTCGGTGTCCGTGGACATTTGCACGCCACCCATGACCTCGGTCTCAAAGCCTGAGACAACATGTTCATCAATTGCTTGAGATGGTTGTCTACGGATATGTGCTGGGGACAGTAGACGTTCAGACAGCAGAACGTCAATTCCGGAGCATTGGCGTGATAGCGACACTTGAAGACCTGGGAGACGACAAGGTACGCCGGCTGCCCGTCTACGGTGAGGATGTGACCGCGACCTTGTTAATCCAAGGCGAGTTTCCCACGTGACTGGTAATGTGCACCTGCTTGCGGCCCTGGAATGCTATGTTCGGCATCACGGACAGGAGCACCTTCGCATTGACGAAGCCCACCTTGTCTACTAGGATCAAGTCCGGGCTCTGGCCTCTGCTAGCCTGGGCGGTGAGAATGGACGTTTACATGAAATACATAATACGATCATCGTACGTACCATTCATAGACCCCGAGGAGATTGAGCCACAGCTCGACCGTTTGTTCACACATACACACAGCCGGGACATAGCGAGCAGCATCGAAGAAGCGAGCAGCATCGAAGAAGCGAACATCGAACAGCGTCGAAGAAGCGAGCAGCATCGAAGAAGCGGGCAGCATTGAAGAAGTGAGCAGCGGCCGTGCAAGATGCAAGACGAGCATAATGCGCCAGGGAGCCAAGGGGCAGCGGGTACTCCGATGCCGAGGTGGGCAACCGCATGTTCGCCACCATGGTGATCATCCTGAGCTGTGTCTACACCATACCCTTCCTCACGGCCCTGTTTACAAATACTTCAATCAGAAACAACTGGTTAAGATGTTCTTCGACAAGACCCACACGTGTCACAAGTGGTGGACCAAGCTGTTGAACGACATTCACATAAGGTCTAAAGCACTATTCAACCTATTTGTTAACAAATACAAGAAACCCACGCTACCCGCGGTTGTAGTGGCGAACCTGGACACTGTTTTGGGTAGACTTACGACAGAACCCGAGGCGACAGACTGGCTGATCGTAGACCATCTGATGATGATATACAGGGTGATGGAGTCGGACTGGGCCTGGTAGGGATGCACTCACGGTGTACAACATGGCCGTGAGGCTGTCGTGTATCTACAAGGAACGCGCGTTCACCGGGCGGAGGCTGGTGTAGGTGCCCGGAGAACGAGCTACTCCTTCTGTCTTGTAATCCACAGATGAAGTAAAACGATCGGCCTCCAGCCAGGTGGTCTGCTTTCCCAGACACTCGGCTCTGTTGTCCACGCACACCAGAGGGTCGACGGGCATGTCGCCGTCCCCGGATGTGAACGTCACGACCTCCTCGCCGTCACCGACGGACCCTGGCCTTTTTGATCTGAACGAACTTGGGGGTCACCACGTCTGGGTGAAGAGGGACTTCCAACGCCATGTCACAGAATGCAAACCTGTCCCCGACGACGCGCCTCAGCAGCTCCAGGCTCTTGACGTCAGGCACAACCAGCACCTCATTCACCGACGGCGTAAGTGGTGACGTTCGATGTGTCCGTGTCCTGCCACCACACCAATTCATTCCGCCAGTATGTGGCAACAGGCACGGTCTTGGGACCGTCCTTCGGTTGCAGGTTGTGCTGGGGGAGATAGTAGGCCAGGTAGTTGTTTGTCATCAGCAGCGCGTACTTTACGCCGCCTCGGTCCTCTTCCTCGTCGCGCACAGTCTTCAACTCCGTGCCTCCCTCCAGGTCAACCAGGTCCATGATCGCCTTAGAAGAGCAGAGGGTTTCTGTGGAAATCTCCCAAGGTCGGCTAACAGATGCCTTGGCTATCTTCGTGATAGTTGAGGGTTTGGGATTCAATGGTGTGTTCTCTATCGCAGCGCTGATCTCCTTCAGCATGGCTTTGTAGACATCCAGGTACAGGTCGATTGTAGAGTCGCATGAGAATCCCTCTTCCGGTGTATGGTGTTGTTGGTTGTACCAGGGTGGTTGAGCACATACTACCAATGTCTTGGTTTGACTGTCGGCTGCCATCTCCATGGTTGTCGGTATGTTATGTTGGCTACTTATAACCACTGTTCTGTTATGTGGAAGAGGCGGGTCGTGTATTCTGTAATGTGATGTTAAAGTGACAGGATGTTTGCTAGCTCAACATCTCATACCAGAAAGTTGTTTTTGCAGTCTACAGAACACCGACTTATAAACTGCATTGGCTAGGGGTGTGTGTTACAAGGCTCATGATTCATCACAGGGATAGGTTAAACACACAGACAGGCTGGAATTGTGTTAACAGGCAGATTTGTGTGAACAAGCAGATATGCGTGGACAAGGAGATTCGTGTCGATAGGGAGATTCGCGTGGACAAGCAGATCTGTGTCGACAAGGTTGAGTCGCATGGACAGCATAGGGTTGGGTTTTTGTATTATTACATCTAACAAAAGGGGTTGTTTCTAATTTCAACCGCCAATTTAAAATCACAACCACCCCCCCTCTACAACTGGGGTTTGTTTATGTAAGGGGTATCCATGTGAATCTCCCTATCAACACAAATCTCCTATCCACGCAAACCTCTCTCTATTCACGCGAACTTCACTCTATCCACGCGACTTGCCACTCTATCGACACGACTTGTCTCCTATCCACACGACTTGCCACTCTATCGACATGACTTGTCTCCTATCCACACGACTTGCCACTCTATCGACACGACTTGTCTCCTATCCACACGACTTGCCACTCTATCGACACGACTTGTCTCCTATCCACACGACTTGTCTCCTATCCACACGACTTGCCACTCTATCTACACCAACTTGTCTCCTATCCACGCGAACTTCACCCTATCCACGCAAACTTCACCCTATCCACGCGACTTGTCTCCTATCCACGCGAACTTCACCCTATCCACGCGACTTGTCTCCTATCCACGCGACTTGTCTCCTATCCACACGACTTGTCTCCTATCGACGCCAACTTGTCTCCTATCCACGCGAACTTCACCCTATCCACGCGACTTGTCTCCTATCCACGCGAACTTCACCCTATCCACGCGACTTGTCTTATATCCACACGACTTGTCTCCTATCGACGCCAACTTGTCTCCTATCCACACGAACTTCACCCTATCCACGCGAACTTCACTCTATCCACGCGACTTGTCTCCTATCCACGCGAACTTCACCCTATCCACGCGACTTGTCTCCTATCCACGCGAACTTCACCCTATCCACGCGACTTGCCAGACTTCAGATATGTGTAGTCCCTCTCTGCGACATGTTCCCGATTATCTGCCCGAGCTTGGACATGGTGTACATTGTGTCCCACTCGTGGTTCTCCTCCGCCTGGTCTCCCAGATCGATGGGTGTAGATCGATCTCAGCGTTGAGGACCGACAGAATATCTGTGCTATAATGTAATATAATGTGCTGTGCAACTGACGTGTTGTTTGTGTATTATGTGACAACAAAATAAAAAAGAATATCCATGAAACAAGCAAAACATTGTCTTTTGTTTTATTTTACTCTTTATTGTAAAGTTTGCGAGATGGCAGGGGGGAAGGGAAAAAAACACACAATAACACATTTCAACAGAATCTGTATCGACGCAAGGCCGCGATCGTAGTTCATCACACTAGACCACTCCAGGCAGGTCCGAGGATCTTCTTCTGAGACTAGCTGTATGACAATCAGGTGATATCCACCGGTATGGTACCTGAGTATGGCGTACTGGGGAAGATTGGCATATTCTGGCCCATGGTCGCGTAATATTGCCACAGCATGTTATGCTCATGCACCAGGTACACCGCAGCCGATAGCTGCTGGGCCAGGTATCTCGAACAGTGACATTTGCCCTGCTGGGGCCTAGGTGAGGTGGCTTCGGTGTTAAGGTGTTTGAGTGTTTCATCTATCATCTCGTGCAGCGGTCCTAGCTCTACCAGCTTCAAGGTTGCACTCGAGCCGAACATGGCTTCCAGCTCAGATAGTGTTTCGACCTCAGGGAGTTTACGGCCACCGTCCGTGATGCGCCAGAACTTCTCTGCTTTCTTAAACTTCCTGTCTTTGGTCTTATCACACGGCCGATCCGAGACCTGATCTGGTTCCAGTTTACACTTAACCGCCTTGACGGTTGTCTCCATGGGCATGGGAGCGACGGTCATGTTCGTGGTGCCATACGTGATCTACAAGGAGTTGGGCTGCTTTGCTTTGACAGTGCGGCGTGTAGGCGTCCGCCTCTGACTGACCCCATTGACATGTGAGATCGAGACACCGGGTCAGCTCCAGTGTGATCAGCGTCAGGTCTACGGGAACATCTCGCCCCGCGAACCATTCATGAAGGTGAGCGGTCAGAGCGTCGCATTGTTGTTTCAGTGTCTGTTCTCTCTCGGTGACAGCGTCGATCGTGGCTTGTCTCAGGGCTATCTCAGTTTGACATTCCCCTACGATACCGGCGATCTCATCCAAGTGGCCGTTCGTAGCTCGAGAGTGTCGTGTCTTCAGCTCCTCAGATTCTTGCTTGAACTCCTCTAACTCTAACTACACGTAAGCAGCACAGCATCGCTGACAGTTTTTCGTGCTCCTTGTCTTTCTCTTCTGCAGCGGACAGGTTTTCTGCATTCAGCGCACGCGTCAACTCGGCATTTCTCTCCCGCAGCTCGGTGAGTTTGGTCTGCAGTTCCATACACTTTTGTTCGCACTTCTCCAGCTCATAGGCCGTGGCTTTCCCCTGGGCCCGAGCGGTCTTAACCACCACCGTCTTGGTCGTCAGTTGATCTTTCAGGGATTTGATGGCGTCGACCAGTCGATCTTGACATCTTCCAGCTCTAGCTTGAGCTCGCGATTCTCGCTTTCCAGTCGTGTCACCTCATTTTTCCATTTCACCTTGAGGTCGTTGATCTTCTCCGTGCACTTGGAATTGGCTTCTGTGCAGGCGTCTCTGGCTTGCTGCAGCTCGGTCTGTAGTTGGGAGGTGACGTCCTTCGTCAGCTCGCATGCCTCTGTCGCTTGAGTCAGATCGGTCCTCAGGTCGACCAACGACTCCTTGGCTCTCTTTCGTGCGTCGTCAGCCATATTACGTTCCTCCTTAACCCTCTCGCATTCCTCTGTGGCCTCTTCGAGTCGAGACGACCGCTTCCGAGCCAGCGACGACCACTCGTGCAGCTCAGCCCAAGCAGGAGCTTCTCGATCTGATTAACACCCAAGCAGTTCACAACAGGTTGCCCCGAGAGCAGCCTCACGCTGGAGTTGTAGTCGGAGCCGCAACGCTGACACACCCGCCATGTGCCCGCCCGGTAATAGTAAGGCCTGTCCTCCCTGAGCCCGGCCTCGAGTTCGGCCAACAACTCCAGGTACGAACACGTAGAGCCCCAGCACAGGGTGGCGAGGCATAGTGTCTGATATGTGCAGGGCAGGAACGTCACAGCGTCGCGTTCCGCTATCATGAGGTTCAGGCCGCCAGACACCAGCCTCACGGCCATCGAGTTCCTTTCCAGGACCGTCGCGTTGCTCTGATCGACTGGGGGGGCATTGGTGACCGTGTAACCGAGACACCTCGTGCCCGTCCGCTCGTCGACGCTCGTGGTTATCATAACCAGGGTGCCCCACGGCAGGGGTGTGTCACTATTGTCTGAGGACAATCTGGCCTGCTCGTACATGACCCTGAACGCCAAGGGAGCCATTAAGTCTGCGAGCGTCCTGGCCAACAGCTTGATCTTGTCCCGGGCCGGCAGGCGGGCGCCACCACCACCTCACCACCTTGTTCTCGGGGGCCAGATAGTTGGCCACGAGTGCACATTTCCCATCACGCAAAGTCATCATCCTTGTCCCAAGCGTAGCTCATTGATGCCGTCTTCGCGGGGCCGGAGAAGCAGGCTCAGAGGAGCTTCGTTTGGTGCCTCTACCACCTGAGGTGGTACAACCTGAGGTGACATAAGCTGCGGGGACGTCGTGTTTCACCTCCACGTGCTGCTTCGCCAGCTGTGTTGACAGGTGGTTGAAGGACTTCTCTCTGGCTACTGGGAACATCAGGTTTAGCTCCGATACCTCGATCACTGGCTTGATCTCCCCATTGACCTTGGCCATCACCCTGTCGACCATGACATTGTCGGGCACTTCCTCGACCTGCTCTTTGTAGGACTCGTTGTCGTTGCTGATACCCGCCACGGTGTAGTTGATGCGATAGATGCGTACGAGATGCTCTCCCTCTCATTGCCGGCAAAGATCCTCGGCTGCACAGACACAATCTTGGGAGCGTACAACATTATGTTCTTGGCGTTGTACAGCCCGGCGAACGACAACTTCAACCCGTCGCACACGAACTTGACCCTGCTGTAAGACAGGTAGTTGTCGGAGAGTATATCTCGCGTACAGTTCTTCACGTTGCCGATGCACCTCAGGGAAGAAGCCAGGGAAGCGGGCAGATCCTTGTTTTCGGGGTCGAGCCATTCGAGTTGATCCAGGTCCAGTCGATTGTAATTGTTCTTGCTGTCTCTGGTGCGGGTGAAAGCCTGTCCGCTGAGCTTGAGCACATCGCCCCAACCCCTGGACTCGAACATGGTGTAAGGTTCGTTGGGTCCCACGCCCGCAGGTGGTTTAGCCCTGAAGACGCTGGTCATGTCTACCACCCCTTGTTGATATCTCTTACCCAAGTTGAGGAACAGTCCCCTGGCCATCTCACAGGCAAAGAGACCCACGGCCTGACGGATTGTCAGGGCGAGGGTGACGTGACACATGGGCATGGCGCCGTTTGTCATGGTCATGGTGAACTTGGCCTGGTCGGTGAGTTGAGCTAGGTGCAGCTTGCTGTTGTAGTAACCTTCCTTCACGCTCACCACATTGCAGGCTTCGGTGAACTCCCCTTGGTTGAACCTATGGTTACGGCAGTACATGTTGACCTCGGTCTGGTAACCCGTGAGAGTGATCCTGGGCACGTAGTTGGTTCTGAGCATCTGTCTAACATTGTAGTTAGTCTCGTCGTCTGACAGCGACCTGACCGTGGCGTACGAGCACCATGAGCTCTCACATGTGTGCCGTTGCCCGCCTGACTTCTCCCAGCACTGATAGCCCTGTCGCCTTGATTGATGTAAACCTTTCCCCAGTCCGAGTTGGACTGCTTTACGAGACTGATGAAGCCCAGGCCGACGCACCTGAACATGGTATCTTTGTACATCCTTGAGATCTCACCGTGTAGCTTCTTACTCTGGGCAAGCATAGCCTTCTGTATCCTGTAGATATCGTGATCTGCAATCTGGAAGCACGCCTTATGAAACTGGCTATTGTAGTTGCAAGGCAGCATATTCCTGAACGTGCCATACACCATGCATTGCATGTAGCACATGATGTGATCAGACACCAGCTGTTTGCATATGTCGAAGCTCCTTTCCGTATCGTGCCCACCCACAGTGTGTAGCGCGACCTTCCTGAACGCCTCAATGCTGGCGATCCTGTCGCCAAACTGAGGGGCCGCGAACCACAACGCCCTGACGTCTCTCTCCACCAGCTGAGGCTCGGCCCCATGCGAGACCATGTTGATGTAGTCCCAGCTGAACGTAGCCTGGGAAGAAGGACTCTCACACACCTTATAGCCCGTAAAGAGTTTGTAGCACCTGACCCGCTGCTTGTTTACCGTATCGGTCACCGGGAAAAATATCGGCTTCATCAACATTGCGGCGCTCATAGGGGAACAGTGGTTCAGTTCCATGAACGCGGCCATGGCCACGGCCATAACCGTGGCCTGGATCTTCAGGTCCATGTGCTTCATGATCATGATGATCAGCATGTGGCACATCATGGCAAACAGCATGTGCGCTGGCTCGCTGGGACAGTCGACGGGACCCTCCAGGGCGGTCAGGTCGAACTCTGAGATGAGACGAGACACCAGATTTGCCATCTGTCTATCATGTTTTCGGAAACACGATAGACAGTTTGGGCATAGATAGTATTTTTGGGCAACTGTATCGTTGTACACGTCAGACACTTTCTGCGGCCCGAGAGTGTCGATCAGGCCCTGCCACAGCACCTGGCCAATGGTGAGGTTGGCTTCCTTTTCAGTGCAATTTTGTTTGTCCGCGCAGGCGTTATCGTCTATGCCCTTGATACTCTGTATGGAGAGGAAATATCCCAAGTGCTCCCCGTGCACCGCCAGAACCCTGTCCGCAAAGATCTCTGGGCAGTAGATGTGAAGCACGGCCGGGGTGTTACACAGGACTGGCACTAAGGGCTGCTGGCTGACAGGGCTGCCGTCTCGAGAGTATTGTATGCTGTCATGGCCCAATCCGATAGTCATGCAAAGGCACTTATCACCCAAGTATGCCTGGAATGTCTCGGAGGAGTAGGCTCGGTGTGCATGTCGGGAGGTCGTCCCCTGCGTTGATGCTCAAAGAGTTGAGGAAGCTGTTGACTTGCAAGACAAACTATGTAGGCTGCAAGGAGGCTGTAGATCTCTGTGTAGGTGTATGGTCTTATATAGCCGTTTCACTCAGGGCTAGGGGGTTGAGAGGAGGCGGCCGCCGCGTCGACGAGCTAGATCTGTGGCTGAGGTGAGCGTGGGTACATTACCGTCCTGGGCCTAGTAGCGCCCATACTCGTTGAAGTCCCCAAACGTCAGCGCACCAAGCACGGACGACAGGTGCTGTCTCGCCAACGACAAGGTCCTCAGGGGCAACACATACGCCTGCACGGTTCTGTGGATGTCATGGTGCTTCACGGTCACCTCCTTAGGATCCGCAGTCATGTGCTGACACCACCTGTCAAACACAATTTCCCAGCACTCGTTCTCCACGGCCAGGGTCGTGTCGTACCCCACCACGGAGAAGAACAGGCTGATGGTGAACAACAGGGTGTCCGTCTCTACCGTAGATCACCTTGTCTCTGTAGAGCAGCCTGTCCCCGTCCATCATCACCGACTTGATCAACACGCCAATCAGGTCGGCTCGTTGGTCAGGCGCTACCCGTTCTACCTTAGGATATGTGTCTGGAAACATTGCCATGAAGGGAGTAGGGCCGTCCATGCCGCTGGAGAGGTGTCACGTAGTGCCTTGCGCACCGTGATGATAGACGACGCTCACATATCATACGACAAACCCGGAGGGGGGAACTCCAGTGCCGACAACGATAGCCATAACATGCCCAACACGTTCAAGAACATGCTGGACAAGAGCGTGCTGGAGAGCGACGTGATGTCCAAGAATGTGGGCACCATGTTGACCATGAAATACTACACAGTCAACAACTGCAGCTTTGTGTGGACAACAAACACCCTGGCGTACACCAGCGTGGCGTGGCTGGACAGGGGCCTGGTGATGGAGTCGGAGTTCAGCACGGTAGTCAACAACACGTGCTGCAGCAGGCAGATGGCCTCGATCATAGAACAGCATAAGCTCAACACCATCACGGCCACGTGCCTGTACAGGCAGAACCTGGTGCAGTGTGTCAACATGATCAACGACAACACACTGGTCGCCCTGAACAAGCTCCCAGTGGGCGTCGTGAGCCTGGAGGTTCCCGCGCTGCACAAGCTGTGCGTGGCAGCGTGCCTGCCCGACATCTGCCCCAGAGTCATGGACAGGCAGGCCAGCCTCACCTGCCAGGTGCTGGCGTATGTCCTGATACAGACCTCGAGCCAACTGGCCGCTCAGCAGTGCCTCTCGGTGTCGAAAGAGACCAACAAGATCAAGGGGCTACCTGGACGAGTTGCCAGTTCATCACAGGGCCAACACATAGAAAGAGGGAGGAAGAACCCAGAGGGAACCCACGCAGACATGGGGAGAACATGTAAACTCCACACAGAAAAGTCCCAGGTCCTCAGGTGGATTTGAACCTAGCAACATCGCTACCCACTACGCCCAATTTTTTCCAATTTGTATGAAATATTTTGTCATTGTTCACCATGATATCACTAAGATATAGATGACATCATGGTTTCCGTATAATACTGTACACATGGAACCAGCACACACATACGTCATTTTTCATTGTCACTGAAGAATAATAGCAGGCACTCATGCAGTTTAAAGTCACCTTTGGTTTAATATGGTGAATGTAAAGATAATATGTTTCATACATCAACGGCAGACATCTCATCTCTTTTTCGTAATCTGTATTAGTTCTGTCTCTGTGGAGAAATTAGCTTTCATTAGCTTCATGCCTCTAACCAAGCAGACTTCCATCGTTCTGAAATCCCAGTTTCATTGCAGAACTGAGAACATATTAAGCAGTCGTGTTTCCGCATTTAAAACAATGTCAAATGATTCATCCAACAGCTTCAATGCAAAAGGATACAAATGAATTCATCATTCACAGTACAGGTTGTGTAACATTTGTGCCATTTGGCGATAAAGTGTTAGTTGTATTGGATGAGGTTCAGCTGAGTGTGTCGTGGTACATGTTGCATCGTGAGTCATTGCCCCTGCTGCCTCTCGCACTTCTTTCTCACCTCCAGCCCTCCCTCCATCTCGCCCTGCCTCTCCCGAGGAGGGGCATTATGCAACACTCTGCAGGGCTTTCAGGAGAGAGGAATGAAGAGAAAGCTGTGCATGTGTGTGTGTGTGTGTGTGTGTGTGTGTCTGTGTGTCTGTCTGTGTGTCTCTGTGTGTGTAATGGAGGGGTAGATGGATTGAGAAAGATTATATCATGAGTGTAAAAGAGAGACAGCCTTCATTTAGAAAACTCTCCCTCTGTCCCCCTCCTTCATTCATCATTCCATCCACTCTCACACAACGTCCGTTCTTTCACTCCTCTTCCATCAAGGTCGTCGACAAGGACAGTCTAGCCACATTTTGTGGCCTGTGATTGGTTGTCACAGTGGAGCAGAGCTTTAAAGAGACGGCAGCATCTTTTTTTTGCCATAGCAAAGCACCAGCTGGGGGGTGTATGACTTTGTTTGACAAGTGCTGCCTCACACTTTTCCCAAAGTGCTTTTCTTGTTTCTCTCATGAAATATTTGTTGTAAGCAGTTGAAATAGCATTTGGATTTTAGATACTGTTTTAGATGCTGTCATCAGAGAGCAAGGACTTTCTGTCCTTCACTAGGTATTGATTTCTTGTTTTTAACTATTGTGTATTAATAGATACAGCCCTTTGAAATACATTTCTGTTGACTCACATTGCCTGATACGAGTAAAATAGTCAGCTGAGGTGGTTCGGGCATTTGGTTAGGATGCCCCCCAGACGCCTCCCTGGGGAGGTATTCCAGGCATGTCTCAATGGGAGGAGACCCCGGGGTAGACCCAGGACACGCTGGAGGGACTCTCTCGGCTGGCTTGGGGACGCCTTGGTGTAGCCCCAGGGGAGCTGGAAGGGGTGGCTGGTGTCTAAGCTGTGAAATATGATTTCAAAACTCAAAATCAGTACTCCCTTTACGTTACCTTTCTTCTTTACTGGGGAAAACACTGTGGTGTAATCCAGCGATTGCTATAGTTACAGCTTGGCTAAGGGTTTCTATTATAAGATTCAGAGAACTGACTAGAGTGAGAGTGAACCAAGTGCGGGTGGAGGAGAGGGAAGCTGAGTTACTCGTACACACACACACACACACACACACACACACACACGCACAAACAGAAACTTGCATGGAATAGTGTAAATTATTGATTCAGCAGTGCAGCACCTCTAAAAAGTGTTCTAGTTCTCCATCAGGAGAAGTTTGTTTTGTGACAGGATGGAGAGATAAGGACAAGACTGAGTGGTTTATTATTTGCTTTTAAACTGATATTAATCAAAAGTGTAAATGGGACATCTGACAAATGACAAATCCTTTCATTATGTCCTTGTTTGTTCAAAGGCCTTTCTCCATCCAGTACATGACATTCTCATAAGCTGGCTTCTGGTCAACAAACATACCATGTCTCTGCAAAAACTGAAATGACTAAAGCTACGGGGGGGGGGAGACGCTTTAATGTAGTTGATTTTACCCCCCATAAATCAGAACACCTCTAAGATGTTAAGTACCCTCACCAAGGAGGTTAAGTGATCGGTTCAGTTTGTTTGTCTGCTATTAGGATTCCACAAAAACTTCTTTATGAGCTGTCATGAAACAGGGTGGAAGGGTTGAGCATGTTGGGCAGCGAAGAACCCATTAGATTCTGGAGAGGATCTGCATGAATAACAGGCGGATTCAGGAAATTTTAGCACTTTCTTTAACATTGTAAGACAGGTTTTTTTTTCACCATTTCTGTCTAACACATAAACTACCTGACATATTTTGATAGAAGAGTTGTTCATGTGTCAAGGAAGAACCCATTAAATTTTGATGTGGATCAGGATCTTCAAGAACTTTTCTGAACATTTCAAGATAAGGCTGTTTTGATTGTTGTTGTCAAATACGGTTAAACAAAGTGATGGATGAGCATGGAACTGGGTGGAAGGGTTGGGCATTGTCCCAATAAAGGAACCATTGGATTTTGGAGGAGGTCCAGATAAAGCGGTGGATCCATGTCTTTTTTTTCACTTTCTTTAACATTGCAAGAACCTTTAGAGCAGCCTTGTAACTCAAAATGTTATCGAGAGATTTGCAGGACATTTTATCAGAGATATGTATCTGGGGTTGGGGAAAAGTCATTAATTTTTTGAATGAATCCACCTTGCAGAAAAGAAAATGCTAACCCTTCCGGAACAGCTGTTCTGCCTACGCCAAAAGTAATCTATGGATCCAAATCTAGGTGTGTGTTTTTGTGGTGACAGAATCTAAGTAGAGGAGTTACATATAAATAGGAATGTAAACTGTGGGAGAAAGGATCCTTTAGAGGGAATGCTCAGCCTTGGTGAAGGTTTGCAGTCTCCAAACATTCTTGTTGAGATTTTAAAATATAGGTTCAAACTGCTCGTCTCCTGAGAACTACTGCCTCTTAGGTGTGAAGAAACATGGCAGGTGAAATGCGACAGAGGGCGGAGGGATGCGAGGAAGGACAGGAAAGTGCAGAGAGAGTAAGAGGGCAGATAAGGCGCAAGAGAGGAAAAGGAAACAAGTGGAAAGTGTGAAGAGTGAAAAAAAAAGCACAGAATCTAGATGTTTTCACTTAATGGTTGGGATGTCATTTTGATATAATTTACAAAATACTGTATTTGAGCTCCCTTTAAGGCAAGTGTGTCACAAACGCTGATCCTGGAGCTGTTGAAGATGGTTTCCATCCATCATACACTGAGGACAGAAGCCTCTAACCACACAGCTTTTGATAATATGGTTTTTCAGCCAATAACCCTGTTTCCTCATGTGTGCCTTACTACGTTTCAGATCCGTATTCAACATCTTCAGTACAAGTGCAACTCTCATTCGAAATGAGTGGGGGAGCTGTATAAAACATAAATGAAAACAGAATGCACGCATTTTCGAGCCAGCTGTGTTTACTGACAACAATTACTTGTGATCAAGGTTAGGGTTCATTTGTTTTTGTTTTTGTTTTGTTTTTTGTTTTTTTGATAATTCCACAAATGTATTTGTTGCTTCAGTCCCAACTCATTTAAAACATGTTGGAGGCATCAAACTCAGAATAAGCATTTTCAAAAAAATAAGCACTAAATGTCTTTATACTGTCATTGATTGAATACATGTCAAAAAGGATTAGCAAATTGTTACATTCTGTTGAAATATCTCCACAACTATTGATTTGTTTGCTGTGAATTTTTGAGCAGATGTTCCTGAACCCCAGAGGGTGAATTGTAAAAACCATCGAAGTGTTAATGTATCCAATACTTTTCCAACATTCCCAAAAAAAGCTATACTTGCTAATTAGCAAATGTTAATGCTAATTAGCACATGTTAGCATCCAACATGGATATTTTCAGGATAATAAAGTTGAATAAAGTCAAAGTTAAGAATTTTGTAGACAATCACTCCGTTATGCTTGTGGTGTGTGTTTTTCTCATTCATTCCTTTAGATCTTTCACACACTAAGACATCAGATCAGCTGTATAAAACACATTTAAACAGACCAATAATCTTTTTTCTGATTCTTATTCCGTTTTTTGTTTTCATTCAGATCAGTCTGTGATTGTGCGCTTCATTTACAACTGACCATAACAACAGAGAGTGAGCCAACTTGTATGTCAGGCAGTCACTAGCCTGCCAGCACTAGTACCTGATAATTGTTTGTGTTGGTGTATGTGTGTGTGTGTGTGTGATTGTCTCTGTGTAACACTCATCAGCCACTTCAAGCTTAAGGGGACCAGAAAGGACCTGTCTCTCACATGACAAGAGATTGACACAACACTCAGCTGTGTGTTCCTGCTGCCAGTACATGTTCTGTATGTCTCAGGCTGTGCAGCCGTTACGCCTGAACAATGCCGACACCTGTCATATTAGTGTGGCTTTGTGTCTGTTCATTCACCCCTCAGATGTGTGTTTGTGTGTGTCCATGTTTATATCTGCTCGACATGTCTCTGCTCAGTGGTGCTATAATGTTCATCTGAGCATGCATGGCATCCTGCCCATTTGTAGGTCTGATACAAACACACACACATCTACATACATATACAATATTTCTGTTACTTGCTTTTGCCTCTTATACAAAAACTACATGAGATTTCTTTGTACAATTTATGTATAATTTCTATCATTGTCTTGTTTATTGATTGCGTAGCTGGACATGTAATGGAAATGGGACATGGTAATTTGGTTACCACCACAATGACACGTTACAGGAAGTACAGTGGAAGCACGTGGTAATGGCCAGATTATAGGTTTTAATTATTACTTATGTTTTATCGCAAATTATACATGTTTTTGGTTCATGTTGATCAATGTTAAAACCATTTGTGAGTAATTATTTACATATTTGCAAAAGGTGATTCCTTGTGCTGTTCTTTTGCAGCTCCATTTTTGAGTCAAGCTTTTTACATTTATTTTTTATTATTTAACGGAAGACAAACATGTTTTTTTTATTTCAAAATAATGTCTGGTGTCAGTTTTAGGTCTTCAGAGCATTTTAATGCACATCTTTACACGTTGGAGTAGGACCTAAGAGCTGGTTTACGGGTTTTCTTACTTTGGTAACCGACTTCTTCGAGTACAATTAAACTAAAATTACTAACTGGTGATCAAACAAAAGTGCCATTAGACCTTTAAATAGGACATTTCACACTGTGGCATTTACAGAGTCTCTGAGCTCAAGGTTAGAACTGGTGACCTCAATCCCTAGACATACTGGGAATTGTCTTGGCAAGGGAGATAAGTAACTAACACCATCAGTGAATACCATAGAGAACCCCTGAGCAACGCACTTAACCCTACAGCTGCTACAGTACAGCTGCTCAGAAGACTGTGGTTGTATTGGCAAGGCCCCAAACCTGAATACCTGTGGTTTAACTAAACAGATGTGTAGTGCTGTAAAGAGCCTGGGTCCTCCATAACTTTAGATATACTGACATACTGATAACACATAGTGATTTATAAGAAAGCATTTATTGGGTTATTAATACAGAAAATCACATATTCAAGGTCAACATCATTATTTTTCCAGTAAAATATCTGTAAAATGTCTCCATCTGCAGAATTGATTCTGCACAGACATCATTTGTTCATGATAAGGCCTGATGACTTTGGTGAGCCTGTGACAACTCTGATTGTATAGCCTCCAGCCGACAAGCGGAGGACCCTAACCAGGATCAACCCACGGAAAGCAGCAGGTCCCGACAACATCGCGGGATGTTATATATTACTTTAATTGTCTCATTCTGTTGTTCATGTTTGTAGTTTCTCCTGACTGAAATGATGCTCTGGGGCTGCTTTGCTTCCTGGACCACTGGAAACCTGCAGGGTCAGATGGATTCCATCAAGGATCAGGAAATCAAGGATCAGTAGAAAACATCTCCAGCTGTGAGGAAGATGAAGCTCGGCCATCATTGGACGTTCCAAAAGGAAAATGATCCCAAGCAGACCTCAGAGTCCACCAAGGCTTGGTTTCAGAAGAAGTCCTGGATCATTCTAGAGGCCGTCACAGTCGCCTGACTGGAATCCAGAGAAAATCTCTGGTGGGATCTGAAGAAGGTGGTTGCAGCAGGTAAACCGGGAATATTCCAGAACTGGAGGCCTTTGTCCATGAGGAATGGGCTAAGATTCCCCAGGAACACTGCCAGAAGCTGGTGTCTGAATCTGCATCAGGTTTGCAGCAGGTCATATCAAGTAAAGGGTCTACAAAGAACTAGAGACGCTGGTCATTAAGGAGTTGAATCAGGGTGTGTGTGTGTGTGTGTGTGTGTGTGGGTGTGTGTGTGTGTGGGGGGGGGGGGGGGGGCTGCATATGTGTGTGTGTGTGTGCTCGTTTGTGTGTGTGTCTGCTGTGTGACAGACTGGACCTTCGCTCCGATCAAAGAAATCAATGCTAACATCCTCTGTGATTACAAATGAAATGCAGCTTCCATGTTGCTCCGACAGGAACAATGACTAAGCGTTTTTCCATCAGCAGATCGTTTCACATCCATTAATCTGATTCATTATCTTGCAGATGACTAAACATGATCAGCATCAGCAAGGTTCTACAAAAAAGACTACTTTACTTTATTTTTACCCATTTTTTCCTTACGGTCTGCTTCACCTCTTTCCTCTCATTCATCCTGTTTCCAATTTCCTCAACTGTGTTTTATGACAGCTCGATGATTAGGCAGCTACAATTACCTGCTAGTTGTTGCTATGGTGACCAAATCCCTGACATGTTTTGTTCTATTCTCTCCTCTCTCCCATGAATCACTGCTTTCCTCTCAGACTGTAAATTACATGTTGCTTTAACCTTTATGATAAAATGTACTAAGCATTTCAGCCCCTTACTTAAACTCTACTCCACAGACCTGGGAGCTGAACAGAACCACCGACTGATGGAGAGGAGGAGAGAAGAAGAATCACAGAAAGTGGACAGGTGGTTCATGATGGGCAATAACAGATTTGGTATTGTGTCTTTTTGTGGGAAAAATGTATTGAAGTATGTTCTTAAATGGTAACTCTGAATATGAAATGTAATACCTCTCAGCCTGGAGGTTACCCAGTTGTATTTTATATTGCTGCAGGAAAGGCATCACTGTCTTCACACATAGATTATCTGAAATGTCACAAACATGGGCCCTATACTAAAAAAGTCACTTATACTGTATATAAACACAAAAATGTCTCTATCAGTGCATTTTAAATTGGCTTACAGTATGTTTTCTAATCTTCTGCATCTACAGAGGATTTCTGGTTAGGTTTGGGCAACTAAAACTACCCACCTTCACACCCAGTAATGAGGTTCACAACTGTGAGTGGAACATTTGCCCAAAAGTCATGTAACAGCCAGGTTAGATATTGACCAACCAGTATCAATAAGGGCAAGAGACATCACAACGGTAAACAGTTTAAGATACAATTTATTATATTATATAAAAATACACTAAAATAGCTGGACTGACTTCAGGGGAATAACTATAAAAAATCACTGTCCTTTTCAGAGTTCATTTAAAGGAGGGAAAAGTGGTTCCTCCAACTCTTTAGGGGAGAGGAGTCTGAGGTCTAGGCTGCTGCACTGCAAGTTGGTTGCTTCCACAGTCTCACTCTAGCGCTTCACTGATGGCAGTGTTGTCCACACCATCACTAAGATAAAGGCTGGCATTCACTTCAGCCTTTGGGAAGCCCAAACCTGCCTTAAGGCTGCAACACATGCGGCGGAGCCTGGCCTGCACACAGAGAAACAACAGCAGAATGAGAGGACTCACACATATGGACATTTTTCACAATACAGAACACATCACAAATGAGGGCTATGTTCTACATGTAAACATGCGTTCCACATACCTGCACACAGAGAAACAGAAGTAGAATGAGAGGACAGCAGTGGTGACCATGAGGCACTTAAATAACCTCCTAGAGGAGGAGACACACCCAGACACACCTGTGCACACACACACACACACAACCACTACCAGTGTGAAGGTGAGTTAGCGTGGTGATACAGATCTACCCTGTTACAGTCACTCAAAGCTGCTAATTTTTAAAATGTTGGCTCCTTTTACTTTGTAGTAATACTACTGCTGATCTTAAGCGTCTCATACTAACTGTAACATACAAACAAGTTTACAGCAATGCTAGCGAATGTGTGAGTAATGCTAAAACCAATTTGTTAAATAGATTAACCAAAGCATTGGGAAATGTCCATTTTAAATTGATAATGCTATATTACATAGACCATGGATGTTAGCACGAGATTCCATAGTAATCCATACAACATTGCCAGTCTGTGGTCTTGAATCTTGAAAAAGGTGGATACAATAGAGAGTCGGTCTAGACCTGCTCTTTTTGGAAATTGCCCTGATACAACTTTTGGCCAATCCAGAGGACCAAAATACCAGTTTTTCAGTACCTGCACAGTAACACAAAAGAAGACCCAGGTGCTCCCACAACTACTTTATTATTATGTTACTGTTTTATTTTAATTATGTGTTTATTTTTTTATCATATCTTTAATTTTTTTTTACATAATATCCATTCCACAAAAATATAAGAATATCAAAATTAAAATAGTTGTGGGAGTTATGGGAGCTTTTGATGTATATCTATTACCTTTAGGAATTAATCCAAATGCAGATGCGGTTTGGATTTGGGCATGGATCCAATGTCATTTTCAATAAATTACACAATTCACTATTCTCATGGCACTTGTCTGCCATGAGAATAGTGAATTGATAGTGTCTCTGAACATTTATCAGAAGCATTTGTTGTGGTCTATTTCTCGACTGGTTAAGTATTAATGACAATAGCGTTAGTAGAGTTACAGTATGTGCCCTGGGAGGGCTTTCTAGTCAAGAAATGCGATTGGCTTTATAACTTGATAAAACACATAAAATTGCCTGCTATACCTCCTTTCATTTTATCACAATAGGACAAAACAGACTTCTTCTATCTGCATATGAATCATTAAAAGCAAATAAAGCAGTTTACCTATATGCTTTCATTTTGTTTAGAGGGAAAACCACCTCTATGCAACAATGCACAACATACCTAATTTTATAAATGAAAATTTAAGAATAATGGAAATAAGGAGGACTTGAAAGCATCACGTAGCATTAACGTAACTATTTTGCACGTTAAAATGAAATGGATAAAAGATAAAAACAGTTTTTGATGTTAATCCATCTTTTGTGACAGAATCTCTGCTACTAATGTTCAACTGAAAGATTTTAGCAGCTGGTAGCATAAAGATGAAATATGCTGCAGTAGCAACACAAAATTATTATGATATTATTCTTATTGTATATTATCGTATATGGAAAGCACCCATGTTATTGAGTGCTGTGTTTTATTTCTAATTGACTGATATGTCAGTATGGCTAATGTGGGCTACTCTTTCCATCATCATGCCTCTGCAGCATTACTTCACGAAGCAGCATGAGTGAATATCTGCACTTTTTTTTCCACAATTTGCCAGAGAACACCTAATTGATGGTGCATGGTGGAGGGATGACAACGCAGTGCAGAAACCAGACCACACTTCAGTTATTTTAGGGGGAACTATTGATCCCATCTGGACACAGCGGCTGCCTCACAGTAGAGACACACACACAGTCGGGCATGCAGATGAGCTTGGACACATCATCACACATCTCATAGGCATTCAGACAAACATTTGCATCACAACACGCACATGTCTATGTAGTGACTTTTACACACATGCACTTGATCACTTATTTTCCCATGTGTCCTGCAATATAGCATGCTTTCCCCTGTGTTTGTTTCCTGACTGTTGGATTCCCTCATGCGGGTGTGTGTGTATGTGGCAGTTATATTCATAGCCTCCTGCTCCATTTGAAGACTCTAAAAATGGCAGGATAATTATTTAATCTTCCACAGCAGGTGGTGCATACAGAAATAAAGCTTGTGAAGCTGTATCTTTTCTCAGGCTGACTGTAAATATCACATAGTTTCCATATGATTCCTGTTTTCAGTGTAGGACAGCCAGGGTTGTCAATCACCACTGTACAAGTCAGCTGTACTCAGGTGAAAGAATGCACATTGTCTTGATTTTTTGTCAATTAGTGAACTCGCTTGTCTGTTGTGCCTCACTCTTTACGGCCCCAATCTCTTCTCTTTTACTATAAATTGTCAGCAGGATCTCGAAACAGTCTCATCTTCTGTACAATGTATGCTGCACTGCTGCTCACATCATATAAATCCAGGCTACTGCATCCTGCATTCGGAGCAGTCTATTCCTCTAATGCCATTGATAATGTAGATGTGTCCTATGTTCACATCTTTTTCCAAGCACCAGCTGCTGCAAACCAAATGAAATTCCAGGAGGATGATGTTCAATTCCATCTGATTGCTATGATCTCAAAAACTGTTATGTGATGAAAGTCCAAGTCTGTACTCCAAGAAAAAGTCACTTTTACAACCTGAGGATTGACTTAATATGAACTACAGTATATGTAATGTTTAACTCCCTCATATGCATATGTGTTTTTACCACATTTTGTGACTGACTTTGGTCGTAAACAGATCTAGGGGGCTCCAGATCCTTATGGGTCCCAGAAGCCCATCATTGGTTTTGATCATTTGCCGGCATTTGCAAATTTGGTGTAGAATTTGTCCTAATATGACTCCTGCATCCTTTAATCATTCTGAGGGTGTGTCTTGTAGTGGGACACTGTATCAAGATTCAGTTTTAAGAACTTTGTTGTTGTAGTACTGTGTTTACATTGTGAATATTACTAAATAAAGTTATGTTTAATTAATTTACCACTACCACAAATTACAGTGAGTATTACTCCAGATAAGAGGGTGTGGTTGGACCAGGCGTAGCATACATGTACAGATACATGCCTTAGAATCTAAATTACATTCGTTTTGTATTTTATTATTTGCTCTTTAAATCACTGATTCAACTTGTCAAATGACTTTCACGTTTGGGTAATCAATACAGGTTTTCCTCTATGAACTCAAGAAATTTGATTTACCTTGATTCCAAACAGTATTTTTCGCCTGAAGGCTGAAATGATGAGTATTTTCAAACTAATTTATCAGTGTGGTATATCCTGTGTCGTAGAACGCAGTCAGTTCTCCATACATACCTCGTTGGTTTTTGTTACCTACGGTGAGAGACAATCAGGACACATTGAGTGCTCCGGCAGCCTGGGCACAGCCGCGGAGGGAGACAGCATCCAAAGAAGAAGCCTGCTGCCCGGGTCTACTTTCCAGCGGCATCATCTGCGTCCTATAGAGAGGAGGGTGGTGAGGATTCACCGACGACTGCGTATTATTTTTACATTTTATGTCGAAAAAAGTAAGAGCGTTGGATTTTCATCTGAACGAGGTGCTGCTTCATTATAATTTTAGCTTTGTAAAGTAACTTTATGCTCGGTCCGCTTTAATTAAAGTGATACATTAGGATGTTATGTTAGCTAGTTAATTAAACGTCAGTAACGTTAGAGCAATAGCTATCGACTGAGAGAAGACATTTTTCTTTTCATTTTCAAACTGTTTTCTGCTGGGTCTCTTCACCTTAAAGTCAGCCAGTGTGATTGAACCGAGCCGGAGAGCAGTTCATCTTCTGAGGAGACCCGACTGACTGCGCCAAAATGGGGGTAAGAGCCGGGTTATATCTCTTGATTTACTAAGATTTTACAGTGTAAAATGTCGGCTCTGTTTAAGCTAGCTGTTCAGCCTGGATTTGGACACCTTAATGAGTTTCAGTTTGTTCCTTTAAGGAAAGGGCTAAAGTGCTAAGAGGAACAGGCATAATGTTAAAATGACAATGAACAAGGTGGATGTACATCACTAGTCAAAGCTAGCCTCCACCTGTTTGACAGAAACTACTTAAACCGCACTGTTGCATGGATTATATATTATTATTGTCAAGCGAGTGAAGCTAATTTCTCCCTGCAACATCAGGTATCTGCTATAACCATGAGTTATCACACCGATGCGGTGCAAATTATTTTAACGACTGATATCAGGGGATATTTAAAGGGATGTTTGTTGCCTGATCTCGGCGTCATTTTCTGATTAATATGCGCCAGATTTGTGGGTAAATCCGTCGTGTCAGACTCCGACAGAACCGGCGCAGGATGGTTTCGCGTTACAGTAACAATCCCCAGTATTTCAGGCTCTGTAGGCTTCATAGAGCTCTCAGCCAAGAGCCAATACGTAGCTGTTTCTGTCACACCACAATGAAATTGATTAAAGTAAATTCGTTTCTCCACCTGCTTCATTTCCCTCAGTGGATAAAAACACTGTAGTGTACTTTCATAGGAGACAAGTACTGTCATTGCTTGAATTGCAATCTCTCAACGGAGAGGATGGACGTTTAACATTCGCACCTTTTTGTTCCCCGATCCTTTACAGCAAAGACATGTCGGTAATCTGCGATTTCAAGCCGTCAAATAAGATTTTGGGGGTTGTAACGCAAGAGTAATGTAACGAATAATTGAACCAATTCAGAGGACTGGCCCAGTGTGCCGAACACCGTCGTTTCTTTTAACTGGCATGAAGGGGGGTTTTAACAAGCATTTGTCACGGAGTGGCGGAGATCTGCGGGCTCACTTCCCAAAAATGAGATGTCACCGACCGAACATCTGGCACCGCGCGATGGACCCGCTGGAGAGGAAGACTTTCACAGCATTAGCCAGACTGCGTGTATTGACTCGGGCACGTTTATAGACAGAAATTAAATCATTTGCATATTAAATATAGTGTCGAAAACGGGCTCTGGTGAATATGTAATCTGCCGGTGGGGAAAACCGTAGCCATGACTGCGGGTGTAAAGGCAGCTTAGGTTTGGGTATGAAATGGACACAGACAAGTGCGTGAAAATGGTTTCAGTCTTGGTTAACCCTCCTTATTTTAAACCCATTAGCCTCACAAAAACTCACTGATCTGTCAGGTCATGAAGGACATCCAGTTCTAGCCACTTAATTTAGGCTTCATGATGTCCTTACTATAAATCGTCATTTACTGTAGGATAACTAGCTCCATTTGTTTAGTGTCTGGGGTGTTATATAAATATGATGAGCAGTGGTTTTTCCTTTTGGGGGTTTGGATGAGAGAGCATTCAGACCGAGTTATGGAAATGCTACCACTCTGTCATAGTTTGCAATGATGCCCATTAGATTGACGGAGGGGAATCCATGCACATCTCTGACCACTGCGTCAAAGACATGAGACAAGTGGTGAGTGGTGTGTGTGTGTGAGAGTTGGCATTGGGGGGGGGGGGGGGGGTAAGGGGGTTGTCTCAGTGAAATAAATGGCAGTGGAGGTGGGGGGGACCAGAGGGAAGTTCAGCTGACCAGGCAACTGGGGCTATTTGATCTGGGCCAATCGATTACTAGAGATTTTTGATGAAAGAGTAGAAGTGAAGGTCAGCCACTTTAGGAGCAACTTTATCCAGCAATTGACTGAATGTTGGATGTAGAGAGAGAGGGAGAGAAGGAGAGATACCATTCTGGTGAGTCACCTGGAGGAGGACCAAAAGATGGAGGAATGCAGGGAGAGATGCTGCCCGTGTGCAGTGATGTCATACAGGAAGGAACAATGTTGAAGTATGAGGAGAAAAATTGAAGGATGAACACTGAGATACAAGGATGAATGCTTCTGCTGATATCCCATAATGCACTCGGTGCAGAGGCTCCAGCAGGAGAAAAAATCATTGTAGAGGATGGTGAGTGTGTGTGTGTGTGTGTGTGTGGGAGGGGGGGGGTCTGTAAGCCTTTTGGACTAAATCGACTCTTTCACGTCTAATGCATACATAATATTGATGGGATCTCTTCAATGAAGTTTCTCTATTTCAGTCCCAGTAATAATTGTCTGCACTGCAGCTCACTAAAATCAATGCACAGAATTGTGATACAGTTTAGAGAGAAGGAGAAAACACATCCTCCTATCTTTCATCTTTCCATTATTAATTCAAAGAGTTGTAAGTGACACAGTCTATGCGTGGAAAAAACATATAACATATACAGTATATTGTATTATGTAATAAAGGTGGTCCATTAGTTAAACCAGTTGTTGGTTTAATTTGCAATGTGGTTTAAGCTGTGCACGTTTCTCGCTAAACATTTATGAGCATCACTGTTGGGATGAGTCAGCTTTCATTTTTTTATTGAATAATGCACATTTAATGTGCAATTCATATAATGATTATAGTTGTAGCTCTTTCATCTTGAATCTAGTTTGCTTGTGTTATAATCTGCCTTGACAAACAGACTTGAGTGCTAAGCCAGCAGCCCAAAGAGGCCAGGAATAGTAGACAGAGGCAGCAGGGAAAGTCAGGGTGTAGAGCCAGAATATTTCACACCTAACTCAGTAAATTGGGGTGAATTTCAACCAACCGAGAGTGATATGTGAAATAAAAATCAATGGGCTGTAACAGTTTGGGAGGGTTCAATGCACAATGCGTTGTTTTCTACGACAAGGGGTCTCAATGAAAACTAAACCAAAGACTGGTGCTGTTTCCCAAATTGCCTACTTCAGTAGGCGTACTGCCATGTAGTATACTACATGTAAGTGTACTTACTTCCATAGCACATGAATTTCAACAGTGTGATGTTGTCTCAAATTGAACACTGCCGCAGTGCTCTTTAAAGTGAATGTCACATCACTTTAAAAAAAGTCTCTCGGCTTTTTCGTGTAACTAAAAATGAACAGTTTAATGGCCTCCACATTCGTTGTAAAATGGTACTTTGTTGGTACTTACATTTATATGTTGCCTTATTGTTCTCTACTGAAACCGCCACCTCCTCAGCCAACATTTTCACAAGCTTGAAAGAGCTCGTAAGCCCCTTCTCTTCTACACAGCCAAGATGGCGACCATTGAGGGTGACAAGTGTCCAACGTTCCACACTCAATTTTTGGGTCATTTTGAGTATGCCATCTGGATATGGATAGCATACTTTACACTCAAACTGGCCAGGTTGAGTATGGAAGTACGCAATTTTAGACACAGCAAGACTCTGATGATGGGTTTAAATTTAAACCTCGTTTAATTAATGGTGGTTTAATGCTTCTTCTCCAGACATCAGCTGACAAATCACTCCTGTGAGGTTGCGCTATGTTAAACAGTGGTCGTCAGTCATGATGCCGGCTGGTTCACGAGAGTTAATTAACAAGCTCGTTGGCAAACATTAATTTATCTGTAAAATGTCAAACTTAAATGAAGGTTGGAATGCTTTTCTTTCTATTCAGTTTGTGTAAAAGGTTTAAAAGCATGGTAAACTGAGGCATCCATATTTATTTTTATGTTCATTGTAGGATTAACTCAGTGGATGACGTTCACATTTACATATAAATATCAACTGACCCTGTGTTTACTTTCTGCACTGACACAGACTACATTAGCTGGGTTTACATGGACACTTTTCTTCATTCTGATTGAAATCATTCCTATTGAAGGTTTCATCTCAACTGTTTACATGAGATGTGATCTAATACTATCTGGCGTTTACATGAGTTGTGATCTAATAGGATCTGGTGTTTACATGAGTTGTGATCTAATAGGATCTGGTGTTTACATGAGTTGTGATCTAATACGATCTGGTGTTTACATGAGTTGTGATCTAATATTATCTGGTGTTTACATGAGCTGTGATCTAACAGATCTGATGTTTACATGAGTTGTGATCTAATATGATCTGATGTTTACATGAGTTGTGATCTAATAGGATCTGATGTTTACATGAGTTGTGATCTAATACGATCTGATGTTTACATGAGTTGTGATCTAATACGATCTGGTGTTTACATGAGTTGTGATCTAATACGATCTGATGTTTACATGAGTTGTGATCTAATACGATCTGGTGTTTACATGAGTTGTGATCTAATACGATCTGATGTTTACATGAGTTGTGATCTAATACGATCTGATGTTTACATGAGTTGTGATCTAATACGATCTGATGTTTACATGAGTTGTGATCTAATACGATCTGGTGTTTACATGAGTTGTGATCTAATACGATCTGGTGTTTACATGAGTTGTGATCTAATATGATCTGGTGTTTACATGAGTTGTGATCTAATACGATCTGATGTTTACATGAGTTGTGATCTAATACGATCTGGTGTTTACATGAGTTGTGATCTAATATGATCTGGTGTTTACATGAGTTGTGATCTAATACGATCTGGTGTTTACATGAGTTGTGATCTAATACGATCTGATGTTTACATGAGTTGTGATCTACTACGATCTGATGTTTACATGAGTTGTGATCTAATACGATCTGGTGTTTACATGAGTTGTGATCTAATACGATCTGGTGTTTACATGAGTTGTGATCTAATAGATCTGGTGTTTACATGAGTTGTGATCTAATAGCATCTGGTGTTTACATGAGTTGTGATCTAATAGCATCTGGTGTTTATATGAGTTGTGATCTAATAGATCTGGTGTTTACATGAGTTGTGATCTAATAGGATCTGATGTTTACATGAGTTGTGATCTAATATGATCTGATGTTTACATGAGTTGTGATCTAATACGATCTGATGTTTACATGAGTTGTGATCTAATATGATCTGGTGTTTACATGAGTTGTGATCTAATATGATCTGGTTTTACATGAGTTGTGATCTAATATGATCTGGTGTTTACATGAGTTGTGATCTAATACGATCTGATGTTTACATGAGTTGTGATCTAATAGGATCTGGTGTTTACATGAGTTGTGATCTAATATGATCTGATGTTTACATGAGTTGTGATCTAATATTATCTGATGTTTACATGAGTTGTGATCTAATAGGATCTGATGTTTACATGAGTTGTGATCTAATATGATCTGATGTTTACATGAGTTGTGATCTAATAGATCTGGTGTTTACATGAGTTGTGATCTAATATGATCTGATGTTTACATGAGTTGTGATCTAATATGATCTGGTGTTTACATGAGTTGTGATCTAATAGGATCTGGTGTTTACATGAGTTGTGATCTAATATGATCTGGTGTTTACATGAGTTGTGATCTAATAGGATCTGATGTTTACATGAGTTGTGATCTAATAGGATCTGGTGTTTACATGAGTTGTGATCTAATATGATCTGATGTTTACATGAGTTGTGATCTAATAGGATCTGGTGTTTACATGAGTTGTGATCTAATAGGATCTGGTGTTTACATGAGTTGTGATCTAATATGATCTGGTGTTTACATGAGTTGTGATCTAATAGGATCTGATGTTTACATGAGTTGTGATCTAATAGATCTGATGTTTACATGAGTTGTGATCTAATATGATCTGATGTTTACATGAGTTGTGATCTAATATGATCTGATGTTTACATGAGTTGTGATCTAATATGATCTGGTGTTTACATGAGTTGTGATCTAAAAGGATCTGATGTTTACATGAGTTGTGATCTAATATGATCTGGTGTTTACATGAGTTGTGATCTAATATGATCTGGTGTTTACATGAGTTGTGATCTAATATGATCTGATGTTTACATGCTCCACCACATTTAATCAGAACAGCTGTGTAACATGTGCAGAAGTGATAGAAGTGACGTATGTTTCACGTGTTCCACCATTAGATGGATGTGGATCATGTGATCGGTGTAATTGTTGCTGTTATTGTGTTGCTTGTAATAAAGCTGCAGCATGATAATAACGTAGACTTACTCATACTGAAGCAATGAAAGAGAGAAGAAAAGAAACTCTCTGCTGTTGTCTACTTCTGCTTTAAGGCCTCCATCTTGTAAATACGTCCTGACTCTGATCAGCAGACTGAACTCTACCAGTAGATATTCTGTTCCACCGTTTACATGGAACGGTTGTTCTTCTGATGGGTTTAACTAAAGGTTTATACTACCTCTCTGCAACACAATGACATTTCATTCAGAATGAGGTGTTTATATGGAGCATTTTCATTCATCCTGCATGCGCAAGTCTGTCTTATTACCAAGTAAAAAATCGGACCCATTGAACACAATACAAGTTAACTCTTTGGTCAACAATGTATGTGAGATAAAGTTGCTATCGATAATTATTTCTGCCGTGCTGCATTCAAGTGACCTCCTTTTAATGTCTGCAGCATTATGCATTCCTAAAAGGGCTCCAGTTTGACTGAGCCTTTCCTTTACAGAAGCTTTTTAATCCAGCCTTGAACTACAATGTTCTTTCTGAGACTTTGTAAATTAAGTTTGTAATGATAAAATGGACACAGATTGTCTTCTATGATTATTTGTTCATTTTCCTTTTTGAAAACAGTTCTTGCTCTTTGCATGGTTATTGGCAATGGTAATCCTGTGATACCCTGAGAATCTGTCAACCAATGAGAAGCTCTATTACTTGTCAGAAAATCAGTGGTGGTGTCTGTAGCTGAGTGGCCACTGCTGATATCCAGGGGTGGTGGGCTGTGAGGTTAGCTGCAGCTAACATTAGCTCAGCTTGTTTATCTGGGTCCTGTTGCCTCAGCTCCTTCAGCATTGGATGTTTTAAGCCTAGCCCCGCATATTCCTGGTCCTCAGGGCTAGTAGTTTACTGTATGTAATATAGCCAGATTAAACATGTAGTGTCAAAGGGAGGGGGAATATGGAGCTGTGAATATTGTTCGCTCAGTGACTGAACATGACACATTGGGGAAAGTATTAATTAATCTGACCATCATAAGCAAGATAACATCAGTCCTAAAACTCGGTTTTCTGTTATTTTTGGTTAATTGCTCTGCCCTATCCATAGATCAGATGACTAAAATATTTCAAAAGATTATAAATATCCCAATATCCGTTAAAAGATACACATGCTATACTTTATGCCATACTTAAAACAACAGACAAAAAGTGACATGACTTGAAACAGAAGGCAATTAGTTGACATGTTTTAATGTCCAGCTGACAGCTAGCATTTATTGGAAAATGGAATGAATTAAGATAACACACTGACAATTTCAGGTCATGGTTGATCTTTAAGGTGTCCACAATTTACTTTTCAGTCAAATTGTAGAAGTTGCAGTATTTCATGTCCTCTTACTCCTTTTGCCACCTAATCACATTGACTAGCAGATCCACGCGAAGTGAACAAACCAATTAAGTGATATAGCCAACTAGATGGCTATGCTGAGCAACTTACTTCACATGGCTCTTCCTTTGGTAATGTATAGTAAACAGGGATTGCAATCAAATAGATCTTCCACTCTGAAGATAACATTGAAATCCATGCGCTCAGTCACAAAGCAGCTGCATGCAAAGTAAATTTATTGCTGTGTGATTCTAGTGATGAGACTGACTTTCATCAATAAAAGATGAGCTTTAGAGACTAGAGTAATGCCATTCTAATCTTGTTGTATTGCAGAGTTTGTCCACTCAGTCACGCAGCTAAATAGCAGTTATTGTGCAATGCACAGTCCATTATTTAATTTTGTAACCATATACTGTATGTTCCCTTGGTCATGGGCTCTATTACATAATTGTTCAAGTCTGTCAATAATTCATACTAACTCTCTGGCATTTGTCCTTATTAGTTACCATGTACTGTATGTGTCAGTATGTGTGGAATAGTGTGGATCCATACGACTGCAAATCACTGACCTGGGTTTTCCAATGCCATTGATTCTGTGCACTGTTTATGGCATTGTGCATTTCCTGCAATGCAAGGTGAGGTCAAGTGAGGTTTGACATTTCCTGTTTGCAGGGTGACTTTAGCTGTCAAGGGTAACTAGTAGTTTTACATGCCTTCTGAAACATTGCTATACAAGCCAAGTAAGGATGTCAGATTAATCGTTTTTGCTATTAACTGCGATTAATAACGTCAAGGTGTTCTAATCGTAAGAATTCTATAAACCACAGTATCTCGTGAGACACGTTTATGTGCTAGTTGTGAGGAAATGTCTCTCATCTGGAGTCACGTTCTGTATGCGTGTGAAGGAGCCCGACTTGAACCTGAACATAATTTCTTAATAATTTTCCAAACCTGACTGAAGGCCGACGGGTCCCGTCATTTAGACACACTCTGATTTACACACAGACACACACAGGAGGAGGAGGGGGCTGTCTCTCTCTTTCTAAAAAAATACTTTATTGGAATGAATGTCTGATGAACAATATTAACAAAGATAATTAAATAAATCAACATTAATACATTAATTAGACGATTATATATGTGTGTGTGTGTGTGTGAATAAAACATTTAATTTAAAAAATGCTCAGATTTTCCTTCCATAGGATAATCGTGAAAACCGTGAAACCATCAATAATCGTGATTCCAAAATCTGATATCGTGACATCCCTAAAGCCAAGTTATGTTTTTATATATCCCAGAATCACAAATCACAACATGTCTCAATGGGCTTTACAGTCTATGCAGCATTCAACCTCTATCTTCAGTCTGCTGCCCAGATCACGTTAACTTGCGAAGCAGCTACAGTAGAATCACAGGATCACATGAGAATTGCTAAATAGCCTGCCCCAAATATGTAGCTGAAACATTAAGGGATAGTTCCCACGGTGGAACCATTCCTATCATTGCACAATAGATGCTGTCACATATTGCCTATTGAGACCTGAAAGGAGGACAGAAACAGCGGAGTCAGCACAGAATTCATACAGGAGAGACAGTCAAGCACACACAGAGAGAACTGGAGACATGATAACATGCAAAACAAGGGACAGAGGAGAGAAGAGGAGAGGCTGAGTCTTAAGGCTCAAATAATTACTGTAGCTGTAGCATACCACCATAGCATATCAATCCTTGCACTATCACAGCAGAAAGCATCCAGCCCATATGTAGTGTACCCAATTCAAGGTAACAGTGATAACAATTAAGGTACTGTTTATTCAATATGATTGTTGGATGAGATGGAAGATAGTTAAGAATATACTTTCATTATGGCCATATGTAATGACTGGCTAAGAGTGTAAATCATCATGGTGACTAGTTATGTTGTCCCTAAGTTAGCAAGGTTTTCCTCAATAAAATAACCAAAGAGGATAAAATACTGCAGTCAGTTTTGTGCACACACAAACCCTCACACACACACACATAACCCACTCCTCTTACAGTGATACATAAAATAAAATATGCCTCTATAAGCCGCAGATTTATTTGTTGTATTGCAACACTTCTACATAGGAAATAGATGTACATTAGCCAGTTTGTAGTAAGTCCTAGCCATTGTTGAGAAGGCCCATTGTACTCAATTTATAAGACTAGCTAGGGTGTAACGCTGTGCTCGTCACTGTTACTTTTTACCCAGCCGTCCAACACAGTGGAGGAGGGGCGGGACAAATACCACAAAATCTCATGAGCACACATAGACCTGCGGGTTCATCCTCTCTCCCTACTTCCTTCAGCCTTCCCTTCATCCACAGTCAGGGCCAGAGCAAGTCCTCTACCCTGTGCTGCCATTTTACACTCAGTATTTGTTAATAAAACAAACTATCCACAAAATTAGGTTCTTGTAACACAAATTGGGGGGGTCTTGGGATTCCTGTGCGATGTTAGCCCATGTAGCTAGATGGCTGTGACTGTGATGTTTTCATGCAACTATGTTTCTGTGAAAATAAGCAATCCCTTGTTACAGACTGGGAGGTCAACTGGAGCCTTAAATGGTCCAGGTTGTTGTTGTCTGGTAAGACAGACGGTAGCGCCTGTGGGCTAGGGTTAGCCTTCAGCCTTGAAAGGTCTCCGGACAGCTGGCCGCAATTCCTTCTAATCAAAGGTTCCATCAGGGTGTTCTATAGTGGTGAATTAT
This sequence comes from Chaunax sp. Z400, assembly GCA_037577475.1. NCBI lineage: Eukaryota > Metazoa > Chordata > Actinopteri > Lophiiformes > Chaunacidae > Chaunax > Chaunax sp. Z400. The sequence continues at coordinate 1,831,725 of CM075200.1, read as the reverse complement.
ACCATGGGCCTGTGTCTGAAAGGGTCCCACGGTCACAAGACAGTAACAAGCGCAAACATTTAAACTAGCACCAATATCACAACGCAGAGAAGCTGCTTCTTCTATGCATGTTGTCAAACAGAAATAACAGGGATGATGAGAGAGAATCAATAGACTGGACACTGAAAACTTGCTCTCCCTAAATCCCCCCAGCAGTATTACATAATACACACACAACACACCTTCACATTACATGCATCAATCAAAAAATTCCAATAACCCCCTCATTTCCCTCCCCCACTGTTGACGTAAGTTATTTAGATGGACCCTGTTGATTGGATGTTGCTAGGAAACCTCACATCCACCATCTATAAACCCACTGGAAATAGACGTTTCCAATCTGATTCTGTCAACAACTGCCATTTTATATTGGGCTCTCAGACACGCTGCACTGCAGAAAGTGCCAAAGTGTTAAATGGTGGTCTGTTCAAAGTCAGTTTTTTCTCTCCACTGTCTCCATGTTCTTCTCATGGACGATTATTGGGTCTCTGTAGAATAAAGAGTCAGTCTAGACCTGCTCTTTTTGGAGAGTGCCTTGATTTAACTTTTGTTGTGATTTGGTGATATGCAAATAAATTGAATTGAAATTGAATTGAATTGAACATCACTCTTGTACTCTGACAGCCATCCATGATTTCATGGTTCAAATATGTTACAATATCAAATCAGAAAGTCATCAAAGTGGTGTATTATTCCACTGTGGATATGTTGGTAACTGTCTGCATCATGAGTGTGGCTCAGGCTGTCTTCTCTTCATTAAACCTTGGTACAGATGAGTGGATCAGAGGAGAAGAGAGCACAGAGACAGATGGGCAACCCAGAGGGAGGAGAATGTAAACAAAGTGGGAGGGTGAAGGGAGGGATAGATGATGGAGGACACCTCTAAGTGTGTGTGTGTGTGTGGTGTGTGTGAGTTACTCTGTCAGTCAGTATTTTCTAGGTCAGTCAGTCCACTGATCTGTGTGTTAATCCATTTCTTTATGTGTGTGGTCACAATGATCCACTGTGGCACCACCAGAGTGTCTATGTTCCCCCGGAGGCAGCAAACACTGGCATGATCTTCTCTCCAAAGAATCTGAGCTAAAATTGTGACATTATGGTCACTGGAAGAACAGATTTAGTTAAAAGTCTAAATACCACTCACTGAACATGCTAAATACCATGTACCGGTAGTTGGTTTCCAGCTGATGTACATTTGTGAATAATCATAAAAGCAGATAGGAGCGCCACAAACAGCCAACCGGTAATCTGCTGCATTTATGTAAAATGACTGATCACATGGTTAACTAAGTTATCATAGAAATGAATTAGGAAATGTATGCCTTCTTTTTTCTCTACAGCTCACGTTAACTGTAAGAGACTGCTGGACACTCATTTTTAATGAAGCACAAGGGTTGAGATATCGTGGGAATCTAGCCAACCTAAAGCAGTCACTGGTGCCAAGCATGTCAGTCATGCTAGCTTAATGGGACGGGAGATTAATAACAATACAAATTTAGCTTAAATTTTGCTGAGGGGAAAACTGGCATGCCCGTTTTCAAAAAGTTGGTATCCACGAGCCTCCCCTTTACTGACATGCCCACTTCATTGCTCATCCCATGCATTTTTTTTGCCAAAATCATACAGTTTGTTGCATGCAGTATAACTGTGCTATGGTCATCTGTACTATAAGTGGTGTACTAAGTTGGGTCCCTAAATATGCTATGAATTGCATAAATGAGGTATGAATGGAAAGCAGAGACTATTGTGGATTCAGTGAGCCAATTATTCATGTGTGAATGTGTTAGTCCCCATAAGCAATTTAATTGTAGTGAAACCTTTTTTGAAAGTTACCCTTACTATAGAAACTGATTTGTTGTGACCTAAATAATAATCCCAACCTCATGAAACTTTGCAGATGTAAATTAGAGACCTAGAGCATTCAGAGATTGTATGACTTTCCTTTGTATATTTACAATAAGCGAGTTTTTTAGCAATGTGACCTGAAGTGCTTGTAGTCCAGTTCCTGAAAAAGGCAATTCTTACACAAACTCCAAATGTCAAAAGTTTTTGATACCCAATCATAGCATTGGTTTTTCTATGGTGTTCCTCATTGTGTTGTCTTAATATGGTATTTTGGATTGTTGTTTTTTTTTTTACAGTTTTTATTAGTTTCAGTGGTCAAAAATGCATCAAAATAATTTTAAAAATTATGCCAACAACTTTTCAGACTTATGGGAATTGCCATCATATAATATACGTAAATCATAATACTCTAAGCCTTTATACACTCTTAACCTTCAGTTTGAATTGGCACCTCACCAAAACACAATGTTTATTGCAGGTTTATGTCTAAAAAGTTCTCAACACACCATGCTGAGCTGCATCTCAAATGATAGCACCAGATACCACTTCTATGTGGCATATGCAATTGATCTGCTATTTTCTCCTTAAGGCCTACAGCCCCCCGCCCCAAGAAAAGGCTAAAATGGGTCTATAATGTTTCTCTAACTGTTAAGATGTTTCCCACAATAACTGATCGTCATACATAACACTTTGAAATGTAGCACATACTATGAGACTGTTTTCTTATCTGCATGTTTTAATTGATGTCAGGTTTATTAACCTTTACCCTTCATTTATTTATACATATCAAAATGTTCGTGTTTGATGTCTGAGATTTGACAAGTGATTTCAGCAGATTAAAAACTGGCTTATCCAGGCTTCCTCAGACTTGTGCCTTGGCATGCAGGCCCTGCTGGATAGAGGATACCAGCTGATAGAACAGACTGCAAATGCATGTACAATCTGTTCTGTAGCTCAGCGCTGAACATCTGGATGCTGCTGAAACCTCCTCATGTTTTACAGCCTGTAACTAAACAGAGAACAGGCTTTATGTGTTTGGACAAAGGTGATAGCATATGCAAGAAAATAATTTCTATGTTAATTCAATTAAATCATGAATCACACTGGAAGTCAAATATGTAAGTGTACTGCATATTGTACATAATACTTTATGGAATTCATTGCCTAGACAAGGGGAATAAATGTTGGAAATATTCTTCCTCTGTTTTGGTTCAATGTCCTTGAAACTCATAATATGTTTGTAAAATGAAAATTGGTCAGGGAATATAATTCCCTTAATGATTATGAGTTCATTTTATTAATTACACCCATGTGACATGTGTCATATGTAGAATTTTGAGCCCAAGAGATTTTTTTATCTCAAGAAAACCAACACAGACCTTGATAGCAACAATGACAAAAATTGTCTTAATAGGCTTGCTGCCAGTTTTCCAACAGTAAAAAAGATTTAACAAATTTAACCATAATAATACAAATTATGTAAATTGAGTGGTGTAAATTGAGTTTGCCAGTGTGCAGTTCACATGTGTTTGAGTTGCTGTTGGTCTTGTCGCCTCTGCAGCCATCATCCTGAATGGATGTGTGCACACAAGAGCACAAAGGCAGAGTTCAGTGTAACATATGTCTAAAACAAATCTCATAGATGTGATGTCGCATGTATATTTTGCTGTGCACTTTTACATTTTTCAATATTTAACTTTGTTTCCCAGTGTAGTCCCAAAATATTTAGATCTTTCGTTGCATTTCCCACCTCATCTCTTGATGGTTCCCTCTCTGTGTTGGCTTTCTTTGCTATTTTCACAACAGCAGGTGAGCTGCATGTGTTGGAGTGATATTACCTTGTTATTGATGTGGCTATCACAAGTAACATGATGACCAAAAAAAAAGATAAAATCCACACCAACCAGGTGTACTAACAAACTTTAAAAGGCCTACATTTAACAAGAGCACCATAATCAGTGCATTTACACGAGTGATATAATACCAGAGAAGTCCTCTCTGTCTGTGTTTCTCTCCTGAGCATGTGGGATTGTCAGTAGATGGGAGGGTTTGATTTAGGAAAGATTGTCCACTCATGAATTGATCAAGGATGGCATCGGTCTTTTGGATAAATAAAAATGATAAATATAGAAAATTATAAAAACATCATGTGAGATACTTGGACTGAAGTTTTTACAACAAAGGCGTCTGTGTTTGTGAGAGGCGGGAAGGGGACGGCGTAGCTCCAAATACACTGAATAGCTTTCCTACCTACTTTTTATCCCAGTATAGATGCAGTTAGAGCACAGACATCCGACCTGCCATTTGTAGCTAAGGAGCCATTTAGGTGCTTTCACACCTGACAGTCCGAACCAAGGTCCGAAACAAGGTTTGGGTTTGGGTTTCATTGTATACATTTGCTCCAGTGGTTTCACATTGTGATTTTCCAAGCACACTAAAGTTTTCATGACATACCTATGTCCAGTTTTCATCATCTACATGGGCAGCATCTCCCTGTATGTGATGATTGATTGTCCAGAATGCAGTCCAGGCCATTGTAAAAAGGAAAATTGTCCTTCTCATTTGTAAATGCACTACTTTAGTGATGGCATCGCACACCTTTACATACTGCTCCCGCAGTTTTCTTTACATGCAGGTGTCATTGCTCTCCCGTCCTCTCATATCCTCACTAATCCTCGCAGAAAATAAATGAAGAGTTTCAGGGTTTTATGTGGTTTTTCCCATTGACTTTTGATTTCTTCATCAGAAACTTATCACTATTAAATACCGTCTCTTTCTCTCCCCATGTGTTACCAGGCTCATTTTTAACGTCTTCTATTTTTTTTTCTTCTTCTGTTGTTTATTGTCAGGTAGCCTGCTGTAACTTCCTGTAATAGGTCAGAAAGTCCTAACCATCCAAAAAAGTGCTTCACACTGTAATCGAACTGAACCATGGTTCAGTTTGATCCGGACCAAGACCACCTCTTTTTGTCAGACAAAGACCGGGTGCTTTATCCGCACCTTGTCCCGGGGGAGGTTTCACACCTGCAGTTTTGGTCCGGATCAAACTTAAAAGTACGAAAGGCCTGACCAAATGAGGTAGGTGTGAAAGCACCCTTAGTTATTAAAGGAACTTGTTTTTATTGAGTCACAAAATGCATGTATTAAAAGTTCCATGCAGTCTTTGTGGTACCCATAAACATCAGTTATGTTCTTGAATATCTATATTGGATGTTCCCCTGGGTTAAATAGTCAAACAAACACTACAAACACTTGATACACTTGAAAGAGTGATATTCTATTAATAATGTGGCATTTATGAAATCAGGATTCATGATTCGAACCACTCCTAATTAACAGATAAAGATGTTAAAAAGAAGTTAGGAGGTGCAGAAGAGAAGGAAAATGTTGTGTAGTCTATTGTTATCTGATGATTTTTATTACTTTACTCTTGTGCTGATTTATTAGTATTATTATATTATTATTACATATATTTATTTATTATTTATTATTGTAGTCAATTCAGCGTAATTGTGCCAGAAGATATTACAAAACTGTAAGCAGTTCACTGAGTAAGGATGAATGAGAGTCTGGAATTGAAAAGAAGAGTGAGAAAGAGAGAGAGAGAGTGATGGAAAGGGATTATTTTTGTTCAGTGGGTTAATCTGTCAATGTAGTAAACAGCAGTAATCTGATGGCCTGCTGGATGCAGCTGCCCAGGGAACACCGCACTTCCTGACAGATGGCAACACGCACACTTTCACACATACAGTATATACACACATAACCATGAAGTGGATGCAGACCAGGTACACACACAAAAACATGTGTGGAAAAATGCTCATTTTTGCTGTCAAGTAGAAAATAAACATGCACATGTGCACATATGGAATGTAAAAAGTATCACTCACTGAAGAACATTACAAAGCAGACATATGCATGGGGGAATAGCAGAGTTTCCCTTACCATAATACAGGCCTGGTGGGCCAACAGGCCAACAACAAGCCCAAAAATATATTTTTATATGCCAAATATCATCAAATGATCATTCATTCGAAAAGAATAGTTTGTGTTTAGGAGCCTCTGTGCTCCCTCTCTGTGTGTCCACCACTCAGAGCTCTGTCTCTCTGACTACTTCTGTCATTAACTAGTAAACAAACCCAGGACTATTTGAATGAATGCTGCAGTGAGATGTAATGATGGACCAGAGAAATGCTGGCTTTTATCTTCATCCAGTAAGTTTATGATATTTAATATGTTCTGGTGTAACGGCGATGTCGCTGTATTTGGTTCTCATTTTCACTGTCAGTATGTTACAACCTAACATTACGGTGTGTTCATGATCAGTAGTATGATTATAATGGTTGAACTGGAAACCTTAAAGTGCCACACTCTGGCTCCATATGCAGTTTTTCTTTAACTTGATGACGTTTCGGCCCTCAGGCCTTCTTCAAGATCATTACATACTGAGATACAGGCACAGATATCATTTAGGTCACACCGCTACTCACACATGTGCAGATGATCAGGTAATCACCCTCTGTTACGTCCCTGTCGAGAGGAAACCTGAACGTAACATGCTTTTAGTGTTCTGCTCTGCCCACTCCCAATGAGGGCCAGCTGACAACAGGTCAAAATAACAGCACAGTTTATTTATATATAAATATTTTTTGTGAAAAGGATTAGAGCCCAAAAAAACAAACAAGATGTCTGATTGATGATTCCAGTCAAAACACTGGAACTTTGTAAAAAAAAAAGCAGTAAAATACCAAAGCTAGAAGTCGTTGTGTTCAGAAGGTGGAGATAAAAACTCATTCATTTCTTCTGTATAAATCATTACCATGAACATAAAGCATTAACATTGGATTGTCTGAATTCTAATATATTTAGTCAAAGTCAATCAGCTGAAGAAGAAACATTCAGAATGATTCAAATTGATTGATCCTCAAGAGCGAGAATCCCAAAGAGTCCAGGAAAAAAATTAGTTTTTTAAAAGAGTTTAAATAAAATAATTGAATCAATTCAAACAAAGGAGAACATAGACCTTTAGCCTCCATGTTGACCCATCAGTAGCTTTTTCCTCAAGGTAAAAACTCCATGCTGCTGGAGCAGGTGGTCCTCCGGCTGACCCACAAGTTGGACTGGCCTTCATCTGCAGAAGAAGAATACAGAGTCACATCAGCTGCAAAAAGTCTCCATTTGGTTGTGTACATGTGTGTGAGGTAGCTGACCTACCAGCTGATACTCAGAGGCGACAGGGAAGAGGTGGTTGGCGAGGTAGAGGAAGGCCAGGACGCAGCCGACTCCCCTCACATCGATGGCCACGGTGAAGGGCAGGCCAAGAACAATCTCTGGAGCCTTGAGGAGGGAAGACAAGAGCCAAAGATGAGAAATCTGCTGGACCAAGAGAACAATGAGGATCTTTCAAAGAATGACATAAGATGTCTTAGACTAACGGATGAAGATACCTGTATGGAAGTGGCTGAACATTCATACCAGGGTGAACAGCGGCGGCTGGACGGGCATATCCAAAGTCAATGAGTTTGACCCTGAGGAGCTGGTCCTGCATATTAACCAACATGATGTTGTCAGGTTTGATGTCGGTATGCAGGATACCAGCAACCTTCAGGGCATCCAGAGCTACAAACAAGAATGGACACGTCTAGATTCGGTTTTCCATGAGCTAATTTTTAGAATTAGGGTTCAGGTTCAGGTTTTCTTCATTGATGAGTAGCAGATATGTACAACAATTGATTGGTTCCAAATTACAACAATACAGACCTGCTTTGCAATCGGTCTGATGGACCCCAGTAACAGTGGAGTCCTTTCAGTTTCTCTGAGCCAGTCAGTGAGACTCCTGTCCAGCATCTCAAACACCAGACAGGTCAGTCCCTGGTGGTCAAACTGCTCCAGAAACTTTAGCATGTTGGTTTTGTCCAGATCCAGGATACTGATGGCCTCCAACATGGACACCTGTGGAGAAAAGAGACATGACACCGGTTCATAGTACATACTCTGATGGAGAATACTACATCTAAGTATCAAACTCATCAAATGGACTCCAACAACCTACCTCTGCCTCTATGTGACAAGTGTTCTTGACAAACTTCACAGCTACTTTCTCTTCTGTTGCCAGATTTTTACACCTGGCCACTTTACCAAAGCAGCCTTCACCACTGATCTCCAGGACATAGTAGTGGGAAGAGCTGCTGTGGAGACTTAGACCAGGTTCAACCTCAGGTCCTTCAGGAACTGTGAGGAAAGACGGTAAACATGGAGATAAAATCTGTGAAATCTGTGTGTTCAGTCAGTGAGGCTCAGTAAAGCCACACAACATGAACAAATACAACCTGAACCATCAACAATGTCCTTGTATTTCTATGTTCTCAATAATATTACACATTATACAATAATAACATGGTCGAATGACAGATCAGAAGAGAAATGGTTGTCAATTAAAAAGAATCTATACCAATATCCATCATAACGATAGCGCATATAGACAAAAATGACTGCACAAATCAGAGGATTAAACAGATGGGTGGATAACAAACTAAAAAGTTGGAAAAATGTATATAAAACTCACAACATAAACTATGACTTGGTATATTTCTGAGAGATGACATCAGATCGCCAATTTGAACCAAACAGGACAGATAACATACAGCAGGTCATCAAAAGGTTTTAAAACATATCTACAGATGCTGACCAATAACACACTGAATCCCTTTCAGTCATTGGTGTCTAAATATCATCTCTCACAGAGTAATCTTTATAAATTTTGCAAATAAGGAGCTATCTTTCAACTTTTTAAAAAAAACACCAGCCACTAAAGAATTGAATAAGAATAACTTTTTGATCAAAAATCATAAAGTAATAAAAAGCTCCCTGTCAAAAATACAGAATGACATCAGAGTGTTGGAGAAAATGCGGTGAGACAGAGGCGAACGACTCACACGTCTTCTTCTTCTCTCCTGTACTAAATTTTGGGATATGTGCATAGCAACCATCATGGCTGTTTTCAATTTTAAAAAAACAAATTACACCAAAGTATATTATCCTTGGAAAATCACCACCAGAGCTCATGCAGAAACAGACCAGGACTTCTACAGAATACTAAGAATTGCAGCCATGAAACAAATAACAAGAGATTGACTAAAACCCAAAAGTCCATCTGTTCAAAAATGGAAAGTAACAATACAGGAAATACAATAGAAGAAATCTCCTGTCAAAGAGTACTAAAATTAATTAAGCGATCACAGCACCTTAGTTACCCACATACCACATATTCACCTTACTACACATGCACACACCTTCCTACACACTCAAGTCAACACAAATGGAGAACATGAAGAAGAGAAAGCGGGAACGACATAAAATAACAGATGGTACGAGGAAAAGGCGTCGAGTAGGGAAACGGATCGATGGGAGCTACTGAAATCTAAATGGATGAGAGCGGGGGAGCAGCCTGCATCAGCTGGACCTTATATCTTCTCCTCTCCAGTCAGCTGCTTGTACCCTCATCACCCGCCCACTTAGACCCTCGATCCTCTAATCAGCTGCTAGGATAGGTGTCAACCTGCCCACTCAGGAAGACACCACCTGCAACTAGTTTACTAACCCTAATTGGCTGCACTGAGGGAGGGAGGAGAGAGAGCTGTCATACATAACAAGGAGCAATGATGCAAATTAACATTACTATGACTCCTAAGACAAAACACCTCCAACAATAGAGTATGAACATTAACAAAAAAGCCTGCTGTTAAAAACTTGAATACAAGGTAGCATGATACAGCCAATCAAATTATCCCTCAAGTGAAAAGAAAAAATGTTTTTGTTTATACATGAATATTACAATTTCACAATACTTAAAGTAAAAATATTTTATTAAAAAGATTCTAATAGATATGAGACAAAAGTAAACATAACCTCAGAATGGGCATCATAAACACTTAAATCTAAATATCCAGCAAATTACTGAGTAATTATAATTATATTATATATATAATTATAAAAAATATCAATCTATCTTTAAATGTAAGAATTTACTAAACAAGAACAAATCCTCATTTTTGGTAGGTGAAAACTGACCTGCACTTAAGGTTGTAGGAACTTAGCTATATATTCTGTAGCTAACCCTCTACAAGCATTAGAAGACATTGTTAAGCTTTCAGAATCTATTCTGAAATTGTCTGGCAGCCAATGAAGGGATTTTAAGATCTGTGAGATTTAAAAAATCTTGTGTTGGAGATTTTAAAAATCTTGCGTTTTACCTGGTTGTGAGTCTTGCTGCAGCCATTTGAATCAACTGAAGTTTATTGAGGTTTTATTGTGTGAGGCAGGAGAAGAGTGCGTTGCACAATCTACGTGATGAAATGAACACATGAATTACCATTAATTACTCTTAATATAAGTATAGGTCTTTGAAAGATAAAAAATATCTGGGTTCTTGAAAGTTTTCTTAAAGCTGCAGTAGGTAACTTTTATAAAAATAACTTTCTTGTCATATTTTCACGGATGGCATCGATGGCCAGCATCTGATGGAGTGTCAGTCACGCTCATGTGCATGCTGCAGCCCTTCTCCCCCGCATGCTCTCACTCCAAAGCACAACAGCTTCCTCTGCAGGGAGGGGCTTTGGAGGCTTTGGACTCTGTCAGACACTCATCCTGGCTCTAATTGGTGGTTTAGATTCAGGCTTGTTGGATTCTTGCAAATGGCATTAGGAGCACTAGATTCGGCTATAGGAGTCTGTTTGCAATTAATATGCTGATTGAAATTGACATTGTTATTGAAGATAATGCTGAGGGTTCTGTAAACATTTGTAATCTTAAAAGAGAGGGTACCAAGATAAGAAGAAATGAGGAATAAAACAGCTGGTTAACAGGAAAAAGGAGCCATCAAATCAGTGTAAAACCTCTCAGCCCGACTCATCCACATAAGAGCTTTCCCAAAATAAGTCTGCTCTCCCCTGTCACCATGCAGGATTACACTGATTATGAATCTCAAAATATGTTGGTTTTTTACAGTACAGAATTGAACATCTATCTAACAAATGTCAAAGTCAAAATACTGCACACCATGAAAATACTCCTCAGAATTAGCTGAGTTTGAGGTTAGGGCTATAGTAACATTTCAAATTAAAGTCAGATGTGTTTTATTGACTCAACAAGCACAGCATCTACATACTCTGATACAGTAGTTTGCAGTCCCCCAGGAAACACTGGGAGGAGGAAGAGGGAGAAGAAGAGGAACAAGCAATTTTCTTTGTATTTCATTGTCTTCTGCCTCAATTACCAGATGATGTGATACTTCACTCTTATGGTGAACTGTGACTTTTCTTTTTTAAACCTGTCTTTGCTGTTTCCAGAGGACACTTAAAAGTGTGCTTGTTTCATTTATTAAACTCAATTTAAAAAAATTCTAAAACAGCTCACATTATAATCACTAAATAATGAGAAAGGTCGGCCACCATAAGAAACTTACATTTTAGTTTCTCCAAAAGTTAGTGAACGTGTGCCTACATTAGCAAAGGGTCAATTGTGACATGTCAAAATGTCTTCTATGAAAAAGACTTTGATGCTGCTACTACTTAGAGATATTACTCCAGCAATTTAACACACTCAACACACAACAGTTTTACAATGCATAAGGTTTGTTACTTCAACAATGTTAGAGAATAGTACAACATTTGTTACACGTCTTCAGACAGGAGGTTTGATTAAACCCTGTTGGTTGGTAAAAGATTTAAAAACACAGCGTATCTTATGACATTATACATTAGGGCCATAGTGAAAAAGTTCCACTTTTTGATGTAGTCCTTTTGAAGAAATAATACATTCAAAACAACAGAATGACACAGAAATATTCCATAATGCATTTCGTTCTGCATTTTCCTGTTTTTGTGTCAGCTGAGCAGCTGTTCAGAGCTTTACTAGATCCCTCAAGATGTTCATCCTGAATGGTGCATGCTGGGTAACATCGTGATTTGATAAGAAGTTACTCCCTGGGACCATATAAGCAAACAAGGGCTGCATACAAACAACAATATGAGAACTTGATGACATAGCATAGTATGATTTTAAAGCTAATGATTTATTTGAGAAAAGTAGTTTCATCCTACATGAACTCTCCAGAAAGACATTTAGGGGGATAAAGGTTTCCATTATTACCTTCATTTGTGTGTAGTCACTTTCCTGTAGCCATATCTTTTACAAATGTACAGGTGCATGTTTTAGACAAATGCCTTTTATTGATGATTCTTAATTTAACCATGTCATGCCTACAATTACAAGTATTTTATTGTTTTTCCCCAGAATATTATCTAGGTTCAAAACCCCTGACATTTAGATAATCTTTGAGCACTGAAACTCATAGTCGTCATCATAATCAAACAAAACAATAATGCAGGTTTTTCCAGACTTCCATTAATCAGCAAGCAGATTTACATGTCTAATATAGGAGTTTAAACACCCACACACATATCCCCACACACTAATTTAGGATCTAGGGCACAATTGACATAATTGTGAATATCCCATGATGCATGTAACAGTTATTGTCAGATTTTTTTCTTTCTGTGGACCATTTTCCTAGCATCTCACTCTCTCCTGACTGCTTTTGTTTTCCCTCTTCTTCTCAGACACGGTTGTAGACCCTGTTAAATAGCAGTGGTGTAAAATGCAGTTTAAGTGGAGCTCCTGCACAAAGCTAGTGCTCTAATAATGCCAGGTCTAATCAGGAAGTGTACCACACCCACATCAGGGGATTTCATCTAAATTTGGATCTCAATCTAGATATTTTGACTAGCTCTTGAAATTGTAGGAGAATGGGGGGGGGGGTAGCCGAATGTCTTCTTTGTGTCATTTTTGTTTTTTTATCAATGTTATTCCTAAGTGAAAATGTGTATTACAACTACAAATGCCATAGAACAGTAAAGACCTTCTTTGGTTGTATTTGCTTAGACTTTCTTGTCTTTTCTTTCAGGTGGTGATTCTGTGTCATAAAGGGTCTTTAGTAGTGTGTGAATGTTGCAGGGAGAACAAGGATAAGACTGTCAGCTGTTAAAAAATGATGACTAATGTCATGTAAGTAGTATGACGGGACCAAACTCAGTAATGTGGTCTTTGTGTGTTACAGTATGGACGGTCGGACAGCTATCGCGTGGCCACCACGCAGGACAAGGATGAGAAGGAATCACCCAAGAAGAAGGGAGGCAAGGATCTGGATGACCTCAAGAAGGAAGTTCCCATAGTAAGCGCACAGCTTCCTACTTCCTATGACCTCACTCTAAATTGGTGAAACGTTAGTTGTATCTTTTCATCCACTTGGATACCAGATTTGTGGCACACAAACACTTGAGCGTTTCGTTTAAGACCCAAGCATAACTTGTCAGGCTTAACAAAAGAGCATTCAAAGAGCTATGGTCCAACTGTGATCTAATCTACCTGTTTGAACAGGAGATAATAGATAATAGTGGTGTTTCATAGCAGCTGTAGGGCTGCAGTGTGGATTGAGGTAACACACCAGAGCAATGTAATCATTTTTTGGAAGGATTTGCTCAGGATATCCCTTTATTATAAAACAACATGGGTGAGTTCAGATATACACATTGATCTCCAAAATATTTTTTGCAATCTTAAAAAAATATCTTAAAGTCTATGAGGAACATATGAATCCAAAGTAAAATGTGTTGTAAAACCTTATTATCACAGATAATCTTATTATCTCTGTATTATATGTTCTCTGATTTGATTTAATGTCCTGCTTTGAATTAAAATAATACATTATTGTACCCCACAATTTGTGTTCTTTTTAAGCATTTTACATTTATTTATCGTATAATTAGACTTCATATATAATTTATCTTGAATAATATTTGTAATTATTTACTTTGTATTTTGATTTTCTGTAGACAGAACACAAAATGTCCGTTGAGGAGGTTTGCCGGAAATACACCACTGATATTGTCCAGGTAAGTTGTTCACGTCAGCTCAGAAATGACACTTTTCCACCATCACTTCAGTTTTATGTGATTGTTTCTGTACAACATTGTGGTGATAAATCAACAAGTATTCAATTTACACTGAATTCCCTGCAGGGTTCAGCGTCAGTTTTTTCCCCCCCACTAACACGTTCAGGCAAGTGGGTCAGGAAACTACTTGCAGAAAGTCAAGCTTTACTTGCATCTATACAAGTTTTTCTATTTCTTAGTGCTTTTCAAATTACAATAACTAAAGTTCATTGTCATGTTTAATCTCATCTGCCTTGCTCTCCATCCAGCCTTACTCCTGTTGAAGTGTTTGTTTGGACCTCATAAACATCTTTAATTGTCAGTATGTGCAGCCCAGAGATGAGAAGAAAGACAGATGGCTCACTTCTTAGTGGGGGTTTGCGATATGTATCGTCTACGATGACTTCGTAGTGGTTGTTTAAGTGACATGTGAGCTGATATCATGGAGTAGAGTACACACATTCATTTCCTCGTGCAGCGTAGTAGGACAGACTGCTGCGCCTGTGCATTGAGAGTGCCTGCAGTGTGTTCAAGTAGTAGGGCAGCAGTAAGCGATTATTTTAGTAATCGAGTATCCTATCGATTGTTCCAGTGATTAATTGAGTAATTGAATAAGAAATATTGCATGCTAAATCACCTTTGATTTATTCAAGAGCAATAGTTACATACAAAAGAGAAAATAGGACAGGTTTCTACAATGAAGAACTAAGTGTTTCCCTTTTTGGAAAAACAACATGTTTATTGCTTAAATTGCAATATTATCTGTCTCTGCAGTGAGACTAAAACAGTTATAACAAATCAAATGATTCATCTGAAGCTGAAAAAACAGAGTCCTAACATTAACATTCCACTCTTTATCTGACTGAACTGTCATCATTGCAAAGGTAACTGTTTCTCAAGAGAAAATATTTTCCAAAGGAAAGTGCATTTAAGTGCTACTGGCATATTACATTCTGGTTTTTTAAAGAGAGAAAACATTTTTTGAAATTCAAAAAGCATAATATTATCTATATACACAAACCCATTTTTTATGTAAGTGCTAAAAGGTCTTGGTTTTAAAGAAGAAAACATTTTCTGAAGTGCAAGAACAATTTTTTTTTAAAGTATAAAAATAATTTCAAATTACCTTTTCAAAAAAGGTGCACATAAAACTTAAAACTTAGGCATAATAATAAACACTGCCTGTAAGTTGTGCAACTTTCAGAACTAAAAGGTTGAAGTCTCATGCATAACATAAGCCTTTATGGCAAAAACACATGGAAAGGAAGGTAACAAGCTTTTTCCCCATGAGGGCCAGACATACAGTTTCATCACTTTTTTCCTCTGAATGCTTTATCAAAGCCAAAATGTCATGAAAATTATTCTCGAGAATTCAGTCAATACACGTCTTTAAATTTCTCTGTGCGTACTCATTTCAGCCCTACTACTACTAGGCCTACATGATCATCGCACCTCAAAGTTAAGTTAGCTTGACTGAAAAATGAGTCAACAAAAACTATTAGGAAAACAAAACAGAGACGCCACCAGTCTCACCATCTATGTTCAGTGTTTCCCCTAGGGGAAGGAGTATATATACATACAGTATATAATATATAATTCTGCAATATCATTCTGTGTGCTTCAACATGTATGGTGGAACATTTTTATTTACTTTCACACCAAACCTTACCTATATCTGTCTTGTAGAGCCAGGAGGAGTATTTCCTCTCTGACAGCCATTGGTGGGTGCAGCTGTGTCAGTGCTCAGGGCAGGGCCAGCTTCCCTCCCCTCAGCAGCAGATCAGCTGTTACTGTAGCATCTTCACCACTGGTACCAGGTTCAGGCTGGGTAGTGATGCGTTTTTGGGCTGGTTTGCACTTTGGGGTCAAAGTTTGTCCATCATTGGTTTTCGTTTTTTTTTTTTAATTGCATGTAACGTTCCGACTTTGTCCTCAACTCGGGTTTCTGTCACTCAACGTGTCTCCTCTACTGTACTGAGCTCTGTGTGTCTGTGTCGGTAGGAACACCAGAGCAGAGGAGAGTGAATCATTGATCGGGACAGTAAAACCCATAAAAGATGATCATGCTCTGCTGAAATGAAACGAGTGCACATATAAATATATATATATATATTAATATAATGTAAATTCAATAAATAAAATATTTGGTGCTTTTCTCTTTGAGGGGGCGGGAGGCCACCCCTCCAAATTAATGTTAGGGGAAACACTGACGTTGTTAGACGTTGTTAGTTGCAAGACACACATCCTCGCCTGAATGGTGAAGGTTTGGGTTTGAAAAGGCAAATGTTGCTCACAAGATTGATTGCCATTTAAGTCGTCTCCTTGACCAACTTGTTTCACCACCACTGAAAATATAAAGCTTTGGGAGTCAGCTGTCCGCAACAAGCCTGAACCAGCCAAGGTACCAGCACAAAAATACTCACACCAAACTTTAGTGTATAAAGCCTTATAAAGCAAAAAGCAACAGATGACAAGACATTAAAAAACGCTGTCACCAAGTACATCAAAAGACATGGGTTCTTACTTGCATGCTTCAGTTTTAAGTAAATAGATAATACATGTTGTTTCCATTAATATTATTGGTAGGCAACAATTAACGTCCTATCAGCAAGAGCAAAGTAGTAGATTATGAGAATTTTATAAACACATTTTGAAAGATTCAAAATATCATCTAGGTATCGTTGTTGACAAAAATCTAAAATATTGAGATATTATTTTTTGTCACACACCTACTCCTTTGATTCTTCCATCACTTTCACTCTCATTTCTACCCTCTGCCTTTACTATTCCTCCGTCCACACACTGTGCTTTCTTTGTTACTTCTTCACTGCCTCTGCTCATCATATTTTCATCTGCATCCCTCCTGCCCCTCTCAGGGTTTGACCAATGCCAAGGCAGCAGAGTACCTGGCCAGAGACGGTCTCAATGCCTTGACTCCACCCCCCACCACCCCAGAGTGGGTCAAGTTCTGTCGCCAGCTGTTTGGTGGCTTCTCCATCCTGCTGTGGATCGGTGCTATCCTCTGCTTCCTGGCCTACGCCATCCAGGCTGCCACTGAGGATGAGCCTGCAGGCGATAATGTAAGTGGCGAGTTGTTGTGATGAATGGATGATGACAGATGAAGATGAGTCCGCCACTATTTGTGCAGTACCTGAGAGCAGCTAGACGTCAAAAACAGCCAGAGGGAGTCAGCACATACAGAGCAACAAGTTGCCCCCTGTCTGCCTGTCTGCTGATGAAGGCTGCCTTTCTCAACCAGGATGCTTTCTGGCTTTGTCAGGGGTGCCGTGAAAAATCAGATCAGAAGATTTTCTGATGTTGCTGACAACATAGAATGAATTAAAATTTAAACTATGAAAAAGCAGATCATTTCCCAACTCATACATCATCAAAATTTGTCTCACATGCCCCTTTCCCCATGTTAGAACAAAATATGACTGGTCTGCTGCCCTATGGTCATTACGTGATACTACCTACTACAACTTCAGTTATGCGTGATGCATTACGAGAGTATTACATGAGGCGCACCGCCTAACATACAATGGTCTTTGAAAAGAAAGGCTTTTTAGAGTCAAAGTTACATCAAGAACAGGGAGTGACTGAGGTCTATGGACCAGGAGCTACGTGTCTGCCTCTAAAAGGTTGAGAATCGCTGCCTTAGAGATGTGTCAGCTGTTTGTCCAAATCATGCCAGCAGATCTATCTTTGACATCTGTGACAGACCATCCTGTTAACATCCAAACTGAGCCCAACACAGGGAGCTTGTGACTCCTGGCAGGGTAACAGGAGGCCGTTCATGGGTCAACCAGGGACAGAGGCTAAACGGTGATGACACACAGCATGCAAGGACTCAGGATGAAACAACAACACAACAACACATCAGCATGCGTGACCAAGTCTGTGTCACACACCAAAACAAATACATTAAACCAGTTACAGTTAGGTCGTATGGTACAGGGCATAGACGGCAGTGCTGTATGGGAAGATTATTAAAAAGATTATTAAAAGCATGAGATGTTGCATACTTGCAGCAAATCAAATCATGTGCTGCTTTCAGCTACACAATAAAAATTAAATGAAAGGCTTGAAGACCATTTGTATTATTTCTAAAATTGAAACTTTATAGAACCCTCAACTTCCTGAAATAGATTCTTTACCTCTCACACTCCTCAGAAATCTAGTTTGATGTCAGAGTATCCTACTGATCATTTTTCAAGTTAGTCTCTCTGTCTGTGTCTCTGTCTCTCCACCAGGCTATTTTCTTTTCTTTTGTGATACATTTTTAGATAAAGGTGAACTCAGTCAATTCATTTCTGCATTTCTATGAAAATCTCAACTTTATTTCTTCCCTCTTCCTGTAGTTGTATCTGGGTATCGTGCTGTCAGCGGTCGTCATCATCACTGGCTGCTTCTCCTACTTCCAGGAAGCTAAGAGCTCCAAGATCATGGAGTCCTTTAAAAACATGGTCCCTCAGGTACTGGACACTCAATTGTACAATCTGATGTTGAGATGTGATTTTTAATTATTCAGGTTTATTTTACAGTACAATTCTAGCACAAAGAAAGGAAAAAAATGTCTTTTACGGCAGTGTTGGAATAATGATTTGTCACATTCTTTAGCTCTTTTCTTTTGTGATTGATAATGCTGACCAGATAAAACATTTAAGAAACAAGAAGTGTCATAATGAGCCCTTTGCATTGGGTTCCCAAGTAATGCAGGTTTTTAAGTGGAGAAGTGTTTTTACCAAGCTCCTTGCCACAGTATCATGTAGTACTTTCACACTACAGTATTTCTCTCCTTCCTCATTCTCTCTCTCACCTCTTCCTCCCTCTTTCTTTCTGTCGCTGTCTCTCTCTCTCTGTTCCCAGCAAGCCCTGGTGATCCGTGAGGGAGAAAAGATGCAGATCAATGCTGAGCAGGTGGTGGCTGGAGACTTGGTGGAGGTGAAAGGAGGAGACAGGATCCCTGCTGACCTGCGTATCATCTCCTCCCATGGCTGCAAGGTGGGCCACAGGCACAGATACAATAATGAGGCGTCTCTATAATATCATGTTTATAGTTGTCACACAAAGTAGTTGTTGTTAGAGAAACATATTTTAATTTGTACCAAGTAAACACGTTACCTTACAGCTCATTCACTTTCAGTGGCCAGCTGTAAAGATGTCATGATAGAAACCAGTAAAGTTGTTAGTAATAATGGATAATATGAGTTTGACATCAGCAGATGTCTTGGTTGATCAATTATTACAGTAATGAAAACATCACAACAACTTTGCAATTTGATAATAAACATTATCCAAAACATATGATAAAACAGCTTTTCAAACTCTTTACCTGAATGTTTTCCAAATCCTGATTTTACCAAATGGTGCAGATACAAGATATTGACTGGAGGAATTTGAAAGCAAATAAGTCATTTATGTTCATTCTAAGTGTTCCTGTAGGTCCTCATATGGAACACAAAACACTCTCAGAATGTAATACAGACATTAATGAAATGTATTGAAACACAACAACCTCGGCACGGCAATGTAGAGGCACATCAAGTATGAAATAAGACATTCAAAACACAAAAAAGACACACAACCTGCCTTTTAATGTGTTTTTTACCTCATTTTGAAACCACTCAACCAGTTACTCACTCTCTATCCTCCTCTTCCTCTGTTCAGGTGGACAACTCATCCCTGACTGGTGAATCAGAGCCCCAAACCAGGTCACCAGACTGCACCCATGACAACCCACTGGAGACCCGTAACATTGCCTTCTTCTCCACCAACTGTGTTGAGGGTAAGATCATCATCCCTTCTGTCCAAAACCAAGTCGTCATTTTAACCATTACATTCATCGCTTGTCATCTGTACAGATCATATCGGAGTATGATCTGTACAGATAGGATAGATACATAATAGGATCTGATGTTTACATGAGTTGTGATCTAATATGATCTGATGTTTACATGAGTTGTGATCTAATAGATCTGGATTTACATGAGTTGTGATCTAATAGATCTGGTGTTTACATGAGTTGAGATCTAATATGATCTGGTGTTTACATGAGTTGTGATCTAATATGATCTGATGTTTACATGAGTTGTGATCTAATATGATCTGGATTTACATGAGTTGTGATCTAATAGATCTGGTGTTTACATGAGTTGTGATCTAATATGATCTGGATTTACATGAGTTGTGATCTAATATGATCTGGATTTACATGAGTTGTGATCTAATAGATCTGGTGTTTACATGAGTTGAGATCTAATATGATCTGGTGTTTACATGAGTTGTGATCTAATATGATCTGGTGTTTACATGAGTTGTGATCTAATAGATCTGATGTTTACATGAGTTGTGATCTAATAGATCTGATGTTTACATGAGTTGTGATCTAATAGATCTGATGTTTACATGAGTTGTGATCTAATATGATCTGGTGTTTACATGAGTCGTGATCTAATAGATCTGATGTTTACATGAGTTGTGATCTAATAGATCTGGTGTTTACATGAGATGTGATCTAATATGATCTGGTGTTTACATGAGTTGTGATCTAATATGATCTGGTGTTTACATGAGTTGTGATCTAATATGATCTGATGTTTACATGAGTTGTGATCTAATAGATCTGATGTTTACATGAGTTGTGATCTAATATGATCTGGTGTTTACATGAGTTGTGATCTAATAGGATCTGGTGTTTACATGAGTTGTGATCTAATAGATCTGATGTTTACATGAGTTGTGATCTAATATGATCTGGTGTTTACATGAGTTGTGATCTAATAGATCTGATGTTTACATGAGTTGTGATCTAATAGATCTGGTGTTTACATGAGATGTGATCTAATATGATCTGGTGTTTACATGAGTTGTGATCTAATACGATCTGATGTTTACATGAGTTGTGATCTAATATGATCTGGTGTTTACATGAGTTGTGATCTAATACGATCTGATGTTTACATGAGTTGTGATCTAATATGATCTGGTGTTTACATGAGTTGTGATCTAATATGATCTGATGTTTACATGAGTTGTGATCTAATATGATCTGATGTTTACATGAGTTGTGATCTAATAGATCTGATGTTTACATGAGTTGTGATCTAATATGATCTGGTGTTTACATGAGTTGTGATCTAATACGATCTGGTGTTTACATGAGTTGTGATCTAATACGATCTGATGTTTACATGAGTTGTGATCTAATATGATCTGATGTTTACATGAGTTCTGATCTAATATGATCTGGTGTTTACATAAGTTGTGATCTAATAGGATCTGGTGTTTATATGAGTTGTGATCTAATATGATCTGATGTTTACATGAGTTGTGATCTAATAGATCTGATGTTTACATGAGTTGTGATCTAATAGATCTGATGTTTACATGAGTTGTGATCTAATAGATCTGGTGTTTACATGAGTTGTGATCTAATAGATCTGATGTTTACATGAGTTGTGATCTAATATGATCTGGTGTTTACATGAGTTGTGATCTAATAGATCTGATGTTTACATGAGTTGTGATCTAATAGATCTGGTGTTTACATGAGATGTGATCTAATATGATCTGGTGTTTACATGAGTTGTGATCTAATATGATCTGGTGTTTACATGAGTTGTGATCTAATATGATCTGGTGTTTACATGAGTTGTGATCTAATACGATCTGATGTTTACATGAGTTGTGATCTAATATGATCTGGTGTTTACATGAGTTGTGATCTAATAGATCTGATGTTTACATGAGTTGTGATCTAATAGATCTGGTGTTTACATGAGTTGTGATCTAATAGATCTGATGTTTACATGAGTTGTGATCTAATAGATCTGGTGTTTACATGAGATGTGATCTAATATGATCTGGTGTTTACATGAGTTGTGATCTAATATGATTTGATGTTTACATGAGTTGTGATCTAATATGATCTGGTGTTTACATGAGTTGTGATCTAATACGATCTGATGTTTACATGAGTTGTGATCTAATACGATCTGATGTTTACATGAGTTGTGATCTAATAGATCTGGTGTTTACATGAGTTGTGATCTAATATGATCTGATGTTTACATGAGTTGTGATCTAATATGATCTGATGTTTACATGAGTTGTGATCTAATATGATCTGATGTTTACATGAGTTGTGATCTAATAGATCTGATGTTTACATGAGTTGTGATCTAATATGATCTGGTGTTTACATGAGTTGTGATCTAATACGATCTGGTGTTTACATGAGTTGTGATCTAATACGATCTGATGTTTACATGAGTTGTGATCTAATATGATCTGATGTTTACATGAGTTGTGATCTAATATGATCTGGTGTTTACATAAGTTGTGATCTAATAGGATCTGGTGTTTATATGAGTTGTGATCTAATATGATCTGGTGTTTACATGAGTTGTGATCTAATAGATCTGATGTTTACATGAGTTGTGATCTAATAGATCTGATGTTTACATGAGTTGTGATCTAATATGATCTGGTGTTTACATGAGTTGTGATCTAATACGATCTGGTGTTTACATGAGTTGTGATCTAATACGATCTGATGTTTACATGAGTTGTGATCTAATATGATCTGATGTTTACATGAGTTGTGATCTAATATGATCTGGTGTTTACATAAGTTGTGATCTAATAGGATCTGGTGTTTATATGAGTTGTGATCTAATATGATCTGGTGTTTACACGAGTTGTGATCTAATAGATCTGATGTTTACATGAGTTGTGATCTAATAGATCTGATGTTTACATGAGTTGTGATCTAATAGATCTGGTGTTTACATGAGTTGTGATCTAATATGATCTGGTGTTTACATGAGTTGTGATATAATAGATCTGATGTTTACATGAGTTGTGATCTAATAGATCTGATGTTTACATGAGTTGTGATCTAATATGATCTGGTGTTTACATGAGTTGTGATCTAATAGATCTGATGTTTACATGAGTTGTGATCTAATAGATCTGGTGTTTACATGAGATGTGATCTAATATGATCTGGTGTTTACATGAGTTGTGATCTAATAGATCTGGTGTTTACATGAGTTGTGATCTAATATGATCTGATGTTTACATGAGTTGTGATCTAATATGATCTGATGTTTACATGAGTTGTGATCTAATATGATCTGATGTTTACATGAGTTGTGATCTAATAGATCTGATGTTTACATGAGTTGTGATCTAATATGATCTGGTGTTTACATGAGTTGTGATCTAATACGATCTGGTGTTTACATGAGTTGTGATCTAATACGATCTGATGTTTACATGAGTTGTGATCTAATATGATCTGATGTTTACATGAGTTGTGATCTAATATGATCTGGTGTTTACATAAGTTGTGATCTAATAGGATCTGGTGTTTATATGAGTTGTGATCTAATATGATCTGGTGTTTACATGAGTTGTGATCTAATAGATCTGATGTTTACATGAGTTGTGATCTAATAGATCTGATGTTTACATGAGTTGTGATCTAATAGATCTGGTGTTTACATGAGTTGTGATCTAATATGATCTGGTGTTTACATGAGTTGTGATCTAATATGATCTGGTGTTTACATGAGTTGTGATCTAATAGATCTGATGTTTACATGAGTTGTGATCTAATAGATCTGATGTTTACATGAGTTGTGATCTAATATGATCTGGTGTTTACATGAGTTGTGATCTAATAGATCTGATGTTTACATGAGTTGTGATCTAATAGATCTGGTGTTTACATGAGATGTGATCTAATATGATCTGGTGTTTACATGAGTTGTGATCTAATATGATCTGGTGTTTACATGAGTTGTGATCTAATATGATCTGGTGTTTACATGAGTTGTGATCTAATACGATCTGATGTTTACATGAGTTGTGATCTAATATGATCTGGTGTTTACATGAGTTGTGATCTAATACGATCTGATGTTTACATGAGTTGTGATCTAATATGATCTGATGTTTACATGAGTTGTGATCTAATAGATCTGGTGTTTACATGAGTTGTGATCTAATATGATCTGATGTTTACATGAGTTGTGATCTAATATGATCTGATGTTTACATGAGTTGTGATCTAATACGATCTGGTGTTTACATGAGTTGTGATCTAATACGATCTGGTGTTTACATGAGTTGTGATCTAATAAGATCTGGTGTTTACATGAGTTGTGATCTAATAGGATCTGGTGTTTACATGAGTTGTGATCTAATATGATCTGATGTTTACATGAGTTGTGATCTAATAGATCTGGTGTTTACATGAGTTGTGATCTAATAGGATCTGGTGTTTACATGAGTTGTGATCTAATATGATCTGATGTTTACATGAGTTGTGATCTAATATGATCTGATGTTTACATGAGTTGTGATCTAATATGATCTGATGTTTACATGAGTTGTGATCTAATATGATCTGGTGTTTACATGAGTTGTGATCTAATATGATCTGATGTTTACATGAGTTGTGATCTAATATGATCTGGTGTTTACATGAGTTGTGATCTAATAGATCTGGTGTTTACCTGAGTTGTGATCTAATAGGATCTGGTGTTTACATGAGTTGTGATCTAATAGATCTGGTGTTTACATGAGTTGTGATCTAATAGGATCTGATGTTTACATGAGTTGTGATCTAATAGATCTGATGTTTACATGAGTTGTGATCTAATACGATCTGATGTTTACATGAGTTGTGATCTAATACGATCTGATGTTTACATGAGTTGTGATCTAATATGATCTGATGTTTACATGAGTTGTGATCTAATATGATCTGATGTTTACATGAGTTGTGATCTAATATGATCTGGATTTACATGCTCCACCACATTTAATCAGACCAGCTGTGTAACATGTGCAGAAGTGATAGAAGCGACGTATGTTTCACGTGTTTTACCATTAGATGGATGTGGATCATGTGATCGGTGTAAATGTTGCTGTTATTTTGTTGCTTGTAATAAAGCTGCAGCATGATAATAACGTAGACTTTCTCATACTGAAGCAATGAAAGTATATATATATAAGAGGAAAATAATGACCTATGGTGCTCTCATGTGGACACATTTTTACATGACATCAAGCTATGCACTCTGCTTCCAAGCGTCATCGCTCTTCAGGTCTTTCCATCCAATCATTCATAGTCTCCACATCGTCCTGACACTGATAAAGAAGTATATCATTTTACAAAGCCTGCTCCCTCCTCTCTCTCTTTCCTCAGGAACAGCGCGTGGCATCGTTGTGTGTACTGGTGATCGTACAGTGATGGGCCGCATCGCTACTCTCACCTCAGGCCTGGAGACTGGCAAGGTCACATTTATTACTATTAATTTTCTGACAGTGGCTGCTGACTAATACTGTTTTATGTCATTGTTCTGTTGCTCGTACATATATTCGTTGATGTAAAAACAACAGTATATTTAATAAGTTTAATATGTGGTCTGGGTCACCTGTAAGAACTACCAAACCAAGTCCATGTGCCAGGCCTTTAGTGAAAAATTATAGTTTTAACATAGCTGCTTCAGTTCCTGTGAAAACAATCAATCATCTTCAATCAATCCAAACATCTTCCTCTTCTCTTCAGACACCCATCGCAAAGGAGATTGAGCACTTCATCCACATCATCACAGGCGTGGCCGTCTTCCTCGGTGTGACCTTCTTCATCCTGTCACTCATCCTGGGTTACAGCTGGCTGGAGGCCGTCATCTTCCTCATTGGTATCATTGTTGCCAATGTGCCTGAGGGACTTCTGGCTACAGTAACTGTGAGTAGACCCGGAGTGTTACAGTGTGTGTGTGTGTGTGTGTGTGTGTGTGTGTGTGTGTGTGTGTGTGTGTGTGTGTGTGTGTGTGTGTGTGTGTGTGTGTGTGTGTGTGTGTGTGTGTGTGTGTGTGTGTGTGTGCGCGTGTGGGTGTGATGATTAAGTTGGGCGAAAAGTATGTTTTTTGTGTGTTTTTTTTGTATGTGTGTCTGTTTTTTACATCATCCACGTGTATTATTTTGTCATTTCCAGCTGTTTTTCTAGTACGTTTCTCCTTCCAGTCCTTGAGTGTTTTGTTTCCTCCTCACTCCTTTGCACAGACTTGGGTCAAACTTATGGTGGCCCTAAAGTGCAAATCACAACAACAAATAGGAAAACACGACAACAAATCAAAAACCAAACAACGAAATGCAAATCAAAGTAACAAAACAGAAAACATGACAACAGATCAGAAATCTCAACCACAAAGCAGAAAACACAACGACATTAACATCTACCAGAAAAGGTAGGTACCTGCTATCAACAAAGATCGTCACTGTTTGGACGGATGCATTTGTCGTCATTTTAACAGGAAGTAAATGTGCCATACATCTTTGCTGTTTCTTCACCAAATGAAGGAAAACTGCAAAGGAACCAGGACTGGGGAATGAAAAACATTGAGATGTGCTGGCTTCATTGTGACAGGAAGGTCACTGAAAACTTATTAAACTGTTTAAATACCTCATACATTTCTTATATTTGAGAAATCCAAGAAGCAGCAAAAACCAGAGAAGGCAGTAACAACTTTAAAATTTTCTTTTATCTTTTTTGAACAGTAGCACATGTGGGTCTTTGTATATCCAAACAGCACCCCTCTCAGTCATTGACTTTAATACTAGACAGTATTTATGGTTTGTTTAAGCTCATAAATAAGCCCGACTTTAATGTAGATTTTGTGACTTCTATTTGTGAATATAATACGGGGAATCCTTCCACTAAATGCCATCACTCAGATTCCTTAAGCACTTTTGTGTGTTCAGTGTTTCAGCTGATGATGTCTTGTCATGTCTGCTGCTAGATTTTCTTCCTGCTTTCTGTCTCTCTGCTGTTGTATTTTTTCAGTGTGTTGTTATGCTGCTGTATGTCTGTATGCCTCTGTGTGTATCTTTGTTTATCTTATCTATGTTTCTGTGGTGAAGGTGGTGTATTGTCTCTGTTTGTATGTGTCTCTTTCCATCTCTCTCTCTTCTCTCTCCCAAGGTAGTCCCATATGTGATTGTGTCTCTTTGTCTCCATCATCCTCTACGTATGTCTTTTTCTCTTTTCCAGGCCAGTCACGGTGCTGTCTGCAATGACAACGGCTAGCTAATGTAATGATATTAGGCTAATAACTAAATTTGGCCTCCTTTGCTTTGCAAGTACTGTTTGGCTCATGGGTCTTGCCGTATTTGGCATGATGACATAATGCACCGCTGCTCTGCTTCACTGCTTCATGCATCATATTCTCTCTGCATTGCTTGTTGCACCATGATTTAATTTTTGGAAGGTCTGATTTTAGTGCATTTTGCTATAGAGAGAAATGTTGTCATCAAAATTGGCAAGATAAACATCTCCAGGTTGTTTGAGGTAAAGTATGGCACTGATGTGTCTGCTCATTGGCAAGTTAATTTAATACCTGGAGATGTTCATCTGGGCGGTTAGTTTACCAGACACTAATTCTCATTTGTTTCTTTCTACGCTTTCCTTTTGTACAATTCTATCTTCATTCCTCCTTTTCTTCCTCTTTTTCTTTTCTTGCTATCTTGCTTCTTCCTCTCTCTGCCATTCCTCTGTTTGCGTCTTTGCTTTTGTCTGCCTCTTGTCCACGTTCAGGTGTGTCTGACACTGACTGCTAAGCGAATGGCTCGTAAAAACTGCCTGGTAAAGAACCTGGAGGCGGTGGAAACGCTGGGCTCCACCTCCACCATCTGCTCCGACAAGACAGGCACTCTAACCCAGAACAGGATGACTGTGGCCCACATGTGGTTCGACAACCAGATCCACGAGGCCGACACCACTGAGGACCAGTCTGGTGAGATTTCCTCTCACTGTCCTGTTTCTTGTGCATTGAAACTGTGTTTTCTTTAGTTTCTCTGTGGCAGCATCCAAATGGAACAACGGCAAATATTTATAAAATCTATGCTTGGTAGAAACCTCAATACTTATCAATACCTTTTTTTCACAAGTCATTGATGAGATTGCCCAAACTAAAGCAAAGGAAAAAGTGTTTATCAAACAGGCCTTTCACTTACTGCCTGTTACACTCAACAAGATAGCAGGCTTTGTGTGCATGGAACTCCATTCTGTTGCTCTTCATGTCCAGTCACATGAACTGTTGATTAGAAACAATAGATAGAAAAAGATGAATTAATGTTTTAAGGCAGGAATATAAGTATAGGCATCTTGACAGTCTCTTGAACAGAAAGTAGAAGTTTGGGTGAAGAGCCGGGTCTGTGGGTTTAGCTGAGTTGGGATAAAGAGATGAATACGATAGGCCAAGACACAAAATGTTTGTCAATCCTTCTCTAGGCTCCTCCTTTGACAAAAGCTCCACAACATGGGTGTCTTTGGCACGCATTGCTGCTCTCTGCAACCGTGCTGTGTTCAAGGCTGGCCAGGAATCTTTGCCCATCCTGAAGCGTGAGGTGGCCGGCGACGCCTCTGAGTCAGCCCTCCTGAAGTGTATCGAGCTATCCTGTGGCGCCGTCAGAGCCATGAGGGACGAGAACAAGAAGGTGGCCGAGATCCCCTTCAACTCCACCAACAAGTACCAGGTTTGTCCACTTTGGTTACTCATGCAACTAACAAATAACAAATGTATGGGGCGGCTGTGACCCAGGAGGTAGAGCGGTCGCACATGGAATAAAAGGTCGGTGGTTCGATCCCCAGCCCCAACAAGTTGAAGTATTCTTGAACAAGGTACTGAACCCCAAATTGCTCCCTGGGTGCTGTAAAGGCAGCCCACTGCTCCTCAGGGATGGGTCAAATGCATTTCCCCCTGTTGGATGAATACAGTATCTCAAAAAAAATGTAATCCACAAGGAATTGTAGTACATGGGCTAAAAGGCTCCATACTTTTTAATGATTCTAATACTGACGTGATAATATGTTCCCATCAGCTCTCAATTCACGATAATGAAGACGAAAGTGACAACCACTACTTGTTGGTGATGAAGGGAGCCCCAGAGAGGATCCTGGACCGCTGCTCCACCATCATGCTGCAGGGCAAAGAGCAACCCATGGACGATGAGATGAAAGACGCTTTCCAGAATGCCTATCTGGAACTGGGGGGACTGGGAGAGAGAGTACTGGGTAAGGAGGAGAAAAGATATGAAAACAGTGGTCATTTAAATAAAGGTCAAGATTTGGAAGAAATACCTCATCCATTAAGTTTTGGCATATTCTATATCTGTTTGTGTAGTGACATGTTGTAAAATTCATTTATTCTTCTTCATCCCTCATTCCTCCAGGTTTCTGCCATTTGTTCTTGCCAGAGGACAAGTATCCCAAAGGTTTTGCCTTTGACACAGATGACGTCAACTTCCAAACAGACAACCTCTGCTTCGTAGGCCTGATGTCCATGATCGATCCTCCCCGTGCTGCTGTGCCTGACGCCGTGGGCAAATGCCGCTCTGCTGGCATCAAGGTGGGCAACTTTCACAGCTGGCATTTAAAGGACTGGAAAATCAAAACATAGCACCCAGATGAATATGAAGGCTGAGGATGATAGGCCTCCACCATTTTAGAGAGATTTCATATGATGCTTTAAAAATAGTATGAATTGTTTTCTTTCTCTCCTCTACTTCTCTTCTGTTCTTCTTTTACATCCTCTGTCCCCTTCATTCCACTCTTCTCCACTTTAATTTCCAACCTCCTCATCATCCAATTCCTCCTATATTTCAGGTTATTATGGTGACTGGTGACCACCCAATCACAGCCAAGGCCATTGCTAAGGGTGTGGGCATCATCTCCGAGGGTAACGAGACAGTGGAAGACATTGCTGCACGCCTCAACATCCCTGTCAGCCAGGTCAATCCCAGGTAAGGCAGGCTGTATAAAAACAATCATTTAACTTCAACAATCATTTAACTTCAACAATCATTTATTATACAGTAAATGTTACTTTGCAGCACCTTTATATGGCAGCCTTAATAATTTGGTATACAAAAGTCTAGAGGACTGCTTTGCTTTATGTGGGTATGTAGGGATGCCAAGGCCTGTGTGATCCATGGCACAGATCTGAAAGACCTCACTCAGGATCAGATGGATGATATTTTGAGGAACCACACAGAGATTGTCTTTGCCAGAACATCCCCACAGCAGAAACTTATCATCGTAGAAGGCTGCCAGAGACAGGTACATTCACTGTAAATACATTTACATGTGCACAGAGCTAAATGTAAATATAAACCTGCAAACCATAAACGGCGTATCCTCCCTTTCTGTCAGGGGGCCATCGTGGCTGTGACAGGTGATGGTGTGAACGACTCTCCCGCCCTGAAAAAGGCTGACATCGGTGTTGCCATGGGAATCTCTGGCTCAGATGTGTCCAAACAAGCTGCTGATATGATCCTGCTGGATGACAACTTTGCCTCCATCGTCACTGGGGTAGAGGAAGGTGAGCTATTAACAAAATAGAGGATAGGAGAGAGGAGAAAAGAAAAGGAGTGAAGGATTGTAAGGATGGCAGGATGGAGGGAAGATTTTTTTATGAGCATTTTGCGTTAGAAGAATAAGAGTAAACCTATTACTTACAGATTAAACTCATGGAGATTACATTTAACACTGCAATATACTGTTCATTCAGTTTCAAAAGACAGCACATACAGTAAGCAGTCAATGTTTGAGAATGGAAATACATTTAGAACATCATTAGCAAAACACAACAATGAAGTCACTTTTCAGCTTATTTTACAGACACTATGTTAGCTGAATGTATTTAAAAGGCTCGCTGTGTTTACTCCACCAGCACCCTCCTAAGGTTTCACATGCCTCTATTGATTTATACATTATCTTCCACCTTACAGGCCGTCTGATCTTTGACAACCTGAAAAAGTCCATTGCATACACTCTGACCAGCAACATCCCAGAGATCACCCCCTTCCTGTTCTTTATCTTGGTCAACATCCCACTGCCTCTGGGTACCATCACCATCCTCTGCATCGACCTGGGAACTGATATGGTAAAAGATACAAACAAATGAATTACAGCTGCAGCTCTAATGTGTTTTTGTCCCAATACAAATGCAGAGGCCAGTGTGTGAATCACAGGTGGCCACACAAATTCAGCTCTTTTAAATGCATGCTCTGTCTTCAAGCAGCAAAGCTCAGCTGTACATCAGCCTGTGAACTGAAACTATTCATGTCAGACAGCGACCCAGGAAAAATATTTAAAGCCATGTATGAGTGGTCACTTTGCTGCATAAATAACATTTCATGAATAGGTGGAATATATCTGGAAATATTTATAATCTGAAAGAACAAGGTACTGAACCCAATTTGTTGTGAAAGTAATTTAATAGAGCCAATAATACTAAACACATTGACTTTGCTACATTGGAGAGACATTGTGGAAGGTTGTGTTTAATGAAGAAGTCCAAACCCTCACTGTATGTTTAAAATGATAAAAATGAAAAATCACCAGTCATATTCTCTATTTGCCATGTTTATTACATTCACCATAAATGGCCATACCACTGCAGTACAGCGAGTCAGAATATGCTCAAATATATGTACACAAAAAGAACACTAGGTGGCAGTGTGGGTCCAGTTTTTCATACTTTCATATACCTAATAATTAATCATTTACAGTCTACAAAGCAAGCTGCAGATACATGTAATCAAAATATAACATCAATCTCTCTCTCTGTCTCTCTCTCAGGTACCTGCCATCTCTCTTGCCTATGAAGCAGCAGAGAGTGACATCATGAAGCGCCAGCCCAGGAACCCACTGAGGGACAAACTGGTAAATGAGAGACTCATCAGCATCGCCTATGGACAGATTGGTAGGTGCCATGTCGGTGTTATTCAACAATCAGTGCTGCTGCATGAAACTGACTGCCTATAATCATTAGTTCTGTTAGCTCATAGTCTAACTGACGGCCTCCTGATTACTGTCATGATTCCACTGCAGTCAGCAGCGCCTCTGGTGACATTGAAAGAAAGAAAAAATGTGTGGCTACGAGTTAGTATGTTGTGGCCAGAACATATTAGACCTATTGTCATCTCCATGCAGTCACTGTTCATTGTTGCTTTAGCCACTTTGCTGGGTTCTTGCAGACTTGTTACTTTATTTGACACCTGCAGATGTGATCAAACTATGTATTTGCTGAGCTACACCTGCTCTGTTCACCAGCCCAACATGCGGGACGTGCACTCACTCTGCGTCTCCATTCATCTGACTCTCTTATCTACACACACCTATGCTACGACAAGCACACTGGCTGAAGTCACAATGCACACCACGCACACAGACTGCACACCGAATACAGAGGATTCAGAGCATTCTTGTAACACTACCCCCACTCTGGATGATAAGTACACACTAATTTCAATCTGCACAGTAACAAATTAAAACACTGGAGTGGTGATAAAATGCAGCCTGTCAGTGATATAAAGAGTCCATTTCCACGTTGTGCGTACTTCATATTTAAATATAACAAAACCTGTAAAAGAAAATGCACCAGCACCTTTTACACAGGATATTATTTAAATTTAGCTGTAAGATGGTGATACGGAGTGAATCTGGCTTGTGGCCACGCATTAATTATCTTGTGGCCACGAGATACTAACTCGTGGCCACGCATTATTGTTATTTCTTTCCAATGTCACCAGAGGGGCTCCGTACCATTCAGTCTGTGTGGAGACATTTTATAGTCTTTTTCTAATTTTAATGCAACCAATCAGATCTTTTTGTGAACATCAGCTGACTTCTTTCTTCTCTCTCTACAGTCATATTCTGTGATTATTATGGATGTATATGATTTTAATTTGTCAGATCATTCTAATCAGTGAGTGACTAAACTCTGTGTCTGTAGGTATGATCCAAGCTCTTGGTGGGTTCTTTGCCTATTTCGTCATCATGGCTGAAAATGGTTTCCTGCCTTCTGTGCTTGTCGGCATCCGGCTCAACTGGGACGATCGCTCCAACAATGACCTGGAGGACAGCTACGGGCAGCAATGGGTATGAGTCAGCTGACAACATCAGTGTTCTCCCACTATGTATATGGTGAAGCTATGTTTGTGTAATCTGATTTCTCTATTGTGTGTTGTGATATTATACTAAGTCATAGGTCAAGCTCTCAAAGTATTTCATTCACAATAAATGTAATAGCAGTAATCTGAATGATTGAATCAAAAGCTCTACATTCTGTTTCTGCTTCTCCTCTTTCTCTCCTCAGACCTACGAGCAGCGTAAGATTGTGGAGTTCACTTGTCACACAGCCTTCTTCGTCAGTATTGTGGTGGTACAGTGGGCAGATGTCATCATCTGCAAGACCAGACGTAACTCTGTGTTCCAGCAAGGCATGAAGTAAGTTAGAAAATCACACCAAGTGTCGTCATGTGATAAATGCATAATAAACATTAGTGCAGCTTTAGAAGGCAGGACGAAGCTTCAGACTAAACAAGCTATCATTTAATTAATGACCAAATCTAATGTTTGGCACATCACATGTCAGCTCACCTTATTTTACAGCACATAAACACAGTCCGGCAGTATTCTCACTGTACCTTTAGCTTGTTCTTCTAGTGTGAGGTGTCGTATCTCCTACACCTTCAGTCAGTTTGTGCTCACGCAGCAATATTGTAAATATATGTGACACATAATGCAGACAAACAGTAAGTATTATACCCCTGTACAATCTTGATTTGTATTTGACTTTCCTGATACTTCATACTTCATCTGCTTTTTCTGTCTCACAAAGTGATATTGGTACAGATTTTGAATGTAGGACTTAGACTTAGACTTCTCACATCCTTTTATTGTAACATGCACAACAATTTCAGGGTAGCAGTCATTGGCATTGAAATGTTTAGTTATATATCTCTTCTAAAGGGCTAATTCCATTACAGTTTACTCTCTTCTCTAACGTACAGTGTC
Source organism: Chaunax sp. Z400 (assembly GCA_037577475.1). NCBI lineage: Eukaryota > Metazoa > Chordata > Actinopteri > Lophiiformes > Chaunacidae > Chaunax > Chaunax sp. Z400. Next base: position 1,797,972 of record CM075200.1, on the reverse strand, counting down.
AGTTACAAAAAACAGGTGTGAGCACTAAAATGTCAGGAGAAAGAAAGCGTCATTTGTTGCAGTTCCCCACAGCTGCCTCTGGATCTAACTCTCTGCTCTGCTACCAGGACTCATAGTCCACACAAACTACTTCCACTGATTCTGCCAGCAAGAAATCAACTGAATCCATTTAATAATCTAACAGCAGATGTAGAACGTAACTGCTGCAGATCTCTGTTCATAGATGTCAGAAGACACAGATGTCGAGTCTCTCCGTTGACACTGGATAGTCGTTCACTTCCCCCTCACTATCTGTAACATTTCCTCACATTTACCACATCCATGACTTTTAATCCCTCGTCTCTCTACCATGTGTGTCCTGTAATCAAACCTTTTTTTTCTGCATTTATCTTCTGGCAGGAATAAGATTCTGATCTTTGGCCTGTTTGAGGAAACAGCTCTAGCTGCCTTCCTGTCCTACTGCCCTGGCATGGACGTGGCACTACGAATGTACCCGCTCAAGTAAGTAACCCCACCATCATCACTGTGCGCTGCAGGCTTTCATCCTTCCTTTTGGTGCTAATGAATGGGGCTTAATGTAATCCAAGTACTTTGCCATGAATCATGATACAGTTACATTACATTTCAGTTTGATGTATGGCCTAACATCATGTATGATGTCTCAGTGGCCGTAGCAGACCCACAGCAGCAAAGATCACAACCTTTCCTAAACAATAATAAAGAACTGTGTTCTTCTCCCAGCTCTGATCTCGTTCTCCATCCTTCCCTCTGTTCTCTCTCAGGCCCAGTTGGTGGTTCTGTGCGTTCCCGTACAGTTTCCTCATCTTTGTTTACGATGAGATCCGAAAACTCATCCTTCGCCGAAACCCTGGAGGTACGACAGCGCACAATCACGCACACACACACACACTAATGCATACAATGTATGTAGTGTTTCAGCTGCACAGTACTTTCAGCCTAGTATTAAAAAGGAAATACAGCACTTTGCCCACTTTGGAATATTTACAGAATAGATTAGATAAAAAATAAGGTTTTATTCCCTGTCAGTAAACTGCAGTGTACAAATATATGTCTATACATTCACAGCCTTCATTGTGAGAAATATTTTACTTATTTTAATGATACACTAGTGTGGATTGTTACAAATATATTGGAAAACAAAATCGCGTTAGTTAGACATAGATTGCAGGTTAATCATTTATATTTTTTGGACCACTGCATCAGGAAGCAACTTTATAAAACATTGTGCAGGATGATGTCATCAGGATCTCTAATCACTAAACTCTCTTCTCTTGTTTCCCTCTTTTTCTCTCCTCTATGTTCCTACAGGCTGGGTGGAGAAAGAGACTTACTATTAAATTATCAAAGCATCATTTACTTCTCACCCCGTTCTCCCCTGAACTCATCCCTCCTTCTCTGTCTCCCTCCCCTCCTTCCTCCTCCCCTTCATCCATCCTTCCTCTCCTGTCAGCATACTCAAACTGTACATGAAAACTGTGTTTACTTCCGCTCTCCATCCTCATCCTGTAAAGAAACAAAAAAAAAAAACCAAGACATTGAGCGGACCAACGACAGTGGAGGAGATTATTGGGAGGGAGTAGGTTTGTAACTCGTCCCTCTCTGCCCCTCTGTCCCCCTGTTTTTTCTATCCAAAGTCTATACAGCACTAGTCTGCCAGTACCACTGTTGTGCCGATGCTTATTACTGCAGCCACTCTTCATATGTGTACTCAAACTACACCGCTGTGTTGATGTGAATAAAGGATATAACCACAAGAGACTAAAGGGTGACTGTTCTACTTCAGTCACTCTTGCCAAGCAGAACAACAACATGGCAGCTCCTGTCTAGACTCCACCCAGATCCAGCTCTTTAATCACTGCCATTTCCTGCCATACGCCTACTGCCACTTTTTTCTCACTTTCTATTTCCTCACTGCCAATCTTCTACTGTTGCCCCCCCCCCCTTATCAATATAAGATCAATCTCACCATAAAACCTGAACACTCACTTCCTCAACATGGTTAGGAAAAAAAAGGTTTCCTCCTCTGACTCCTTCTCTGTCTCCCTCCATCCCTCCTCCTCCCCTCCTCCTCCACATGTTATTTTCTGCTTGTGTTGTTGTTGTTTTCTAATAGACAACTGGATGTTTTTTAAAAAACAAAATTGTTCGTAAAAGTTTTAGGTTTTCTTTTTTTAAGTTTGGAGTGGGTCTGAGAGCTGTTCGTTTTCATTCAGACATGACAAAGCACACTGTCTCCCTCTTTTTCCTCTCCTCTCTCCCTCTCATTTACCCTGCCTTCCCCCTCCTCACCCTGCCTGTTGATCTGCCCCTGTCTGTTTGTGAACACCGTGCAAAAACCCTCTGTCCTCGTAAACCTTCACCACCTGCTTCCTCTTACTCTCCCACCCCCGCCCTTCCCTACAAACTTCTCCTTCAACCTCACCCAAACTCACCCCAGTTAAGAAAATACGATCCTTCTGTGTCCTCGGAAAAAGAGATTTCTCTCCAATTTCATTATTTAAATCAATGGAAATATGGAATAAGGCATTGTACCTTAACATGCGAAACAGCAGCAAAAAAGGGAAATGAAATAAACTGAGAAGGATCTCTCTTTTTTCAGCTTGGTCTCCGGTTTGTTTTTGTGTGGAGTTTTGTCAGAAAATGGAAATAAATGCTGTGACCAACCCTTATTTATGGCACAAGTGTCAAGTCATCTGTTTTACACCTTCAGGGTTTCAACATGTCAGAGGAAGCATTAACACATACCATATAAACATATACCAGTAAGATGTTAGACATCATTTAGGATAAAGTTTGAGGCTCAAGACAAATGGTCTCACCTCTAGTCTGTCACTGTCTCATGGTCTTCCTCAGCAGATGGACACTTCCCAAATGTAGATGTTGAACTTGACATATTTCTTTGTATTTTAAACTTGCAATAACTAATTTTGTCCACATGGTGGCAGCAGAGCACAACATTGAAAAAACACATTTTCAGCTGATAATTACAGGTCAACATTATAATTCAGTCATCAGGAGCATTTTTAATTTTCACCAACTCCTCAGGGGAATGAGTCTCTTTATAGCTGCCAGATGCTCCACTATGTTCACTACCTAGTTGCTGCTGAACAGGTATTGTGGGTATTTAGAGTTTCCTCTCCACAAATAGCTGCCTACTGCCAGAGAGCAAGGGGAGAGACGGGGAAGTTGTGGCTTAACAGCTAAACAATAATCTGAAATCACTAAAGCTCTGTAAAACTAACGGGCGCTGCAGATTCCTGTAATGATTCTCTTTAGGTACATATATGAGTTGAACCTTTTCACGTTATAGTTTGATACATAGCTACTTTACTTATCTTACATGTTGGCGTAAACACTTGAGATGAGAAGTTCATCAATGAAATCTTAAATTGGTATCTGCTAAAGAAGAGACTGAACTGCAGCATCAAGTAAAATATGTTTTGACTGGAACAGAACAAAAGAGTAGGACAATATTTGGCTTGAGGTTGGATGACTGCAACACTAGTAAAGACACGCAGAGGATGTCTTCATCTAACAGGCTGTAATATAAAGCACCACAGAAATGCATTATGGGTCCTCTTTACATTACTTGCAGGTTCATCATCCTACTTGAGTTAATAGTTAAAAGTGGATTGTAGATTTTAGAATCCAACATCAAATTTTAAAAAGGGTTCATTTCATACCCTGCTGATTTTTACTTAAGCTTATAACACATGACTGTGTGAGTTAACTCCAAGAAGGCATTTCTGAAATACACAACATAAAAGCATCACTTCAGCCAAGTTATAACAGAACTTCTTCCATTTGTGTTAATGCAACAGTTAATTAGCAAGGCCCTATAAAGTCAACAGAAACTGTCATGCATATCAGAAGTAAAAGTAGCTCCTTTTTTAAACAAAAGACGTGCAACCTTGATTTAAAACGTCTGCAGTGGACAACCTGAGCTCATTCCTGACGAGCATAAAACTCGTCATCAGAACAAACTGAATCTGGACGTCTTACTGCGCTTGAAACAGTTACACTTCTCAACCAGTACATCAAAACCCTCATCTAAATCATTACAATCATGCAGTAGTAGTCCACACAGTCACTAATACCTATATATGCTAATATTTTCTGTCATGATGGCCCACTGTCAGAGGCTGTCATAAAATCAATGCTTTTCAAAATGTTAACTATATAAAACTATGATAACCAGTCCATGATTTACATTGTATACTCATAACCTTTTTTTTTAATCATGTCATGTGAGCAGAAGGGATGCTGATGGTCTGAACTCTGCAGACACGTGTAGCACAGATGTTACAGATGTTATGGCTCATTGCACAATGGAGGCAGATCACATGTAGTTACAAGTCCAGATTTAACTTGTACACAGCTGATGGTCGTAGGTGTTTGTATCGTCGCCATAGGGAACGCTATCCTGCAGCATACATCCAGGAAGTGGACCGTTTTGGTGGTGATGTCATGATGTGGGGAACCACTGCCAATGGATGACAGTCAGAACTTGTCCACATCCACGGTACACTGACAGCTATCCGTTACCGAGATACGGTCCTAGGTCCACACGTCATTCCCAGGTTACAGCAATCAGGCATCACCTTCATGCATGACAATGCCAGACCACATGTGGCTCATGTCTGTCAGGAGTAGCCTACCTGGACCAGAACAATGTCGCTGTCCTTCCTTGACCAGCATATTCACCAGATCTGAACCCAATAGAGCATCTGTGGGATGTTCAGGATCACCAGGTGAGAGAGAGAGATCCTGCTCCAGCAACACATTAACAACTTGTCATAGCTCTGCAGGAAGAATGACGTCATCCTACAAGTTCAGAATAACATCTTATCCATTCAGGAGGTGTAAAGTAGTGATAAAAGCTGGAGGTGATCACACATGGTACTGACTGTTCTCTGTCTCACCATCCACACTTTTTGACATGTAAACACTAAGGCAACAAAGAAGTTGTACAAAACTGATTTTTTTCTGTACCGTTAAAGTGTGAATAAAACTGAACCATAATTAGGGCCCGAGCACTAAGCGTGCGAGGACCCTATTGTTCTGCAAGGAATTTTTTCAACTGCTTCAGCAATTGAGATCTCAGGAAGACTGGGTGTTCACTGACTAGAGAGAAAATGGCGTCGCACTAATCTGGAAGAGTCTCCATTAGCCTGGATAGACAGCCTTAAAAGCTATAGGAAGGCCTCCACAATGCCAGAGCAGCCTATTACTCAGCACTAATAGAGGAGAAGAAGAACAACCCCAGGTTTGTGTTCAGTACTGTAGCCAGGCTGACAGAGAGTCACAGGTCTATGGAGCCCAGTATTCCTATAAGCCTCAGCAGTAATGACTTCATGAGCTTCTTTAATGATAACATTCTACTTATTACAGACTAAATTCATCACCTCCTGCCTTCAAATGATATCAGTTTACCTTCAAACACAGAAAGTTTAGACACAGCTGATTTTCTACATAATAGTTTATTTGAGGATTTCCAGTCAGGCTTCAGAGAGCATCATAGCACAGAGACAGCATTGGTCAAAGTTAAGAATGACCTAATGGCATCAGATGAGGGACATGTCTCTGTGCTCGTCTTATTAGATCTTAGTGCTGCGTTTGATACCATTGATCATCAGATACTACTACAAAGACTCCAATATTTAATTGGCATTAAAGGAACTGCATTAAGATGGTTTAAATCCTATTTATTAGATCGATCTCAGTTTGTACTTGTTAACGACGAATCCTCCATGCACAGCAAAGTTAATCATGGAGTCCCTCAGGGTTCTGTGCTTGGACCAATATTGTTCACCCTATATATGCTCCCTTTAGGTAATATTATCAGGAAACACTCTATTAATTTCCATTTGTATGCAGATGACAAACAATTATACTTATCAATGAAACCAGGTGAAACTAATCAACTAATTAAACTTCAGGCATGTCTTACGGATATAAAAAACAGGATGACGTCCAATTTTCTGTTACTCAATTCTGACCAAACAGAGGTTATTGTGCTGGGCCCTAAACATCTCAGAAACACACTATCTAATGATATAACCACTATGGATGACATTACCTTGACCTCCAGCATTACCTTGGCCTCCAGCTCCAACATGATGAATCTGGGAGTTATGTTTGATCAGGATATGTCCTTTAATTCCCATATAAAACACATTTCTAGCACTGCATTCTTAATACATCAAAAATCAGGCACATTCTGTCTCAAAAAGATGCAGAAAAATTAATCCATGCATTTGTTTCTTCCAGGCTGGATTATTGTAATTCCCTATTGTCAGGCTGTCCAAACAAGTCTCTAAGACTCTCCAGCTGATCCAGAATGCTGCTGCACATGTTCTAACCAGAACTAGTATCAGAGATCATATCTCTCCTGTATCAGCCTCTCTGCATTGGCTCCCTGTAAAATCCAGAATAGAATTTAAAATCCTTCTGATGTACAAAGCCCTTAATGTTCAGGCACCAACATACCTTCAGGAGCTCGTAGTACCCTACTACCCATCTAGCACATTCATTTCTTCATTTCCTGTAACAGTTTATCCTGTGTAGGGTCGTGGGGGGCCTGGAGCCTATCCCAGCTGACTTTGGGAGGGAGGCGGGGTTCACCCTGAACAAGTCACCAGTAAACAAGAACATACAAATTATAAACTTTGATATGACCTATAACTATAATACAGTTACAGTGAACGGAGATGAACAATGGAGCCAAGAGTTTAATCATCATTATAGAAGCATAAACATAACCCATAATATGATAAACTATATTATATTATAGTTAAGACACACCCTTCTTAGGCTAAACCAAATGCTATGTTTCTTAGCAACAGAAATGAAAAAAAACATTAAAAACATACAAATTATATTAATGACAATAATAATAATTACAGGATATTTTAAACTGTGTTAACATTGAAACATTGGGCTTATTTTGATATATTTCATGAATTTCCAGTAGATATAAATATAGGTGTCAGTGAAAAATAAGAAAGCATATTTAGCCGCTTATTGTCTTTCACTATTTAATGTAAAACATGGGGAAATATTTAATTTCTATATAGTTAGAATTATAAATTTAATGGCTGTATTTTTAAACTGTTCTGTTACTTTTTGTCCGGATGCTTGTTTTCTTTGTAAATAATTCCATTTCATGAGAATGAAATGTAAAACAGTATTATAGTTGTTTTTTAAAGGCATTGATGATATGTCTCAGATGAAAACTCTTTTTTAATCTTTATTACACAGTGATTTTCAGTTTGTAATCTAAAGCCTTACCTTTTTGTGGTATTGCTACTTTAACCTAAGGATCTGAACACCACTGATGTGTGGGATGTGAAATTGAAAACACACTGCATCTTTAGAAACAAGGCGTTTGACCTCCCATCATTGTGTGCGTCATAGGTTCACATCTGTTCCTCTCCTGTCCGTGTGGATATGTTACCTTGTATTGTGCTGCTTTCCTTTTGTCTCTGTATGAAATCTAAGTAATGTCCTATAAGCCCATGTGGGCTGGACACCCTCGGGTGTCTGACACACCAACATCCAATTCATAAGGACACACAAACACGGCCAGGACCCACTAACAAATGTGTGAGTGGTGCAGCCCCTCTCAACTCATAATGATGCTCATGCACACACCTCCTTTTCTTACCCACATAACAACCACACTAAAACACCTCTCCTCTGACACACACACCCACTCTCAATCTTCTACCCACTTACACTCTCCGCCCCCTCCTACCACTACCTCTTTCTTACAAATCGCACACACACACACACACACACACACACACCTTCCCTCAGCCTCCTTCCTGATTACAACAGCACGCTAAAACCCCTTTTTGCACAACATACACATCTCCTACCTTCTCTAAAACCCTTTTCGTTTCCTCTGACTCTGACACACACACACACACCCACACACACACATAGAGCACCCCCCCCTCAGACACACACCTCCCAGTAATCTGGCTGGCCCGTGGCCTCCTCTCTCTCGCTCCACTGTTCTGTGTGATAGAATATCGATCGGTTTGCCTCGGCTCGGCATGGGGGGGGGGGTTGTAGGTCTACAGGAAGATTGTGTGTGTGTCTGTGTGTGTGTGTTTTAGGGGAGGCAGTGGTCAGACATGCTCCAAGGTTGTTACCACAGCAACGGGATGGGTCAGAGGGTTGCCATGGCACCTAGGTCGAAGGGTCAGGGGGAGGGTCTTGGAGGTCTCTTGTATCTGTGTGTGTGTGGGGGGGGGGGGGGGGGGGGTCGTCCAGTCCAACTATATTGTTTGTGTAAGATGTGAATATGTATCTTATCTGTCACCTTATATATTTCTCTCATTAAAACTTTATCATTTTATCATTTAACATTATCTTAGAAAAAAGGAAAATCAATGAAGTCTTAGAATCAAAATGTAGAATATATAAAATAGCTTAATATACCAGAAGAATACCCTCTGTTTACTTTATTTCATCTGATGATTTCATGTCTCCTGTGGTCTGATTTTATGGACACACATTCACAGACTCATCAAGAATTATAAAAAATTAAAAAAAAACATACTGATACAAAGAAAAGAAAATTTCCAAAGAAATAAACATTATATTTAATTTTTAGGTTTTTGTCCTTTTTGCTCATATATGTAATGTTTATTTAATTCACATGTCTGATTTAAGAATGATGTGCTTCACTGTTTAAAATTGCATTTATAAAAATCTCACATTTATAAAAATATAACATTTCTTTTTTCTTTTTTTTCTAAATTTGTCTTTACTGGAATTGAGGTGTTTTTTTTAACTATGTCAGCGTCCTTATTTTTTGTATTTGTATGTTTTCTAACAGTACATCAGAACAATGTTGTGTTGTATTTAGTGACATATAAACAGTGAATATATATCCTGTAAATACACAGTAAGTTTATTTAAATTAACTAAAGCTGCTGGTTCCAGCCTCTTAAATATAAATGGGGTTTTTTCTCTGTCATGTATGATTGTTAATGAAAGATCCAAGTATTGGGCCATTCATTAGACATAAAAAGACTATTTGAAGACACCACTTTGGGCTCTGGGAAATTGTGATGAGCATTAATAATCCGCTGATTAATAATAATAGCAGCCATAAAATCAATGACATTTTCATTACTTTGGAAAACTGTCAGTAATACTTGAACAAAATATTTTAGTCATGGTATTTTGCTTAGTAGTAGCTTATTTGATTTAAATAAACACAAAAAAGAGGTCTGTTATCTGTAACTAAATAAATACATACCCAAAGAATCATGGGTCAGTTGAATAAAGTGACATTTTTACACCTACATTAAAGTAGAGAAGGATCAATATTGGTGGAAATTAATCATAAAACCATCATCAAACAGTAAAAATATGACATATTTTGGCTGCAGTCTATTTGGAGCTCCTTTATGCGTCACTGCTGCTTTCATTGTAGAACAATCCTCTTGTGTTTGCTTTGATTTGAATTAAACCTGCTGATGTTGGTTGCACCTCTTCTTCTTCTTCTCTCCTTGCTGAAGCGGTGACCTTCTCTGAGTACAACAACCGCTAGGACAAAAGCTACAGGAGACACACAATAAAAGACAGAGTCGCAGCATCAGTACACTTTCATCATCCATGTCGATTGTAATGTGTAGAGGCTGTGTGAGACATTAAGGGCATAAAATTGTGAACAACAAAATACAACTTAACACAAAACACTCTCCATAAATACTAAAATTTTCTTTTCATTTTCATTTTACATTTTCTTTTAACTACAGGAACTTATTCCTGTAGTTAAACTTGAAAATGTAAAAATGTTAGCCTTTGTTTTGATTAAAGAGATGATGTGAGGTGAGCCTCTTTTGTTCCATTTATGGGTCTATATGTGGCACAAATAAACAAAGATCTCCACTGTAATCAAATCTGTCACATTGTTATAAAATAAAACACTTTCTCTAATCCCTGTATCATTCTGTGGAGGTGTTTATTGTATTGTGTCTACCCTTTCATGTATCTGACACTTTTTCACCAGTGTTCAGTTCTGTTAAATGTAACGGAGGATGCTTCAGTGTTTAAAGAAGTGAGAAATGTTTCCAGCCTGGTGTGTGGAATATAAATTCACATCCAGCTTGACTTATCTGGTCAAAAGCACCTTAGTGCCACGATTTCCTTTTTTACATTTTAAGCCAGTGGACCAAATAGGATCTTAAAGTCACAAGGCATCTGTGCAAAGCCAATCTCTCAGCGCTGCAGACCCCCAGCCCCTTCCCCTGCATTACCACTGCAGGGTTATCAACAGTCTCTGTGCAGCTTGGACAACATCTGTGTGACTGATTTCAGACACATTTCAGAGCTGCTGCTAATGTTGGAAAAAACTTTGTGGCAGGACATGAAGGCAAATCCATTTTTAAACAGCATAAAATGAAACCTCACCAAATATTGCTGGAAACACGACTCCCTTCAGTTTCTAAAGATACCCAAACAGCCTTGTGGTGTCAAGTGCACATATCCAGGTATAAAGAACTGCAAAATGAAGAGAGGACAACTAAATAAATAATAATAATGAATAATCTAACAGCATAATATTATTAAGAGCCATTTATCTTCCATCCTACGCTAAAAACTCACCACTGAGGAGACCTTTGTGTGTTGAAAGTTGTTCAGATTAGATGCAGTTTATCATGGATGCACACAATAAATGTATAACTCAGTGTATTACTTGGGCAATAAAGTTTTATATGGGCTTATAAATCAGAAAAGACATTAAATAGTAGCTGGAAGAACTAGCCAATAAAATGATTCATCATTACATTATCATAATTGATGAATGAAGTCATTGTTAAGCAATCTAACAGACATTTCTTGCTGTTATTGACATTTTATTGATCAAAAGTAGCATTTTTTGAGAACGTGCATCTTTTTAAAATAAATTCAGTGATCAGTTTACTCCATAAATAGATTAAATTAAATTTACAGCTGAAATCAGAATTGTAATGATCAGTTCGTGAATCTGGTTACGGGATTTGAGAAAAAGCTAAGATGAAGAATCAGATCATCAGAGGCTGATGATCTGATTCTTCATCTTAGCTTGGCGTCGCTTTTGCTGGAACCGTTGCAGTTCGGCGTTCAGACCACAGGGTGGCGCTGACAGCCGTCCGACTGTGACCCTCTGTGTCCGCCAAGAGTATAAAGCTGCAAGAACAAAGCCGGCACGACTTGAACCAAAGCGCTCATTACTTAGACTTCTTATTGTCGAATAAAACATGTCGGCCTCACAGCCGAGTCTCCTGTGTTTCACACCATGAACTGAACAAGAAGCGAAATATACATTATTATTATTACTATTATTATTGTTATTATCATTATTGTCATTATCATCATTATTATTATTATTATTATTATCATTATTATTATTATTATTACTATTATTATTATTATATTATCATTATTATTATTATTACTATTATTATTATTATTATTATTATTATCATTATTATTATTACTATTATTATTATTATTATTATTATTATTATTACTACTATTTTTGTTGTTATTATTATTATTATTACTATTATTATTACTATTACTATTATTATTATTATGATTATTATTATTATTATTATTATTATTATTATTATTATTATTACCTTTTAATTGCCTGTTTTATAGTAGTAGCGATATAAACACTTAATATAAAGCTAAGGTCTCCAAGCAGCTATAAACGCATCCTCAGGAATATCCCGGTATTATTTCATATATTCCAGCACTATATCTCTCAGACTGTCCTGTTTAGGTACCTTGGATCATAATGCTACGAGCTCTGGAGCTCCATCCTCATCTGATCCTCTGGATTATAATCTACTGTAGACATTATAAAATGTTTTATGTAGTGTGGTGTGTATCACCTGTGGTGAAAAAGCTGAAAGCTCTGGATTAATCACGTAATCCACTCATTTACCCATATGAAAATAATGTCTCTTCATTAGAGCTGGATATATGGATGAATCTCTAGATCCATATTGATGTACAGTACCAGTCAATAGTTTGGACACAGTTACCCATCCACTTGAATGGGAAACTGTGTCCAAATTTTTGACTGGTAGTGTATAGTATCTGTGTGTGTGACCAATCACAGAAACTAATAATAATAGTATCCAATGAATTCAACAAACCCACCCCCACCTTCTCCCTAAAGGACCAGACACTAAAATAATGAAAACCCATTAAGGTCTATGGTAAGATTTAGTTTCATATCATTCCATGTTTAATTGTTGGTGGCCTAAAAATATGGACTGCAGTGTTTTACATTCATGTACATTTTTGATCATACTGAATTATTTCAGTTAAAATCCTGATTAAAAAAGGGTGGGGGGTTAAAGGGTGGGGGGTGGAGGGATATGGGGTGTTATACAGCAGACTACCTTTTCTGTCACCCATGTTTCTGTCTGTATATGCTGGGAAGGAAATTAATAAAGAGAATTGGAAAAAAAATCATGGTTAAAGGTGATATGATCATCCCAAGAAAAACTTTAATTTCACTTAATTAAAGTTTTGAATGCTTGTCGCAAATATGTATCATTCATAGTTAGAAACACATAGACATAGAAAAACATCTGTGGCAAAGGTTTTTATTTTTTATTTTCATTATGCTTTTTTGCTTTTTTTGAATTAACTCTCAGTTTATTCCCAGAGCATGACACTTTTCCTGGAATAGACCTTAACTACATTCGTAGATTGGCACTATAAAATAAGATAAGATCAGATAATATAACCTTATTTCAGCTGTCTATGAGAATAAAGAATAAAACTATACAAAATATTGACACAATAATAAATATGAACAACATACTTAATATTCACAGAGTAAACGTTTAAAAGTGTTGCACAGCATGAAATGACCTGTTCATTGAGAGTAATTAGAGAAGTGTTTTACAGGTAAATTCACAGACAGTA
>CM075200.1:1767500-1782500 GCA_037577475.1 Chaunax sp. Z400 | reverse complement strand
TTCAGACGCCTCCTTCTTTAACCCCCCGTGACCAACACCATCAGACACCTCCCTCCTTCCCCACTCACTCCCTCTCTGTTTTCTGTCCTTCCTGGCCTCCTCTATTCTACTCCACTCTATTATCTCGTCTTAAATTGCACTCCTTTCTGTCGTATCCCACTCCTCTCTGGTCTGCTTTCCTCTATTTTTGTCACGTTTCATGTTGTCTTTTATTTTTACCCGATCTTTCTGGTCTGTCCTATTCTTCCTCTGGACTTTTTTCTACTTTGTTCTCTCCAGCAGACTTTATGTTCTTATATTCTCCACTAAATTCAAACTATCACTGTTTACTCCAGGAGTAAAAAGAGTAAAAAGAGTAATAAAGGAGGATTTTGCAAGAAGTTCCAGAGCAGCTCCCAATGGACCTTTTGATGGAAACAATGTCAGAGGTCTGAAGGCATAGAGAGGATCCTTTATTGGCCAAGCTGAGGCGGATCAGAAGCTACAGACTCATCCAGCCTTGTTCATACCGTCAGCCATCATGGACAACACCACAGCACCCAGCACCTCCCACTCCACCTGAATACGACCCAACCATACAATCAGATACACATCTGTACAACCGTACAGATGTACACGAGAGTAAGTACAAGTGTATGTGAACACTACATAAGTAATATGCACACTGCAAATGTTTAAAGACACAGATTCTTTTCATCCACGTTACTGTAGACACTATTTTTATTTATCTTTCTATTGTATTCTATTTTATTTCATTTATTAGTACATTTTGAACTGCTTCCTCTTCCCTTGTGCTGCTGTGTCAAAATGAATTTTCCCCACAGAGGATCCATAACGGTGAATCTCATCTCATCTCATCTCATCTCATCGTATCTCATCTCATCTCATCGTATCTCATCTCAACTCATCTCATCTCATCTCATCTCATCTCATCTCATCTCATCTCATCGTATCTCATCTCATCGTATCTCATCTCATCGTATCTCATCTCATCTCATCTCATCTCATCTCATCGTATCTCATCTCATCTCATCGTATCTTAGCTCATCTCATCTCATCTCATCGTATCTCATCTTATCTTATTTCATCTTATCTCATCTCATCTCATTTTATCTCATCTCATCTTAAAAGTCAGAGAGCAAATCCAAACATGAATTAAAGTTCATGGTCATGTTCATACTCTTACTGGATTTTGACACTTTCTTCTTACATAATGAGATGATGGTGGTCTGATGATGAGCACTGTTGCTAAAGGTTCTGGGTTTGAATCCCAACCTGGGGCCTCTCTGTGTGTTCTCTGTGAGTTCCCTCTTGGCGCTTCAGCTTCCTCCCAACATGCAAGGTTAACTGATGACTCTAAATATTCCATAGATGTGAGTGTGAATTGTTGGTTGTTTGTGCTACTATTTGTCGGCCCTGTGATGGATTGGTGATCTGTCCTGTGTGTACCCAACCTCTTGCCCAATGTCAGCTGGGACAGGCTCCAGCCCCTCATGACCCTGCAAGGATAAGTGGTTATAGATGATGGATGGATGGAAATGATGGTTTGAAAACAAATGGAAAATATCTACAAACAAATGGACTATTTTCCAAAAATTGACATTCACAGTATTTCCTCTCTGTCCTTTAGGAAACAAGGGACCTGATGACTGACAAGGAAAAACCCTTATCAAATGAGGGATGTTTGTGTTTTTAAGGATGAGCATGAAGGAGGAGGGAGGCAGTGGTCTGCTGCCTGAAGGCTTGTTTGACCTCCTCCTCCCCTCTTACAAAGCCGCTGAAGCCTTCAGAGAGATGCTGCAGCTTGACATTTCACAAACTGACCAGAGTCAGAGTGACAGCAGGCCTTTTAAATGGCTGAGCTGGTGTGTAATAGGATTTAATTGGGTTAAACGATGAAATGGTGGAGAAATAAACAGCATTAGCCTCTAAACTGAGCTCTGGTGGTTAGGAGTGATCTTAAGTCTGCTGTTATTTGGTTTTCAGCTCTTTCATATGCATTTTGCAAAGAGCCTGATGAAGTTTAAAGGGAGACCTTTTAAGCCTCATCTTTTCCTTCTTCTGATGTTTAAGGCTAAAAGTAGAATCTCCTCTTGTTTCAGTGCATCGTGCTCTCCAGACCAGGTCGTCTAAAGTAAACTGTTGTTCATGCTGCCTCAGCCTAATTGTTATTGAATGTGGTCAGTATTTATTCGGGATTATTCGGGTTAACGTGGAAATAATGAGGTTGCCGGTCTCCAGGCGGTGTTGGGGGTCGCAGGGAGATCGATGAACACACTGAGTTAATTATGAGAAATCAATTAAAAGGAGGGAGAGAGCAACACCCTGCCGAGCAGAGAGACGAACAGACGAGGCGAAAGCAAAATGATGTCCTCTCTCTTCCTCTGGGTCGCACCAAAACGCGCAGGTTCCTTCTCCGACCTCTCCATCAGATCGTTTTATGATTCTGATTTTTCTTCCTCTATCTCCTCAGAACACACGTGCTCACACTTGACAGCAATTGACATCGGACAAAGGCCCCTCTTTCTCTCCCTCTTCAGTGTTTTGTGGGGCTCAACCTGCACAGATCCCTCTGTGACATATGCTTGGTTTTTGTCCCAAAACTGTGGCTGCAGGTAAATTAATGGAAATCCCATCGGTCAGGGATGTGAGCGCACACGCGCCCACACTCCCTACACACACAGGTTAATAGGATTTCACCCTGATCTGGAGTCGGAGGGTCAACACACTCGGTCCAAAATCTGCTGCTGCCCATCTGAACCCCGCATGGAGACAGACATGCGCGCAATATGAGCCATTGATCCCTAATTCTCGATCAATAAAATTGCACCAGCTATTATCAAGTCATTGCCATGCACGACGACATACACTAATAATGATCGTCTCCAGTTATAAATGATATGATCCTTTATTCTGATGTTTAATATGTCCTTATTAATGTTGAAATTAAGTCAGGCCCTTTGCTTTTCTGAAAGCAACAAATTTACCCACGGAAATCATTTTAATGAACGAAAGTGGAAAAAAAGAAACAGTGTAACCTAAATTATTCTGTAATAGGCTGCTTTAACTCAGTGCTGCCGTCATATCAGCCCAGAATTACGCCTTTAATATAACCTGGAACCGGTTGATAAATGAAGAAATCAGCAGCAGGATTTCTTTACTGTTTTATCTTGATAAATTAATGCTAATAAGAAACTGCGCATCTAGAGCGCACTTAGCGCAGTTTACTGCACATTCTGCTTTCTTGAATCCCTATGATGAAATAAGCTTTTATATTTTTTTTCTTATTTTGTTTTTTTTTTAAATAAAGTTTTTGTTTTTATTTGCGTAATATTTTTCAATTTGGATATGAAAAATTAGACTAGGCTGCTTTTGTCAAATTTAAACCAAACGCAAGACGATTGACGTTGATTCTAGGCCAATTTAAATATTTTGTCTTATATGCAAATAAGCTGTAATCACTGAAAAATTAAATTTCTGCAATCATTTGCAACAATAAATGCCAAATAGTAATAGTAGTCAATTATCCGTATTTATATTTAGCCCGTTTTAATAAAATATCGATTTATGCATCAAATGTAAATTACTTGTTGCCAAGGCGCTGCAAGAACGGAGAGGAGTTTGATTATTTGTCACTGAAAACAATTTCAAATTTGAGAGAAAAATGCTTTATTAAAAGAACAAAATTTAAAATAAACGAAACTAAATGTATGAAGAAATTATTAAAAGAAATCAAAAATATAATTGCATAAAATACGATCATGAAAGTTGTAGGCCTTAGTAATGATATTCAAACATGTATTTAGCTTTGTTAGTATTCGTTTATTACATGGATGAAAATATAATAAAGTAGTATTCCCTGGGTTCCATATTTGATTATAATAGGATAGTATTATGAATAAAGCAATAAAGATTAAACTTGAAAATTTCCTCGTGCCTGAAAATTGCCAACCCGCTCAAATGCCCATATATCACTGATCGATTTTCCATCTGTAACGTAACAGTTTCACTTTCATTTGAACTGATGACTAATAACCACAGTTTCACACGGAGGGCCATGAACCACCTAAAGACTTACAGCAGCTCTTATAGTTTCATGACCGAAATTATTAAATTATTAAATTATGAACGTATCCCTTTCTTTTCATGCGACTTAGTGTCGAAATTAATATTTTAATTAATTCATAGGTTAGTGGGCGGATTCCTGAAATCTCAGTAAAGGTCTTAAAATATTAATCGAAAAGAGAATTCAAACATACAGCTGAAGTGATTTATTTATAGACCTGAGCTTTTTTTCTTTCTTTTTTTTACTATAAAACACAATCAATGCACGTGAGACACAAACACTTTGTAAATATGTCGCAATCTGCAGGAATTATTTTAAATAGATGTTCTCCAGTAAACAGAATACAGTAACTGTACATATAACAAAACATCGTTGTCTTCATGGAGGCCATTATTTGATTCTTTTGGTGAAGGCTGCTGCTCGGTTTTATTACAGACTCTATTGCCTTTTTCATCAATTTGTGGGGGTCCTCTGTCACTGCGGGCCCTCCAGTCAGACCCCGCCGTCCCGACCCCTGGGTCAAAGGTCAGCTGGCCATTCTGCCATTACTGCAACTCATCACCAGCCAGACTCCATTTCATTGTTAGTACATAGCCTGTAGGCCCAATAAGAGCTGATTTTCAAATGTTAGATCTAGGATTAGGCTTAGTTTGTATTAATTACACTGTATCCCTCCGCCAGATGGTGTTGTTGCTAGGCAACATGTAGGAAAGGTGACATTTTTTTTGTCAGCGCATGGATAGCTCATTTGGATTAGCATTAGCTTTTCAGCCATACCTGCTAAGCAGATAACTTTACTTAAATGCATATATGATAAGACTGAACTGTTTCATCACTTCCTCTGTTATCAAAAGTACACAAAGTGTAAAAGGATATGGTAGCTAAGCTAGGCTTAGCGGAGGGTTAGCCACATATTGCAAAAAAATCATCATCAGATGACCTTGGATTCCTTTGAC
Source organism: Chaunax sp. Z400 (assembly GCA_037577475.1). NCBI lineage: Eukaryota > Metazoa > Chordata > Actinopteri > Lophiiformes > Chaunacidae > Chaunax > Chaunax sp. Z400. The sequence continues at coordinate 1,777,478 of CM075200.1, read as the reverse complement.
AAATCATATCCAGCCATGTTAGGCTGATACAATGAGCTCTTTAAAACTAAATAAATTTTAGTTGTATAAAAATTCTCTGTTAGCTGTTGAAAAGTGAATTTGCCTTTCTGTTAGCTTAGTTATTATTATACGTAACATATACATATATAACTTCTGCTCTTACACAGAAGCTCAGCAGTGGATTAGTTTAAACACATACAGAACTATAGTGACTGATAGATCACACATTTGTTTTAGAATTATTGGTTGATCTGATCTGCTTTCTTTACTTGCTACATTTGCATATTTCTAGATTTAGATTGTAAGTTGCATGTCATCCTCGGTTGACCTATCTCACCTTATACATAACATTAAATATAATCAGTAAGTAAAGTAGATCTTTAACAACCAATAACTAAAAAAGATTCATGTAATTGTCAAAATGCTGCGACTGCAAACTTGTGTGGCTAAGCTCATATTGTGGTCTGTTGGATAATATTTCTCCATCACAGCATGGAAAATAAGTCTCAGGACTGTCCAGTGACTGATAAGGAGGAAAAGCCCCTCACTTATACCCCTGCACTAACCCCCTGTGGTTCACTGGCATCTCTGTGTGGCTCAGTAGTTTACAATTAATTAATTTCAAATTAACTGATAAGATCTAGGAGTATATATTTATTTTCAGCGCCACATTTTACAGTGCAATCAGGAATAAAGGAAACAGCACCAGTTCAATATAATATCTTTTCAAACCATGGAACTAATTCCTGTTATTCTAAAATCAAATAGCTTCCAGCTCACATCTGATTTATGAACCTCAAATAATTAACCACAATCATAATTCCCATTGCATATTGACTCTCATCATTGCGTGTATTGACATCTGTGTAAACCTCACAACAGTCGGCGTTTGACCAGTGTTCTTCAATAAATAGTGGAAATGAAGCTTGGGAGGTCAGGGAAACAGTAACTCCTCTGGATTGATTTCCAATAATCTGGTCATTGCCTGTCTGATCCGCAGGATTCAGGCCATGGGGAATTGTCAGCTCTTGTCCCGCTGGTTGTTGCCTTGGTGACCGGTGTGGAGATAATGGCAGGTAATGAGATATTAACCCCAAATAAGGAAGAAGACAGGAAGTGATGAGCGTTCGCAGGAAAGAATTAAGTCCGGATTTGTCAATGGATGACCCGGCTTGATCAATAGTTTTCTGTTTTTCAGCGTTGGTAACAAGCAGTGCGACACGGTACCTTTGAGACACGGTGAACCACAGACAGCAGAACCGCACACACATGACCAAAACACATCCAAACAGACAAATATACACGTACAGTACACACATTCACTGATCACACACACACACACACACACACACACACACAGACACACACACACAAACAGACTAAGTGGTCATTGGACAGCTTGCTCATTGTCCAGCTGGTTAGGATGCAAGCAGGCGACTGTGCCCCCAGGTCAAAGGTCAACTTCATCCCAGACGCCTGACCTCATCCACCAGAGGCTGACCTCTGTTTGTGTGTGTGTGTGTGTGTGTGTGTGTGTGTGTGTGTGTGTGTGTGTCTGTGTGTGTGGGGGGGGGGGGGGGGGGGGGGACATTTGGTGGACAATCCAAAGAAAGAACAAGTGACATACAGTTGGAATATACAAATATTTGAGGACATACTATTTTTACTAGTTTTCTCGTATAGTTCAGTTTTAAATTTTATCATTGTATTTATTTCATTTCCATGGTTTGAAGTTGAGGCTCATTCTGTGAGTGGGATTTGTCTCAGATGAGGGTTTATATTTACATCTCTCATGGTTTTTAATTCTGAAAATTGAACTTTTTCTCAGGTATGAAATTAACATGAATTACAATAAGTAGAAACAACTTAAATAAAATATTTCTAACTGTCTCTTCAGTCAAATGCACCTGTGGTTGGGGATCCTCAGTTTTTCAAGTTTTTAATTTTCATTATTTATTTTATTAATTCTATTTATTTATTTAGATGTCATTTTATATATTATTAGTTATACTTTTTGTGTTTATTTGCATCTTTAATCCCTATGCTTTCAGGTAGTCATGAACTCCTGAAAATGAGACAAATTTTTGAGACAAAACAAAAGAAGGTGAAGAAAGAAAACAATGACAGATTGGTGGACAGCTGGAGATGTAGGTGTTCTTCTTTCTCATTGGCCTCCTCTTCTTTCTTTGTATCATCCTTCTCTTTTGCTCTCTTCTCTCTCCTTTTTCCTCTGCTGTTCTTTCCCATGCTTTTCTGGTAAATTATCACCTCACCTTGACTCGTGACCCCTGTGACACACACACACACACACACACACACACACACACACACACACACACACACAGAAATATACACATTTAGGTATCCAATGCACACACAAGCATGTGTCCACACACAAAGGCTTCGCTGAATTGTAGATTCTTTACATGCATCAGACATGTTTGACTGTTCAGGAGGTATTTCTTATTGGAGTTATGCTGATAGAAGACATTTCCTCATAGCCTGCATTTTCATTGAATTCCTAAAAACAAATAAAAAATTCACAGTGGCCATAAAAAAACATCTGAATATTCATACAAATATATTTCAGCCCAGTGTTTGTTTATAACTTAATTAATGTGAATAGAACAGAGTGTAATAGTGTGATTGAAATGATAGTTAGCCCAATAGGTTTGTGTGATTTATTAAATATATGCTTTTGAGTCTGCAAAGACTTTTTATAGCCTGTACCAAAAAAACTATAAAAATATGTCCATTTTTCGGAATTTCCTCTTTTATGTTGCGAGAATTTTTTTTAGTTTATTAAGTTTATTTACATCAGGGACCATGTACAAATACATTAGTCTCAAAGAAGAGAGAAGATGCTTTGCACCAGATTTAGCTACTAGCTAATTTCCATCTGCATTTACATTGATATATTAGCAGTTTGATGTAGATCAATGTTATTATCCCAAAAGTGAAATATCTCTGTGGTATATGGGTGTACACAGCAGATTTACAGTAAATTAAAATGTTTAAAATCATTCACTCTAGTAGGAGTAAGTGAGTTTATAATGTCAAATCTCTTCGTCTCATTTTAACCTGTTTAAGTTGTTTAGAAAGTTGTATTAATTCTCTTTATTCGGATGGAATCCATTCAATGAATGGTGCTGTTGCACATTTAACCATGTTTGTTTACATCATTTCTTCATTATATACTGCCCTTTTTACTGTCGGCCATTAAATTTCACTGTTCAAATGTTGAGTGTTAAGATAAGATAAGATAAGATATTCTTTTATTAGTCCCACAGTGGGGACTAATAAATAGTGCTTGTGCACTATTTATTAGTCCCACAGTGGGGACTAATAAATAGTGCTTGTGCACTATTTATTAGTCCCACAGTGGGGACTAATAAATAGTGCTTGTGCACTATTTTAAAAATTCCAATTCTAATTTAAAAAGTTTTGTCAATGGAATGTACCTTGTGCTACTTTCTGCTAATAATCCTTTAGTGTGATGCATCACATTTTATAGAGTCAAAAGTGTGACTTGTGTGACTATCCTGTCAGATGTGAGGTATAAGAATGATGATTTTTTTTTAACTCCTTTTAAATTAAATCATATGAAATGAAAGCCTTTCTGTTTGCTGGTCTTTTTCTATGAATGAAACACTCAGATCAACTCAAAGTCACTGCTAATCTTACTAAGAAACTGTAAGGAATGAAGTTCAAGGTTGTTATTGGTTCTAACGTTTCCCTCTTTCTGCTTTTGTGTGTGCAGCAAATTAAACCCAATCAAAGGATGGCGTCAGCAGGTGGCCTCCACCCTTGGCTCCCTCTGAGTCCTTGCACACCAATCTCGTCATCCCAGAGGTTCAAAGATGAAGGTGAATGGGTGGGAGGAGGAGGAGGAGATGGGGATGCAGGATGAAAGCGGGGTGGAAACACGCCTGGCCGACTCGGGTTTTCATCCCTCCCCCTCACCCCTCCTCTCCTCAACCCAAAAACATTCTTCCTCTTCTTCACTACACCCCTTAATCCCTCGCTACTCCACTGCATATGTTTCCTAATCCGGAGTTTGTGGGAGGCCCAGGACCCCCTCCTTCTCCTCTTCACCCACCTGCACCTCCTTTCACTTGGTGGCTGTAATGCCCTAACCTGCCTCCACTGGTCTTTCTTTCAGCCGTCTCCCTCTCTGTCTCTCTCTCTGCAGAAGTGTGAACCTGCTGCCTCCATCCAACACCTTCTTTTCCTCCTGTCCTCAGAACTCTGGAGTCATTTCGTCTCTTTTTCTTGTTTTTCCTCTTTTTTTAATTTCTTCCATTTTCTGCTCACTGCAGTTGTGGTTATGTCTGTTTCCTCTGTATCTTTTATTCATTTAGCCAGTTCCTTTGAGATTACACTTAAGTGTGCTTATAAATTAGACAATATATGGATTCATTTGAGTTCATTATTTTACATTACGCTAATATGAACACCAGTAGATTGAAAATGCATGACTCTTTCATCAAAGTAAATTCAAATTCAGGATTGTAATAAAACATGTTCTGTATCACATATAGAAAGATTTAAATGATATTTTTGTTGGTTATCAAACTAGTGTTCCTTTGCTTTTCTGCTTTCTCTAGTGCTCATTCATTCCTTTCTGTTTCTCCTGCTAGCTGTCTTATTTTCTCTCAGGTGATCTCTCTTCTCCCTCAGCTGCTCTTGTAACACGCACACACACACACACACACACACACACACACACACACACACACACACACACACACACACACAGACACACACACACACACACACACCACACCACACACACAGACACACACACACAAGACACACACACACACACACACACACACACACACACACAGACACACACAGACACACACACACACACACACACACACACACACACACAGACACAGACACACACACACACACACACACACACACACACACACAGACACACACACACACAGACACACACACACACACACACAGACACACAGACACACACACACACAGACACACACACACACACAGACACACACACACACACACACACACACACACAGACACACACACAGACACACACACACACACACACACAGACACACACACACACGCAAAGACAGACACACACACACGCAAAGACAGACACACACACACAGACACACACACACACGCACAGACAGACAGAGAGAGTGAGAGAGACACACACAGGCTTTTTGTCCTGCTTCCTCTCTTGCTTCACCCAATTACTGAATAGTATTCCTGCAGCCTTTTGTGGAGTCTTCTATAGGCACATGCCAAGTAAAGTTATTTCAGAGCAGTTTCAATGGAATTAACCCCAAAAATAATCCCCCCAAAAAACAAAAATATAGAAAAGGACTGAAGAAAAAAAGAGAATAGTGTAAAATGAACTAGCACCCTTGACACAGACTAAGCCTGTAGTTCTACACCAGAGAAACATGAGAATCTGAAAAGATCAGAGATACATGTTACAGAAGAGCCACGAAGGAGTCTGGATATGAATTGTGGATAAAAGCAGGGATGTAGCGCAGCGTAAAGCCACCTTAACTCAGCTTAGCAACCTTTTTATGAGGAGAATAGAGACTGCTCACCTTTTTAAGCTGACAGAAGTGTCCAGGAATTACATTTATGGTGTGCAGAACAGTTAGAGGGACATTTCAAACATCAAATACTGTTTGTTTTTTCACTTTAAAGCTTAAACATAAAGTTTAGTACTAATGAGCTGTTAAGTATGCAGGAAACAAGGCTTTGTCATTTTCTAAGATAACTGAGATATTGAGAAATGCTACAGATGCTTGTAAAATTGATTGACTCCTCCTGGCGGTCAGAGGAAGCTGGTTTGGTCTGATCGGTCCTGATGTTCGGCCCAGATTACCTGGGAATGTGAGTTATTTACAGATCCACTCTTATACCTGCTGCACACATTAGGGCCAAACATGTTTGATATGTTAGTTGAATCTGAATGATTACATCTGTGCTTTATGAGCGATATCACGATCAGAGAGACATCCTGGAACGTTAGCTAATACCACTGTTGATAGAGTTAAACCGACAGCCCGTGTTGAACACATCTTCCCAACCATTTCCTCATCCATACTTTCTCATATTTTCTTGTTTTCTTACTTTAAGGTCGGTCGTTCACACACAGCTGTTCCTCCACACATCACTTGAGGTGGTGCGTTCATAGCTCCCTCATTGCACAAGAATTTTAATAAATCTTGTCGCGCATGATGTCCCACTATTACTGCACCTTGTAGTGTGTGCATGTTTAAGATTTGAGAGAAGTCGATTTTGAAAATCAGTTAGAAACTCCTGTAGTGTTTGCCCGGCTTAAACCGTGAAAGACAATCAAATGTCAGGTTCACAAACATTTAAAGCCATTAGTGGCCTGCAGGTCAAGCAGCGGTGTCTACACAGGAATAAGATGTAATGATGGCTGTTTATTTCAAATGATCTTTAAATTCCTGAATAGGGATCAATGCATGTGCTGTGTATTCTGAATGAAGGTCCTCTAGTGAAGTATGCTTTCATGCCAGGATGTCTGAGAAGCCAAACAAATGTATTGTTTCTTGCAAAAGTCAACAGTGTTGTTGGTGTTTGTGCTTTCAGTTTTAGTCTATAGCTAAATCAATAAGGTTATATCTGTCTGGGAGAACATCGCCACATTTTTATGCTCACAACCACGTGTGTCTGTGTGAGGAGACACACTACCCAGGTTTATAGCTACTGCATATCAGTAAATGCATGCATGTGTGTGTGTGTCAACTAGTGATCTGTACATTTGTGTTACATGCTGCTGTTCCAGCCGCCGTCAGGTGTTCACATCCGTGTCTCCGTGCGCATGTGTGCTCAACAATACATATATATATATATATATCCACGCGTGTGAGTGTGTGTCAGTGCCAAGTGTCATATCGATAGGTTAATAGCTGCGGTGTCAGATTCAGTAACTCTCTGATTAGTTGACAGTTCACTAATCCACACACCATCCTGAGTTATTGGCCCGGCCCATTGATTTCCAGCCTGCAAGCCAAGCCAGGAGGAACTCAGGGGTCGTAAGAGAGCCTGCCGCTATTGATTGGCCCCAGATCAACCCCACCACCACCACCTCCCCATAACACATGCACACACACACACACACACACACACACACACACACACACACACACACACACACACACACACACACACACACACACACACACACACACTAAACCCGACTGCAGCCCTGTGGCATGCAGACTTACCATACTGTCAGAGTTCCTATGGCTCTCCTCCTGCTGTCTATCCACCCTCCATCTCCCTTTCAGTGCACCACTGGGTATATTTGTGTCATGTTGTGGTGTCATCACCATTAGTCAATTTTTTTTTAGAGTGAAATGTTTTTATTGACACATTTTATGAGTTGTATGAGGCATCTAACAAAAAGTGCTTCTGTCCTTCTGTAGCTGCTCTGCCCAGCTGTCAATACTTTAATATACTTTCATACCTCTATCAGTACTTAAAGGTGATACTCAATCCCAAAGAAAAACCTTCTGCTTGTAAGACATTTGTAGTTTTCCTACAGTTCATTCAGATGATGTCATAATTCACAGGGGGAAAAATAAATCTAATCATTATTAGAAATTAATGCGCAAAGTCCAAATGATTTACCTAGAGCCCACATTATTAAGCATACAATAAAAAAAATCTGATTTTCTGTACATTTCTTTGTTAAATGTGACGGACAGACTCCCCTCCAAGCTTATTGTGTTGACTGGTTGCACGTGGGAATTATCAGGGGCAAGAGCTTCTTATTCAGATCAGCAAACCCTCATCCCCTTCCTGGGTTTTGGGCAGGCAAGCACTTGATGATTGTATGAAATGCACTGGGTTAGGCTCAGTAAGGGACCACCAGCAAAAGAACCCACCACCCACAAAGCAAGCTTTAAAATTCTGGTGCCTAACAAGCCAGATGGCAAGTGAAGGTGAAGGACTTGGTAGATTCATCTCTGATGACTTTGACATGTGAAATGTAACCTCTCTGATGTAGAAGGGCTGTACTGATGCAGGATGTCTTGGACCAAACTCCTCAGTAGGACCTGGACTCTCCTTTTTTAAAGCTGCACAAAGGCACAAAGTCGTCCTGGTGTGTTGGCCTGAAGATCACCAGTACCTGCTGCAGCAGCAAGCTTAGAACATGTTGTTGGACACAAGTAGTGATGAAAGCAGTCAAACTGAAGGTTATCCTGGTTATACTAGAGATGTCTTTATTCAGAGGACAGATACCAGGAGGTACCAGAGTCGGAGGAAAGATACCGGGAGGTACCAGAGTCGGAGGACAGATACCGGGAGGTACCAGAGTCGGAGGACAGATACCGGGCGGTACCAGAGTCGGAGGAAAGATACCGGGAGGTACCAGAGTCGGAGGAAAGATACCGGGAGGTACCAGAGTCGGAGGACAGATACCGGGAGGTACCAGAGTCGGAGGACAGATACCGGGAGGTACCAGAGTCAGAGGACTTGTTAGAAACCCAACGAGAAGCTGTGATCGGGTTTGGTGACCTCAGCATTGCTTTCATGCTTTTTTAGGATTGTGTAGTTCTGTTGGTTTCTCCCACAAGGAAAAAAAAAACAGATAGCCACCTTCAGATTGGGTTGAAGTGACTGTTCATGTAACCTGAGCAGCGGTGAGAAATGGTGAGAAATGATTGACAAAGTGTAGTAAATTTGTCTCACCGTATTTTTCTTCTAAATAAAACGACTCCTTCCTCTTCTTAGTCTAATGTGTTCTTTCTTAATGATTATTGGGAGCGACCTGGCATTGAGGCCAAGTTCAAAGATGGTGAAACTGATGGATTCCATCCTGCCACTTTCCAGGCCGTGTTCACAGTACATACATGTAATTCTGTTGATCCATAAGAACCTCCATACCCACCGTCTCCTGTAACTCTGCAGCCCTCTCCTCTCTCGTCTTCTCTCCTCGGCGTCTGTGTAAGCATCGGGGTGGGGGGGTTGTTAAACATTTTTCTTCCATCTTAATTGTTTTGACTTGTGCCATCGGCATCCCGATTAGGCCCCATTGATTTCCCACTGCTAAGTGCATTGATTTCTACATTTCTCATTGATCCCTGCTTCTAAATCTACCCACACACATGTTCTGTGTCTGTCTGCCTGTTTCTCCACACCACGCAGGTCGAGCATGAACTTGTGTGTGTGTGTGAGAGAGAGAGAGAAAGAGAGAGCGAGAGACACGTACAGTAGAGTAAATGTGGAAAAACGACAAAGAGAAAAGAGACTTGTGTTTGGTTGATTGTGTTAATGAATAAAATGATTGTCTTACAGAAGAAATGTGGTGTGTGTGTGTGTGTGTGTGTGTCTGTGTGTGTGTGTGTGTGTGTGTGTGTGTGTGTGTGTGTGTGTGTGTGTGTGTGTGTGTGTGTGTGTGTGTGTGTCTATGGTGTCATCATCTATAATTTAACTGATCTTTTTAAATACAGACATTTCCCATTGCATCACATACAGCGTACACAAATTGGCAATAAAATTTTGACATGAAAATTGGGGTCAGATGACTTTTTGTGTCTAATTTTTTTAATAATTCTATATAAATTTTACCATTTAAAAAGTTTGACAGGAAATTTTAGATGCTGTTGCTTTAAAATTTAAACTTTAAATATAATGGTTGATGCTGTGTGACATTAAATGTCAGGTTATGTTTGAAACACAATGTTTGAAACACCTTTTACTTCTTATATATTTGTATTATTTTTGCAGCCATCATTCTTGTACTCACACATCACACACTTACACAGCCTCACTCCTCTTGATCGTATTCCATGGTGGAGCTCCCACTACAGAAGAGCCGGGTCTGATCCTCTCAGTGTTTAAGGCTCTCATCTCCCCCACGTCAAAACAGACGATGAACAGACACACACACACACACACACACACACACACACACACACACACACACACACACTCTCC